>CM052703.1:939051-1083088 GCA_028551405.1 Uromys caudimaculatus
TAATGTTTTTACAACAAGCAGATGAGAGAGAGAGAGAGAGAGAGAGAGAGAGAGAGAGAGAGAGAGAGAGAAAACGAGCGCCAAGATTCCCTGATGAGGAAGGCACACTCATGGTGGAGCAGCACAAAATTTACACCAGAACTTAAAAGCTTCACAAACACTGAGGTTTAATGAGAATATGGTAATGAAGAACGGATTTTCATAATGAGCTCCTGATTTGAAGGCTCTACACTCACTGCTTTGTTTGCCTCCTGTAACTCCTCACCAACTTTTAGCCTCTGTCCAACTACCCTAAATCTCAATTCTCAAGCACATCCTAGTCTGGCTCTAGAATAGGACTTCTGGTCTTCTGACATTTCATGTATATATGTATGTACGTATCTATGTGTATGTATGTATGTATGTATCCATCCTTTCTATCACCATTCAATTTACTATGGATTTTCTTCAAGTCTCAAACATCTGCTCATTAGTGATATATATATATATATATATATATATATATATATAAATGATCATCTACCTAACACTCAACAAATACTGTCATTGACTTCCTACTCTGAGTTTTCAAGGAAAAATCAAATCATAGTCATTATCCTTGAAACTAGAATGCTTAATAGTACTCCCAGTCCATTTTTAAAAATGTATTTATTCACTTTACATCCCAATATCAGTCCACCTCTCCTCCCAGTAACCCCCTCATGCAGATCCTCCCCCCATCCCTCCCTTCTCCTCTGAGAAGGGGGAGCCTATCAAGTTACTGCAGGAGTAGGTGTATCATCCCCACTGAGGACAGACAAGGTGGCCCAGTTAGGGGAATTGGATTCACAGGCAGGCAACAGATTCAGGGACGTCCCCCACTCCAGTTGTTGGGTGACCTCCGCATCTGCTATATACTGCGGAGGAGCCTAGGTCCAACCCATGCTCACTCTTTGGTTGGTGATTCAGTCTCTGGGAACTCCCAAGGGTCCAGGTTAGTTGACTCTGTTGGTCTTCCTGTGGAGTCCCTCTCCTCTTTGGGTCCCTTCTCCCAACTCTTCCTTAAGAATCTCCAAGCTCCATCTAATGTTTATCTGTGGGTCTCTGTATCTCTTTCCAGAGGCTGTTGGGTGGAGCCTCTCAGGGGACAGTTATGCTAGGGTCCTGTCTGCAAGCACAACAGAGCATCACTAATAGTGTCAGGGATTGGTTCTTGCCCATGGGGTGGGTCTCAGTTTGGGGCAGTCATTGCTTGGTCACTCCCTCTGTCTCTGCTCTTTGATCCTGAACATCTTTTCTGTTGTTTGGGTTGAAGGCTTTGTGGGTGGGTTGCTGTCCTTATCCCTCCATTGGGAGTCCTACCTGGCTACAAGAAGTGGCCACTTCAGGATCCATATCCTTCACTGCTAGGAGTCTCACCAGAGTTGCCCCCATAGACAGCCTTTGGTCTTCCCCCCATACCAGGTCTCTGGCATGTCCTAGAGATCCCCCTCCCCCACCAATCTTCCAGCCTTATCATCTCTCACATTGTAAGTTCCTGTTTACACATACATAAATTCCCAAGGCCCGGGCTCAATCATCTTTCTCTGCAACAAGCCAGGGTTGGCACCTAGAGGCCTTGCTACCTGAGGCTATTCTCACAGACCCCAAGACAACCAAAGCAGCTTCTAGAGGAAAGCAGGCTTAGGAGTCAGGGAGATGGTTTAGTGAGTGGAGTACTTGCTGCCCAGGTGAATTCTGGAGGTTCAGCCACTGCTAGAATTTATGTCCCCAGCACCCACTTAGCAGCCCATTTATAATCCCAGTGCTCAGGAGCCAGATCGGGGATGTTTAGAGCAAGCTGACTATCTAGACAAGTCAAATCAAGTGAGAAATCAAGGAAGACACTTGCCACCCACACACATACATGTATACCTGCATATATGTGCCCCACCATGTGAACATGCATACACACATATGCAATTACTAAAACAAAAACAAAACCAAGGCTAAACTTCATACAGATAAAGATATTCCAATCATTCTGGACAGTTTTCAGATCTCTTAGTGGATACTTACTGAAGTCATTTGTAGGGTAATTAGTCCAGATATGACTGACACAAAAAGGCAGAAAATTCAGCATGTCCTGCAACTTACTCATCCATATACATCCACTTAAAAACAACCAGAATGGCCAAATTAGCCACCCAAATTGCCCTGCTGAAGTACTTTTTAGGACTACTGTTACCATAGTAACTTGAGGCCAATCCTGGTGGTTACTTTGTGCCCAGTTCTACTGAAGCTAGAAACCACCTTAGTCTCTTTGGTATGTTAGCCAGCCCAATAAAGACTCAGTTGCAGAAAATTAAAACTTTTTTTTTTTTTTTTTTTTTTTAGCTAAAATTACTTTTACCAGAGCCAAAGGAACCTCTCAAATCTAAGTGGATTTCTTCTTTAAAAAAAAAAAAAGAAAAAAGAAAAAAAAAAAGATAATTTGTTGGACATTAAAATAACAAAAGGGCTTTGAGAGAGGATTATGGGTTTCTGGTGTGTCAGCACTAAGAATAGATTTACTTTACATCCCACTGATGTTGTAATCTTTCGTTCTGAGGTAATGTTTTAGCTAGTTCTCTTCACATAAATAAAGATTTCAATGATAGCACTCCATTCCTTCTCCAGAGAATTCCTTTAGATCCCCCTTTCCCCCCAGACGCTCAAGACTTGTAAACCTTTTCACTGGGCAGGGCAGGGAGGGAGGACAAATTAGATACAGAACTCTATCTCTGGTGGGGACTCATTACCAGAGATTTTTCTCTACTACAAGCTTAAAACTGGAACGTTGGAAAGCCTGGCCCTTTGAATGGGGCTGCCAGGTTGGGGCTAAGGGTACTTGCCTGTACCAAGAGGAGAAATGCCTTTTAGAAACGGAAGTTCAAAGTTCTTAAACCCACCTGCTCCTAGCGATGGGATTTCTCTGAGCTCAGGGTTAGGGGTTGAATGGCAGCTTGGAGTAATTCCAATTTCAGAGAGATGGGGGGGGGAGGGGAGGAGAGGAGAGGAGAGGAGAGGAGAGGAGAGGAGAGGAGAGGAGAGGAGAGGAGAGGAGAGGAGAGGAGAGGAGAGGAGAGGAGAGGAAAGCATTTCTGTTTACTACTTTCACCTGCTTAACAAGTGCTCCTGTCCCCCAGGAACCTGGGTGTCTGAGACTCTCTCAGGGTAGCATAGATTTAATTAGGGCTAAGTTTATTTTAACTTTTACATATATGTATGTCCTTCCATGTAAAGTGACTGCAAAAACTAGCCTTGAATATCTTCCGAGACTGAAAAAAAACCCAAAGTGTAGGTAAATAAAGGCCTAATATTTACCAACTGCAGAACAAAAAGGTGGGCACCCCCTGTCTCCTGGCTGGCTGAAGGACTTCCTCCCATGGACAACACACTCTTTAGCCTGAATGCTGACTTGGGCTTACTCTTCTCAAACTCACCCGGAACCTTTGAATGCAAAGGAGAATTGGTGTTTACAGTCCAGTGTGTTTTCCTCTATTCTCATGACTGAAGAGAATGTTGAAGTACTTGCTGCCTAGAGGCAGCGGGAGGAAGTCTGTATTGTAATTACCTCAAGTAATCAGGCCTGGGACTTCCTGGTCAGGCTCCTGAAAGAGAACACTGGTCTGCCTGGGGTCCATCCATCCTTGCTAATTTCTGTCAGGTGGGTAGTAAAGGAGAGTCTCGCCCACTTTACAAATGTGGCCTGTCCCCTTTTGTGGCAGAAATGCCCTATCCAATCAGAAAACCTCATTTTATTAGTTGGCAATTGGGCATTATTTGGATTTCATTTTACTTTATTGCCAATCAAATGCTTTACCATTGAGCTGCCACCCCAGCCCCAGCCTTTGTTACTTGGAATAGAAAATGTAATAACTGCCTTGAATGTTCTAAAAGAGAGTCATTTACATTTGACTCATACAGACATGTCCTGAACCAATATAAACTTTGCTTGAACAACAAGAAAAGTTATAAGAGAATGCCAACATTTCCAGCAGACCTCAAATCTGATCAACACAAACCTTCAAGAAATATTTTGATCTGGAAAAAAAAAAAACCAACAACAATCTGAAGATTATCAAAAATACAAGTACTATCCAATGTTTGATCTCAACAATAGTCTCAGGTTCTGGCATCTGAGTCTTGGTTTGTTTCCAAAGTCCTCACCCTCCTCCACCATCTCTGAAGAAGAAGAAATCAGTGAGCTTCCATTTTACTCTCAAAAGCTTTTGTCCCTGAAGATTAGACTTAAACAGAAGTCTTTCTACTAAATACCAGCTATGGGACTTCTCCTGCAAACAAAGAGGCCCGAGTGTCCCTGTGGAGGGTGGGGGGAGAGCTGCTGACCATGATGACGGTCATTCTGCCCAGCACCCCCTCCCACACCAGGTGGCAGCTGCGTTGTGTACTGTCCCCAGAGGGTGGCATGTCTCTATCTCTTTAATTTCTCCTATTCCAAGTGCATGTGGCATTTCTCCTAATTAATGTGAGAATAGAGAATCAAGAGGGGATCCCTCCAAAGAGTTGTTCTGAGGAGTAGCAAATTAACCCCCTTGGACTTGCCCAGAAGCAGGCAAGAGATCTGTTTGTTTTGCAGAGTCCTGCAATTAGAAGTACAGAAGTTCCAGTTTTAGTAAAGATGTAAGTTGGTAAACTTCATCCACTTCAGAACACACACATGCACATATACAAGAACACACACACACATACACACACATACACACACACATACATATACACATGCCACAACACACCACAGCACAGCACTCCACAACACAGCACACACACACAAACACACACCACAGCACACCACACACCATACCATACACACCACACACACACATACACACACACCACAGCACACCATATACTACACACACATACCATAGCACACACAGTACACCACAGCACACATTTACACACACACATACACACACCCCAATACACACACATACCATACCACAGTACACACACACCACAGCACACACACATACTACACCATACACATACCACACTATAGCATCACACACACACACACACCACAGCACACCACACCACAGCACACCATACACACACACACACACACACACACATATACCACAGCACACATTCACACATATGCTCACATCATTTTGAAGAAAAGTCATGTAAAATATATATGTATATATATATTAATTTTTTTTGATAATTGATGCTGAATTCCACCCTCCACCCCTGATGTGGTTGCTGGCCCTTAGTGCAGCTCAGGAATGCCTTAGGTTGGGTAAGACTACAGACAGAACTTGGACATCCCCCATTGAAGGCCCCAGACAACCTCAGGAGATATTAATTGTCCTCATTTTATAGATGAAAAAAATGTAAAATCAGAGCAGTCGCATGACTTTTTAAGTCACAGAGATAAGTAAATGCTGGAGACTGGATTCAAACAATGATGATTTCAGTTCCAATCCCAATCTTTCTTCTGGTTTTTTTTTGACTGCAGATCTCCTGGAAATAAGAATAAAAGATGGTCAGTGCAGGCTTGGGAAATGGCTCAGTGGGTAAAGCACTTTCTGCACGAAAATCAAAGAATCAAAGTTTGGATCTCCAGCCATGATAAAACGCTCCCAGGGCTTTGGGAGGCAGGTTCCTGGGTCAAGCTGGCTAGTTAGACTAGCTGAATTGGCAAGCTCTGGGTTCACATGAGAGACTCTTCCGCAGTATACCAGGTAGAGGGTGATTGAGAAAGCCGCTCTTCAGCCTCCACATGAATGCACACACCCATATGAGCATGCATTTAGGCACACATAGGACCTCATTTTTAAAAATTGGACATTTCTACTTTGCAATGCAAAGATGGATATGTGGAATAGAAGATAGTCAAAGGGCATGCTTTCAATTAAGTACTTGATTTTCATTTGATGCCCATGAAATTAGGACCTCAGTTCTCACAAGTCAATGTACTTCCATCAGTTATGATATTAGCTTTGAATCCTGGATGTGCTCTGTAATCAGGCAGGCTAAATAAACATACTCACCAAAGTCCTCCCCATACATTGAAGCAGCTTACCTAGTGAAGTGTCAGAAACTGTCCATTCTCTCTTGTTTTTCAGCTGCAGTGCCTCTGAGGTCAAAACTGGCCCTTACCACATGTAATTTTTTTTTTAAAGTCAAATTTTCAAGTCATTATACTTGGGCCAGACTGTATACAATAACACCCAGATGTCCTTTCTCTTTTTGAACTGCTTCCACATAGGTTCAGTAGTGGTACCCAGTCTCTCTAACAGCACTGTTGGGGGGCGGGGGAACAGGGAGGTCATGAGTCTGGTCTCACCAATGTGCAATTTTGTTTCCCAGGAAATTGAGAAAGCAGGGTTTGAAGAGCATCAAGTGACCTAAGGCTTACTTCTCCTTTTCTGCTTTGGTGGTGTGTTCCCAAAGAGAAGAAATGGATACAGTGAGACACATGAGCAAACAGTTCTGGCTAGAAGCTGGGCTGCCAAAATCTTGGAAGATCCACATTACAAAGAGTCACAAATCCCTTCTTGGGCCCGTTTTGGAGGGAGAAGCTTGCAAGAAAGCCAGTGATTCTCCAACATCTTTATACATGCATGTGATGGTGGACCCAGGAGCTAAAGCACAGCCCTTTTTTCTTTAACTCATCCTGTTTGACACTGAAAACCATATTTCTGTGAATATCCTTTAAATTCATTTCAGTTGTATGGATTTAAAAAGAGAAAAAAAAAAAAAAGAGATAGTGGCTTTGAGATGAGTGGTATGTGGCATCTACACATCTAACATCATAAAGAAATGAAGATGTTTGCAGATCTCCGTTTAATGTAAGCCTCTCACTGATCAAAGCAGCTCTTCTTTGTATGTAAGCATCCTTGGTAAATCCTGACCTAGTCCCTGTACATACCGCCTACCATCCCCATGACTGTTAGGTCTTTGTATGTTTCTTCAAGGCTCATATTTAGGCTTCCTTCTCTACTCTAACACTTCTGGATGTCTGTATGTGTACTCCATGGAGGGGAAAGTGAGCAGGACATTTAGCAGAGGCAGAAGCATTGTTTTTCAGAACTAAATGTTATCAACTCAGCTAAATGTGAACTTCAAGCTACAGCATTTGGGAGAAATGAGTCAGAGTCTTCATGTATCATTTATGCTGGCCTCAAACTTGAAATCTTCAAGTCTCTGTGTTTTGAATATTGAGATACAAAGGTGTGTGCTACCATCCTGGCTGGGACCACAGCACTTAAACAAGAATGGATGCCTTGTTCAGCAAGAGGCCAGTCTAATGGTAGCCTCAGAGACAACGCCTCTGGTATTTCTACTGGTTGTGGTTACTACCAGGATAAGGCTTGCAGGTTTATAAAGTGATCTCTTTTCATGTTGGGGGGGGGGTGTCCTCTGCATTTGGCTTCCTGCCAAATACTCTACATAGCTCTTCTTGGACTGTGCAAATACCAAATAGGATTGAGAGTAAGAAATCTGTAATCTGATAAACCAGGGTTGAGACCAATCATTAGACCTTTCTGAATTTTAGTTTCCTCATCCATAAAATGGAAATGATAGTTACTTTCTGATAAAGATGATGTTTGCATGCAAGTTCACATGCACACGTGTGCACACACGTGTACACACACACACACACACACACACACACACACGGGAACAGAGGATGTAGTACTCAGTACCTGGCAATGATAGGTTATTTTATTAGCTGCATAGTTTGAAGATACCTATGGATATTCTGTACATGCTAGACCCAATGGACCTTGGGAAGTTATGCCAGATGACAGAACACAGAACCAAAGGCCATGCATTGGTTATGTGATAACATTTTTTTAAAGTAAGTGTCTGTTACAGGCAAACCTATAGAGGTAGAAGCAGATTAGCGGTTTCTAGGGGCTATGGAGAGAGGAATGAAGAGTAATTATTTAATGGGTCAAGAGTTTTCTTTTAAGGAAATGAAAATTTCTAGAAGGTAGAGCTTGTGGCTGCACATTGTGAAAGCAAAAACTTGAAAATGGTTAAAATAGTAAATTGGGTATAACATATTTCACCACAATTTAAACCATTTGTGTATACTTTCCAAACATCTTTCTCTAGCTCACTCTTCTTCAAGACTATTCCTCTCTTGATGTGTACCAAGGGTCATTTTTCTAGAGTCACATATCCTAAAGATGAACCCATCAAAATCTCAAGCTTTCTCATCTGAAGCCTTCCACACTGAACCAGATTTCTTACCACACTCTAGAGTAGACCGTGTGTGACAATGCCGTGTGTGATTTTGCTGAGGGCTACATCTTGCTAGTGCTGATGTCAGTTTCTTAGGTCACTAAACAGAGGAATGTCAGAGGATGAACTCAAGTCCCTGTTCCTGGGTTCCTGGCCAATGCTTTCAATGATCCCATTTCATGTGAGGCTGGTTTCTTGACAGCACATTTTCTAGTGTACGAAGGACTTTACTTTTATGTTATTTGTATAGGAAGGCTATTGGATTGATATTGATTCCTGGCTGAAATCTCAGGATCAGGTAGATTGTGGCCTCATAGAGGCAGTATTTGGACTGTTGGCTTGCTTTAACTGGAAATTACTGCCTTCACTAGGGGCCATTAGCACATCAAAATGGTGTTTGTTGAGCCAGGAAAAGTGATACATTATGTTTGCATTTATTCTTTGGTCCCCAAAGACTAATTGTTGGTTTGTGTTTTTAAACACCCTTTCAAGTGCTAAGAGCCTCTAATGAGTTAAATTAACACGCCATTAGGGTTAAGAATAGTGGTGTTGACATGGACACAGTGGACCAATTACTGATGCTGGACTATAGGATAAAGCCCTGTATGCACAGAACCCAGCTGCCCTGCCATTCCAAAAGGCTAAGACACTTGGTAGAGCATTTCCCATGACTTGTTCTGTTTATTCTTGCATCTGTCTTTTGCCATGAGGACCAGTCATTATGCAAATGAGGACACCATGGCTTGGAGAGACATTGTGCCCAATCAGACCAGCAAGGGGATGGGGTGGGGATTCCAGAGAACACCTACTTTCGTGCCTAACACTTATTGGACTTCTTCTGGTGTTTGCACAGAGTCCCACTTGATACAACGTGAAAGGTGAGTTTCCGTGATGCCACTTAAAGATCTGATTTATCTCTAGTGGATAATCTCCTCCTGCAATTCAGCCAGCATACCATGGTAGGGGAGTGACTTAAAAAGATCTCTTGGGGCTGTACTTACAATAGGATGAGGTGCTTGGCTCTAAGGGGGGGGGGGAGAGAAACTTGCTCCATTCTGCAGAGATAACACAGTGGACATGTTAGAAACTTCTAGAAACTTAGATGCTCTAAGTGAATTTGTTCCACTGTCTAGGATGATGTCATCTCTGTCAATCGCTATCATGATTTTAGCTGTGTGGAACTGACTGGTTTTGTTTTTGTTTTTTGTTTTTGCTGCAGGGATGATATCATCTTATGTCCTCTCAGCTGAGCTATAGAGCCTGGAGATGATTTTTATATAGTGAAACCGAATGAGATGGTAGAGTCACAGTGGCACCTAGGAACACTCTCTTGGGGAAGTTTGTGATATATCAGCTAGACTCTTCCGTTGGGCTGTTCTAGCTTTATTGTTTATCTTCATAATCTTGCTTGGATGGGCTCCAGATGTCCTAGATTCTTCACATATCTCTAGGAAAAAGCCAAGTTAACTTGCATTGGGCAGTGGAAAATGGCCAGAAAAAGGTTCATATCAAGAGATGGACTAAATCAACCATAAACAACTTTTATATTTTGAAATACTGTGGACAGGATCAGAATTACTCAAAACCAAGGACCTCCTCTTTGTCATAGGAGGAGATGTTTCTGGTACTTTTAACAAAAAGAAAGTTGTCATCATCTGAAGACTGCTAACCAAGGTCTAGCTCTCCAGATCTAGTTTTGATGCTCTCCCTTCGCTGTTCTGAGCAGTACAGCACTTAGGGGGCTGCTCTGTGCTAGGGGAATTTGGTTTCTTTTTAATATGTAATAATCACCATTACATCTCAATTACTTAACAAATAGAGAAGCACAGGGCCATGTTATTTCCAAAGAGCCTCCTGAGAGTATGGCTGGAGATCTCCAAATGTTATCCAAAATTAGCCTGGAGAGGGCAGGCGATCAGATCTTTTAATATGTGCCCAAGGGAACACATGTGTGTTATGTGCTACTGACGCAGGCGTGCTGTGCCTATTCAGGGCTTGCAGTCCTGGAAAATGCCATGTTCCGGCTCTTCCTGCTAAGAGATACCTAGGCACATGGAAGAGGCTGCAACAAAGCCCTTTCTGTTTCCAAGGTTGATGATCGAATGGGCGTTCTTCCTTTAAGCTGAGAAGTCCCAGATTCTGACTGGAAAGGAAATGACAGGTCACCACAGACAGAAAAAAAAAAAAATGTACATAAGAAGGAAAAACTCATCAGTAAATATGAAATAGTGGCAAAAAGAAGTGAGATTGTTTGATGGGTTAGCAAGCAAGCTAGCTAGCAAGCAAGCAAGCAAGCAAGACCTCACAACTGGATAGTGAGACATTTCCCCTCCCCTTTGACCACAATGGTTGCCTTTTAACTCTGGTTTGTCAGTCAGTGCTGTTAATATTTTATGAAAAGGGTGCTCAGGGCAAGGCAGCCATAGACCATTTTCTTGGGAAATGTACAGTTTCTCAAGGCATTTGTTTTTTAAGACTTGGCAGTTGGCACTTTTCTTTTGAGAAAGCCCGAGTCGTTGAGGGCAGACCCCTTAGTCTTATTTCCAAGACTTGAGTTTGGCTTAGTGTCGAATTGTGATCATGAAAGCAGCTTTGGTTTACTGGTGGCATAGCACTCAAATTAAATTTGGGTTTAGCTAAAAGCCCTCAACATATAATGAGGATTATAAGTTAGGGATCGGCCTGCCCCTGAAGCGTTCGATTTCATTTTGACGGGCATCTGGTCGGGCTCACTGCTTGATGGGGGCAGAAGGCATGCTTTTCATCTACTGGAGCCTGGAGCCCTCAGGTACTCTGTGTGCTGGCTTTGCATGTGGGTCTTTATGCAGAGTGAATAGCTGTGCGTTTGTTGTAGAATCAAGGACTAAGTAAAGGGGAGAGAAGAGATTACCATTTGAGCACCCGGGTTCCCACTAAACCAAAGGTAAGCTCTTTGTAACTGTTGATCTGGGGAATAAATCCTCCTTTGTAATTCCACAGATGCAGGAAGCCTCCTTTGCACCAGCAATTCCTGCACAGTTTCTACTGACCTTGCAAGTCTTGCAGACCTGCCAATGTGAAACTTCTCTGACCTTAATTGTGGGATGTTTTTTCGCCCCTCCTCTCAAAATGGAAAAATGGAAGTAACCCAGCCAGTGAGTTAAACTTTTCCATTTAAAGGGATGCCAAACTATTTACATTTTCGACTCACCCCACAGTAACAAAAACAGTGATTTTGGTCAAGGTATTGGAAGCCCCATCATTTCAGGATGTGAAGCCATGCTACAGAATGTTACTGCTGTCATTTGGGTGTTTTTCTATTAGGATCTGGAGGTGACAGCTCTGGATGGGTGCTGAACACTTTTTGAGGAGACACGGCCTTTTCCTATTGGTGTTCTGTATGGTAACTAACATTCGACTTAGTACAATAAACAGGGCTGTGCTGCCGGTTGCTGCTGATCAGACATGAATGGGTAATGATTAGCACATACATGTTTATGTTATTTTAGCAGAAAATCCATGCACTGTTGGTGACGAATTGAAGGTTAAACGATGAATTTTCCTTACAACTATTCCTGTTGTCTAGTCTATGAACTGAAAACCGGATTAACCTTTAATTACCCTCAACGATCTCTCAACCCCGAGACAACATTGCCACCGTCACCAGTAGTATTTGCATATACAATTTAATGAGAGAAACATCTGTTTGCATATTGGGAATCATTACTAGCATGCAGATTAATGGACACTTGCAGTAAGATAGGCATCCAAGCTAATGTCTCATTTTCTTGAGTTTCTTCTTCTTCCACCCTCTGATTCTACTCGACTTGTATTAATTAGATTACAGGCCGGCTTGAACTCATAGCTGTGCAGAACACATGGATACATACAACAGATCTGCAAAACAACATTTCATTCAACTAGGAAAAAGACACAACTCCTGGGCCTTATAAAATATATGTGCTGTAAGCCTGTGTGTATGTAGATGTGATGTGTTCAACTCAAATATTAAAAAATCCTAGGGCTGGAGAGATGGCTCAGTATAAAGTATTCACTACACAAGCATCAGGTCCTGAATTTAGAATCCCATAACCCATGTAAAAAGCCAGGAGTGGTTGAGTGTATCTTAGGGGTTTTGGAGACAGTGGTCCTGGTGGCTCACTGGCCAACCAGTCTAGCCAAAAATGATGAACTTCAGATTCAGTGAAAGTCTCTGTCTCAGAAAATAATGTGGAAAGCATATAGGTAAATACCCTAAGTCAATCTCTGGCTTCCACGCATGCATGCATAGATAACCATACCTGCACACATGTATACGTACATATGCATGTATCACACAAACAAGTATAAAATTTAAAGTCTTTTGCCTGGTTGGGAACTACTCACTTTTGTACACAGCTCTCCTCTGATAGTTATACCAGATGCTTCTGTGATGTTGGAGAGTTTTACAGTCAACAGAATGCAAGGACCAAGCTAATAAAAATCTTTATTTTTTTTTGTGAGACTCACAGGAGGCTGATGGGATTCAATAATTTGCTTACCACGTCCTTACTGGCTCAGTAGAAGGCTGGGCCTCCAAGCCTCCATCCAGTGTCTTTGAACTGTGCTGTCTTTCTCAATGGGTAATACTGAAGGCGTTTAAAGCAGCAACTAAGACTATTTAATGCAGTTTTCTAGGTAATCCACCCAACTACCAATGGAAGCCATCATTAAAGGTGCACATATGTACATTATGTACATAAAATGCTGACTCTATATAACTTTCATCATCAAACTTCATACTGTTACTGTATGTATTTCAATTCTTACATATAGGACTTTTTCCCCACCTCCATTGGTCCAAAGCTTATGAAAGACTCTAGAGAGATTTTCAGGCCTTTAATTTCATCATTTTTTTTAAATGTTTCTTTTGATAGGGAGAAAAAAATGTGTGGGCTATTTATGATTTTTTTTTTTGGTTTGGTTTTTTTGTTTGTTTGGTTTTTGTTTTTTAAACAAGAAGAAAAGGGACACCAATTCCAACTTAATGTCCCTCTCGCCTGGCCGTCAGCCCTGATCCCAGCAGCATCACCCTCAGCTCTCCCAGCATCTCAGGTATTTTAAAGAGTTCTCCCAGTGGAAATATTCATCAGGATGGAGAGGATTCTTAGCTTTCATTAGGGAGTCTACCCTCTTTAATTTAAACTAAGTGGTGGGAGTGGGGGGGGGCAGCAAGATTAACTAGGGAACACTTTGAACCATGGAAAAGATTTTTTTTTTTATGTGCATGTACTATTCTGACACCCATGGATGTTCTGTCATTAAAGCTGGGCTGGGACTGGAAAGGTCTTTAAGAAACAGGATTAAATCAATTGGTTGTGATTGAATATCCATTATTTGCTGACAAAGGTGTATCACGAGGCTATGGGAAGCAATTTTTCCTTCTAAGTGTTTTCAGCATCTTCTTATACCCTCTTTTCTCATCTAGACCCTATTCCTTTATACTCTGTACAACAGGAAAAAACATTCCTGAAAACTGCATAGAACTAGGCAGTCTGATTTGAAAGGACTTTCTCAACCTGTGGTGCAAAGTGAACCCTGATCCCAGAGGGATTAGGTTTGCAGCTGAAGCATACTAAGTCTGAAGCACACTTTAGTTCTCTTCCTCCTAGTACTTCCCAGTAGGTAACACTTTAATACTAGGTGAAAACGTGTCCCTTCCATTGTAACTATAGATACTGCATGTGGGTGCTTGGCACACTGAAGGCATTCAATAACAAAACAATGTTTTCTGTGTGGGTGTGCAGGTAATGGGTTATGGCAGAATAAGGCACACTATTCCGTTAGCCATTTACAGATTCCAAAGGGATACATCCTTTTCAATGACCTCATACGAATTCTAGTGCACAGCAAAGTTTTAGAAGAGAGAAGTCACTCTTGGTTTCTAGCAGTAGTCCACCCATTGTGTATCTTTCAGAAGTCTATTATGGGTTGCTAATCTCATTCTGGGATAGCTTAGGTAGTAGGCAAAGTGAAGTAGAGGTGTGTGTGTGTGTGTGTGTGTGTGTGTGTGTGTGTGTGTGTGTGTGTGTGTAGACATCTTAGTTGGGGAACTTCATAAAGAAAGGGATGCTTAGTAGACAAATGGAAAGTACTAATTAGATTCTGGCTTTATTTTGACTTTCATAATTTTATTTGTACCAGAATTCATTTTGGTTATATCATATATTAATTGACCTATATATTAACCCATATGAACTTGTTGTATACCTGGCTATATTCTAGGTTCTAGAATTCATGGATACTCTTGGGGATCTTGGCAGTGGTTCACAATTGCATTCACTTCAAAAGAGGAGGGAAGAGATATTCTGGGGTGCAGACCCAGGTTCCCCTGTGGGCAGAGGCCACTTGGGACAGGCTGTCCCACTGGTTGGAATTGCTTTTGACTTCATTCGTTTTTGCTCTCACTGAGTCAGGACCCTTAGAGACTTGTCAAGCCTCGGGCAGCATGAGAAGATGGAGGAACATAAGTCTTACAGAAATGGACAGTAAAGATATCTGGGATGTCCTTGGGCTTTTAAAGCCCCATCAAACTGGGGGCGTTTGACACTGCCAACATTCCATTGCCATGGGGGAAATATTATAACCAAAATTTGGGAAGCACAGCAAGTAATGCTGAATAGAAACCGAGGCACACATAACAACATAGGAAGGTAATGATCAAACCTTTGTGAGGGGTGTGTGTCGATAGGTGATCAAAGAGTTTGGAGACCTCAAAAATTCAAGATTCACAATATTTCCAGGACAAATGAGTGGAGAGTCTCTGTGTTATCTCCACTCTCCCTCCCCTCTATTATCTTGTTTGGGTGGACCGCTGTGGACAGCTGCGATATCCCACTTAATTCCCAGGTCCCAGAATGTGTTAGGTTATTGTGTGCTTCAGGGTCTTTACCTGCTATTTTTCCACCTTGGGTTCTCTTTTCCCGTGCTTTGTGATTTTTAAAAATTTACCTTCGTGAATAGTTTACCGCACTTATTTGGTCAGTTGCGACCTCACTTCCTGGTGGGCCCCACTCTCCTCTCCATCCATCTCAATTGATGTTTTCCACCTTTGGAGGCAGGGCCCGTGCGTATACATCTGTGTAAGAATGTTTGTAGAACTCCTGGATGAAAGGAGAAAGTGAAAGTCGCACTCACTTTTGGCCAACTGCAGTTTGTACCTTGTTAACGGTTCTTGTTATCAAGAGGAGTCGCTGTTTCGTACCATGTAAGCTGCTTGGGTCGCCAGGAGGGGTCGCTGTTGAAGCTTCCTGTAAAGGCGAGCATTTATCTGTGGGTTTTTTTTTTTTTTTTTTTTTTTTTTTTTTTTTTTAAAGAAATCTATCTTTCTCAACATGGAAGGGTCTAACTTCATTTACCTCACTCTTTCTTACCCCATTCTCTCCAATCGCTTTGGAATGAGTAAGAGACTAATAAAGTCCAGAAGGCAGACCAGAGCGTCTTTGACTTTACGATAAATACTTTGGGCCCAGGGTTCTCCAGAAGCCATAAACGGAAGCCCCCTAGCCCACCAAGCATGAACACCTTGTGGGATGTCACAAACGAGCTGCAGAACTTGTTGGCTCGGTCCTGCGGTTTATTTTAGACCAGAGCGCCTATTTTGGCAAGCAATGGCTTATAAAAGAGGTTTTGGAAACGCTAGCGATTAAGATCCAACGCCCTAGAGCAGAGTTGTTGAGGCATGAGAACAACAGCAACAAAAATACCCCAAACAACAAAAATCCTTACATAGACACTTCATGTACCCGGGCTGGAGGATTCATTTCACTTTCCTGGGCAAAATGAAAAAAAAATGAACCCAGATGAGAGACATCTTTTGTGCTAACCACAAGACTAGAAGACACACTAGCATTAGCTTGACAACCACGTGTTTAAAAGACAAATAATTATAATAGTGTTTATAAAAGTAATAGGAAGGGTACCGAATGTCTCAGTCCTGTCCTTTACAGTGGCTTTAAAAACAACAACAAAACAAACAAAACAAAACAAAAACCTCGGATTCAGGGACATTTTTATACCCTGGTAATAAATTAACATTTCAAAAGTACTTTTACCTGCTGAGATGGTTCATTCCGCTAATATGGGTAACGCTGTGGACTCGAATAATTAGTGTAAATTGCCTTTGAATAACACCGAGCTGGGAACAACTTTAACTCGCGAAAGCTTAATGCCTCTTGCTGGACAGGATGAAGAGTCCTTAATGGGGCCTGGAAAAACAACTAATACCTACAAATCAAAGAAGAAAAGCCGTTTTTGATGCATGTGTGTGAGAGTGTGAGTTTTAAACTAAATTGTTAGCACTTCCTCCCTGCTGAGGGTCACGGATTAGCGAGGCTGGGAGACTCTTTGAGAATCTTTCACACTGACCAGGGGAGGCAGGGGGTTCCAAACACAAGTGTTTTCTTAACCCTAATCCCTACCTCCTTGACCAGGACAGCTCTGCATTTCCCTCTAATTAGGTGAGGAATTAGAAGGTGGATAAATGCGTTCAGGGAAAAGGGTATAAAGTGATTAGTTCATTCTGGACCATGATAGCAATTTCTGGCTACTCAGTTCTTTCCAAGATAATAACTTTTCTCTTTCTAAAAAACAAAACAAAATACAAAAAACCCACCCTATTCCAGCAAACCTCACGTGTATGTATAGGCAATGCTGATTATCTTTGGACAAGTTTGGGTCAGCATCTTGACAAATGATTTTCCTCTCTTTCATCAGAATTTCATTCTGCTGAGAAACTTCTAGAGCAGTTTCTCATCTGAACCAAGTATGATAATTATTTGTGCAATCTGAACTAAATCTAATAACCTAACCTAAAAAATGTATTCACATTCAAATGATCCTTTCAGTGAATGGGAAGAAGGACTTGACGCTTAGTAGCTAAGATAAAAACCATTTTGATGAATTTCTCTGCATATGAATGCATTCTACCGAGTGTGCCTTTTTTTTTTTTTAAGATCTTGTAGATATTCTTAGTGGAATTGTAATTTTAAATTTCAAATTGTATAAAGCAATTATTGAATAGTTTCAAACTGATGTGTTGCTAGCAGCTGTTAGGGGTGGTGAACTAGCCAGGGCTACCTAGATGCTGAAGGCAGTTTCTATATAAAAAATCCAGACACGTATCAGAGAGAGAAGACTTTATTTATTTCCTTTTGTGTGTAGACAGTAGACTCTATGGTTGCATCTGAGCTTTCCTCTGATTTTATCCCTTCATATTTTGCTCACCTGTTACAAGACTTACATGTCTTAAACACACAATGAAAAGAACTTTGAGAGAGAGAAACACCATAGTAGTAAAGAGCAAGGCAGAATGTCCTTCTACCTCCTGTCCAAGGGTGTCTGAAAGGCCACAGCTTCGTTCTTCTCATCCTTTCAGAAGGCTGCAGTTGCAGTGGGCAAGAATCTGATTGTGAGCATTTGGAACAACTTGTTTTAGTATCTGGACTATCTTTGGAGACTATAAATGAGCCAGAGCAAAACAAAAGCAATCATGAGGATGGTGACTGAGGTTTGAGTCTTGAGGCTCAATTTGGAGTTATGTTCATCTGGAGTAGACACAGTCATGGCTGGCTCTCCCCTTGGGAAGGCACATTTTATTTACTTATAAACATATTTTTCTCTGAGCTGGAGTTTTCCCTCCCCAGGCCTACAAATGCACAAAAGCCTTCTGCACACAGCCCAATGTTGTTGCACAAGACAGATCATGCTACATGAACTGGGATACTGTAGCCTCTTGATCTTACCAGCTTTGCTTCCTACACTGCAGAAGATCTAAAACATTGCTAGTTAGTAGTTTGGCTTAGATGACCTCTATAGTTATCTCTGTTACTGATTGGCAGGAGGTGACGGAGTGCCCTGCTGCCTGTCACTCCCTTCCCAGGTTAACCAGATTAAGGCAGGCACCTTGGAGGCTCATGCACATTTAAACTACTCATCTAAGCCTTGTATTACTTGTTTTGTTTTTGTTTTGTTGTTGATTTTTTTGCTTTATTTCTAAAAGGAAATCTAACCTGCTACTCTCTGTTCTTATGCATCATGATGCATTTCTCAATGTTTTGCTTGCTTTAAAATTCCTTGGAGCTGCGCATAAGAGAGGAAATGTATATATGTATGTATGTATGTATGTATGTATGTATGTGTGTGTATATGTATGTATGTGTGTGTGTGTATGTGTGTATGATGTATAGTGAAGTTCAAGTTTTTGTTTTGTTTTGTTTTGGTTTTTCCAGACAGGATTTCTCTGTGTAGCCCTGGCTGTCCTAGAACTCACTCTGTAGACCAGGCTGGCCTTGAACTCAGAAATACGCCTGCCTCTGCCTCCCAAGTGCTGGGATTTAAGGCATGTGCCACCACTGCCCGGCTGAAGTTCAAGTTTAAACTTCTGGGCTACAGCAAAGATAGGGAGTCAGACATTACATTATCGTGGGAAACCTTTATGTGAACAAAATGGGAAGTCCCAGCAGAAAGGGCACAGCTAATCAAGTAAGTTGGGTTTGGCACTCTTCATCCAATGTGGATCTATTTGAATCTTGTCTAATACTTCTGACCTACAGTCTGGCCTATGGTTGTTGTTTTGTTTGTTTAAACAAAGTATCAGGGGCTAACTGAGACCCTTGGACTCTAACCCATGCTAACTAATAGAAAGTGGCTCCAGTGCTGAGGCCAGTTCAACAGCCACCAAGGCTAGGGCAGGAGGACTTCATCCAGAGATACATCTGATAGGATCAATCCATGAGTCTCCCAGAAGTATCTGCGTGTCAAACTGTAAACTTGATAATTGACAGAACCCATTTAATGCAGCCTGTGAGAATACCATGCCGGAAGATTAACATTTTCTGTGAATAATTACAAGTTCAAGCAGTTCAGCCTCTTATCACTTTATATGGAGTCTAGAAAGTAGGAGTGATCTTTTTTTAATTTGTAATTATTTCACTCTGATGTGAGGTCCAGCGGCCTTCTTCTTAGTCTTTCAGGATGGAAGACATTGGTATGCAGGAGCCATGCAGGAAGACGCAGTACACTATCAGAGGAGGACATGTCTGATCACTCTTTAAAACCAACTCGGAGAAGTTAATCTCATTGAACTTCTTTTTATTCAACAAAAGAGTTGGCTGTTTCCAAGTCTAACATGACTATAATGTTCATTAAATGGACTTCTTTACACCTTTAAATGGATTAACTGCACATCTTCACAGTCTAATTATTATACATGTCATTCAAAAAAAAATCACAGATCTAATTCGGGGCATGATAAAGGCCTTTCTTTCGCAGCCATGGAAAAGACACTGCAGTAAATGGATGTGATTTTTATCAGACCCAGTGCATTAAAAAAAAAAAAAAAAAAAAGGCACATGTTGCTCCTGGGAGGCTAGAAGAAGGGAACATGCCCTAGTCATTTTATTTCAGAGATTTAAGATTGGACCATGCCGATACTCTTCCGGGCTTGCAGTGCCAGGCACCTTGGAGGTTCCTCCCGCCCAAGCCTGCCTGGCTAATGACTTCAATCTGTCCCAGACAGCTCTTAGATAGGTGATAAATTATGGACAACCCCATTGTTGGCCTTTGTGCTCCTCCAAGTTCTTTTCCGAAGAACTTTGTTGGAGGGGGGAGAACGCAACTCCCATTTTAGGCTCTAAGAACACACCACTCGGTTTTCATGTGTGGCTTTGACATCTACTTTCTTTGCTCTCCTTTTTCTGGGATCTAGGTGAGACTTGCAACAATGTTTCACTGTCAGGACCCCAAGAGCATCCGGGAGGACCACAGAGTGTCTGTTCCACCTCCATGATTCAGGCTGTTACAAGTAGAGCAAGGCTGAACTGTTGCCATTCATGACTCTAGTGTTGATGAAGAGATTCCTACCAGGCAGTCACTGTCTTAGACAGCCAAAAGCAGAGTGGGTGTGTTACCCACTCAGGGAATGCTTCCCGGAGAGACACTGATATCTGTGTTAGAAAATTCAAGGACGCTAGAAGGTGTCCCCATAGAGAGGGTCTGAGAGTAGAGTCTACAGACCAGTCAGAAGGCCTAGAGAGCACTTTGAGGTTGTGTTTGCCCAGCAACCTTGTGCAGTTTTTCCTCATGTACCTAATATGAAGCCTCTTTCCAGCTGTGTGTAAGGAACCAGAGGTGGATAATGCACACACTACTTGGAGCTCAATGACTGGCCTGGGTGGGAATATGGGGGGCAGCTCTGCTGTTCTCCTATGGCGGGTAGGTGTTGAGGGCTGCCTTAGTACTGCCTCTTCCTAGGGACATGACCGGCAAGTGGCTCAAACACTTTAAATCTCGGTTTCCTCATTTAAAGACAGAGATAGTGGTGGCCATCTTTCAGTAATCTGGGTTTCATAAACAGCACAGACCTTGAGACATGAGCACAGGCCCAAGTAGCCGATGTTGTCAATAATATCTAGTCCTCCCCAGCCCCCCACCCCCACCCCATCGGCTGTCACCTTTATTGAGCTAGTTCTGAGCCTTTCTCTGTTGCAACTCTTTAATGATCTGTAGCAACTAATATTGTCTGGGAAGAGTCTTACTTCATAAACAGAACAGAGGCCAAAGCTTACTTCTACTCCCAGTCTTTGACATTAAAACAACAACAACAACAACAACAACAACCAAAAAAAAAAAAAACCCACTTTTTTTTTTTTTTTTTTTTTTTTTTGTTATGTTGTGGTTTGGTTTGGCTTAAGATAGGATTTCGTGGGGCACAGGCTGGCTTTGAACTTGCCGTGTAGCCAAGTACAGCCTTGAACTCTTATCTGTCTCTATCTCCCAAGGTCTGGGAGTATAGGTGTGTGGCTTTTGCCTTTGTCTTTTGAAAGGAAAATGCTAAACTACTCAGAGTAGAAGCTTAATGAGGGAGGGGTGGTGGTGGTGGTGACCACTGTGTCAGGCGGATGTCCCCACAGAGTGGGCAGCCTCAGCACTTCTGGCCATAGGCTATCACAGCCAGAAACTATTTTTAGGATCTGTGATCTCACATTCTACCTGGTACCTCATCTCCATCTTAAAATCGTCCACTGTCCACATTACAACCTTGGATTATGGCTGAGGATGGGGTGGTCTGGGGTTTGCCTGGACTATCCACTTCCTAGCTTTACCTCCTTTAAGTTCTTTGTCTCTAGCATTCCATAGAGTGTGGGAGTAACGGGAGAGCACGCTCACAGAGACGCCTGTGCAGAGCTGAAAACTCTTTCATAAATCATTTAAAATCCGTGGTGTACCAACAGCAATTATCAGAATTAATTGCTCCTTAAAACATAAAGAATTGTGCTACAAAGAGTCAACATCAGCTTGGGACCGTACGTCTCCTCTTCAAGCCTTGGAAAGGAGCTTGAGAGGCAGGTACCAGGATAGAGCAAACATTGGCGAATTGTGTGTTAGGTACTGTGTCCCTATTTCCAAACTAATAAATACTGAATGAGTAAATAATTTTGTTTTCTCTCTGGGTTATAAAGATTCAGTCGTATTTGGCCAAGTAACTTCAGGGAATATCATTAAATACTTTTCAAACAGTGCTTCTTGGAGCCATATTCTGTCGTTGGACACTGTCAACAGTTATAATGAGAAAGAAGGCAGAAGGAAACGTAGGGAGTAGGCATGGGTCTCCATAAAGGCTTCTCAAAACTGGGCAGAGAAACTAGTTCTGGGGAGCACACAGGAGCTGCTCACTTACATCCCAACACAGAGAGCAGCTGGGAGCATTATACTACCAATGTGAATATCTGACCCACACAAAGACAAAGATTGTTTTCTTTTCTTTCCTTTTTTAAAATTTTTTTAGTTACACGTATATGTGTGTTTCTCTCTCTGTGTGTGTGTGTGTGTGTGTGTGTGTGTGTGTGTGTAGGTGCCCTCGGCTCAGAGTCCAGAAGAGGGAATTAGATCCTCTGAAGTTGGAGTCACATGAGTGCACTTGAGAAGGGTGTTGGGAATCAAACTCAGGTTTTCAGTAAGGATGGTATTTGATTTAAACCACTGAGCTATTCCTTTAGCCCCCACACAAATTTAATATTTTAATTATAAGTAAAAAAATGTTATAAAGATCTGATTTCTGAATGTTTAAGAATAGAAGGCTAGCTGAATGTGGTGGTTCAAGTCCTTAATCCCAGCACCCAGGAAGCAGAGGCAGGTGGATCTCTGTGAGTTTGAGGTCAGCTTGGTCTGCATAGTTTCAGGCTCACTAGGGTGGGCTATATAGTTAGGTCTTGTTAAAAAAAAAAAAAGACAGACAAAAGAAAATAGGAAAGAAGGCTAATATTTTATCTGTATATTATGTTTTGTGATATGGGCATGTGAATCATATACATAAAAAAATATGTTTGTTATATCTGAGAGGCTGTTAATACCAAGGGAAGTATCCACGGATACCATTTGTTAGCCAGAAAGCATCATATATTATTGCTTCAAGATATTTCTCTACAGAGGCATTCAGCAATGGTCATTTCTACCAGATATTTATTTGATCTTTGTAATTTTACCCTGAGCTCCTGAAGGAACACACTACAGCTTTGATTTGCACGTATAGTATTCAGAGATCCGACACCAGCCTCGATGCTTCAGAGGGAGAAGGATCTTTGTTCAGGAAGTAACTCATTGAACAATTAACATGTGGAAACTATACCAAACAGTATGTGTCAATGATAAGTTCATGTTGAGTCTGCAAAGGGCGGAGTATTCTGCCTGCAAGGAGACCGTGACAACTCTTACTGATGGAATAAATGGGATCATTATATTTCAGCCTCCAAGTAATTATCAGAAATGAAGCTTTGTGAATTCTTTCCTAATGGGGCCACCTGTCACCCTTCAGTCTTTGTGTATAATGGCATTTCATTTCTGAAAAATAGGCCCCGGTATGACTCTTCCAAATGTTAGCAACCATGTCCCCGATTCCCTCCTGTCTTGTTGTGATACATAGAAACACTTTCAGGTGGTTTTCTACACTCCACCCAACATATGATTGTGTGTGTCCAAAGTGCCTGTGGCAGGTATAGAAAGCTACAGCAGAACCAGGTGTCTCAGCATAATTGCTTGCTTATAGACAGTCCTGATGCTGAAACATCCATGTGGGTGGGGTTACTGTAATTTCTTACTGTGCTCTCCCTTGGCTATGGCCTGCTGCCAACTGCTCTGGACTTGTGGCCACTGCACCAGATATGCTGAGACCCAGGACAGGAGGGCAGCTCAGTGTTGGCTGCTGTCATGGAACTCAGAGTTTCCAGAATTTACTCATGGCCTAAGCCAGGGCACCAGGTACAAGGATGCACAGGCAGACTGCACGATTTAAGACTTCTCAGGCTGATGGTGAAAGCAACTTGGCCCTGAGGTTCTGGTGTAACACAAAGTTTTTTAAACAACATGGCTATCTCCTGGGTCTCTGTAGGTTACTCAAGGTTTTTCTATACCTAGGTATGTGGTGATGGTTCTAACACCATTATGGTTTGCTTCATCTTTGAGATAAGAAGAGTTGAGCACGTCTCACATTTTGTGTTAATTCTGTCTGGTCTTGTGATGCTTCAAGTCTCACTTCCTTAGAGACCTGGTGTCAGCTTTGGAAGCTCCAGAGGAAGAGGATCTTTGTTCAGGAAGTATCTTACCTGCCAGTTGTGTAACTAACACACAGATAGTATCTGAGGGGAATGAATTAGTGTGGTGTTCCCAAATGGTGGTGACTTCCTTGCCTTTTCTCCAAAGAGGACACTGTTGTGGTTCGTTCAGTGACCTCTGAGTGACAGAAATTCTTTGATAACCTTGGGTGCCCCCTACCCCAGTGGCTGTAGTCTGACAGCAGCTGTTGATCTGTTAAAAACACTTGCCTGGTTTACAAGGAAAAGCCTGTGGATGAATTCACAGGCCCACTAGGAACCGATCTATTCTACAACATGGGGGGAAATGGTGAATGAGGACATAAGGGTGGTTTTCAGGGGCTGGGAGTGAGGGCAGGGAAATTACACTTGAACCTAAGTTCAAGTCCACACAATCACAAATGCCAGATCCAGGGGAACACTTGCCCTACCTAGGGAATTACAGTGCTGTAGGTCTGTGTGGATAGGGGCTGCAACATCTCTGGGAAATATAATTTCACACTAATTAGGACTTCTCACAGCCTGCTTCCTGAAAGGTTCAGGTTTGCATTAGCGATGCAGATTTTAATCAGCAATCAAGTACTCTCTCCAAACGCAGCAAGAATCCCTCCTATTCCTTCTATCAGCAAAAGATTTCCTGGCTGCAAGCTGGACCCAGCAATGGTGAGTGTCAAAATCAGCATCTTAACCAAAAACGTTGTCTCCAGTCCTTCAATCTTCTGAAACACCTAAACTCTTCTTTCTGTCCTCTAGTTAGACAGTTTTGCATTGTGTGATTCAGACCACAGCCCCCGATTTGACACCTGTTGAAAAAAATATTGGAACCATATTTGTAACTAATCACAACCAAGATGTCATTTTAATTAATCTGACAATAGAAATACTCCAGAGATGGGGCCCATGAGCAGGCTGGCATTCCTGGTCAAGCCTGGGCTTGCAGTCTGTTACCTGACAAGCCCAGGACAAAATTAACACTAAATATAAGGTAATTTAATTAACTCCTCCCATCCCAGCAGGCAGAAGTGTAGTGCTCTGGGCACCCTAGGCCTTCTGAAGTAGGGGGTGGCACCCCCAGCGGGGAAACACTTAGGCTAAGCTTTCATTATTTTAAGTGGGTGGTTTGCAGCTAAGGAGATGCATTGAAACTCTGTAGGCCACTAAAGTAACAAATAGCACAGTGTTCTTACTTTTACAGACATAGTAATAAACTGGGAAATTTATTCATAGGAGTACATACTTATTAGAATCAGGCTCCCTCAAGGATTCATGGAACATGTCGACTTTTCAGACAGGGAGCAGGGAGGAGAGTGGTGGAAAGAAAGGCAGACACAGACAGAGAGGACAACTTGGTTTGAAAGTCAATCCGAAAGCTACCCCACCAAGAAGGAAAGGCTTTGTCAAATATAAGAAAAATACTTATGAAATTATTTTATCTTAAAGATATTCGATGAGCTAATTGATTCCTCTACCTACCTGGGAGATTGAATCTAGGACCTTGGGTACCAGGAATGTCCATCTCCCAACCCATTTTTATTTTATTAACATCTTAACTTACTAAGTTGCCTAGGCTGTACTTGAACTGGTGGCGCTCTTGCATCAGTGTCTCAAGTAGCTGGAATTACAGGCCTGTACCATCATGGCAGGTCGAGGACTAATATTTTAAGGGACATATTAAAATCCTTTTTTATTTCCAAATGTCAGCAGTGTTAACTCCATAATTCCTTCATCTTCAGGATGAACACCAACCCATCTAATTGTTTCTCCCAGGGTCCAAGCTGAAGTCAAAGGACAGTGGGCACAGAGGAAGAGAGTGAACTGTCATGAATGTAATAAGAAAGCAGGTAAGTGGAAAAGTTGACCGTGGTGAGACAATGGTGACCTAGTCCAACCTTCAACTCACACATAGATTGCTTATGGAAGGCCTGAGGAGAAAGAAACTTTCTGGGGTCCATGGAGGGACTTGCTGGAAGCCAGGTCTCCGTTCTCACCTGGGAGTCTTGCTGACAATCCATGATGATCAATGATGAATACTAGCTGGGGCTCTGCACGTGTGGTGTTGGGGAGCAGACTCTCTCCACATGAAGCCAATTAGATAGGCTTCAAAACAATGAGGAAGTAGCAGCACATTTCCAAATGTGAATGAGATAAGGTACTTGGGTCAGGAAATACCAGGTCAAAAAAAAAAAAAAAAAAGCCCACAGAACCTCATTAAAAGGCAGATCAACAGGATGGACCCAAATCATTAATTATGTTAATCAGCAACAAGGAAATGAAAATCTTGGGAGAAGCTGGAGGGGATGGAAGCCCAGCCATCCTGCACAGGGTGGGGGCAGGGGACCTTGGGTGCTAGCTTCATTTTCTTTCATGAGAGAGTTGGAATGTAGGATGGAAATTCATTATGGACCATTTGCTTGGTTCTTGAGCACTGGAGACACTGCTAGCAGGTGCTTCTGAGCATGGTGTGTAACAGCTTGTATGACTAAGCCAAAGCTGTGTTTGAGAGCTACTGCCTCTGACAGCATCTTTGGAGCTCTAGGACCTATTAGGCACAGACAAGGTCCTCCAGCGACCAGGAGGTTGGATGTATAGACGTGCTTAGACAGAGAAGCTGTTTCACCACACAGGAGCTGTTGTGAGGCACTATACACAGGAAGCGAGTGGACTGCCCTTGCTATTTTTTTTCTCACGGCAGCAGTCAGTGTTATTTTGTTTCTAGCCACAACTGTGCTTTGCTGCAGCTGTCTCACCAACAAGAGTCTCGTCAGAGGTGGGATTCAGGATGCATTCTAAAATGTGTTTACATTTTGTTGTTCTGTTGGGCTTTTGAGGTAAACCAGGCTAGCTTTGAACTCATAGCCTTCCTGCTTCTGTTTTCTGAGAGTTGGGATTACAGGTGTGTGGTTTGTGCCTGGCTTTGGTTGTTTGCCTTCCCAGTGACAGTTTCTTTTATCTTTGCCAGCCTTTGTTTCAGAGCCCTGTGAATGTAAGGAGCTCTAGAAACCTCATGGAAGGGAAGGAGGACCCCAAAGCAGGAGCTGTGGAGACGATGAGCATCTATTCCTCTAAGTACCTGCAGGTAATGAGAAAAGACAAGGTCCTGAGGAATCCAGGGCCTGGGTAAGGACACTGGAGGTGCCTGAGGCTGAAGGCCTTTAAAATGCAGGAGGAAGAAGAAGTGGCCGAAGGTGGCATAGGGCCCCTCCAAATGGAGCATTGCATCAATTAGACTAGCTATTACAGGCAGCCTTGATCTTGGCAGGCACAACTCTGGCCTTTGAGGAGGAAGCCCGGGGAGAGGTGCCCGCTCTTTCAAAGGGAAAGTATAATTTGTAAACAGTCAACATCTGAACAAGCCATAAAACACCAGTCCTGACTTCTAGTAGATTTACGAATGCGAGAGTAAATGAAATTCACAACGTTATTTTTTTTTTTTTTCTTTTCTAAACTCACTTTGTTAATTTGTAGCCTGGTAGTGATTAGGGCGACAAGTCCCCAGGGATGGCCTCCAGCTCGGCTTCCTGTTGCAGGGCTGGGGTCCTGGTGTTTTTCCAGCACAGGTGGATGCAGATTCCAGGCAGTTCAATCATGTCCTCTCTTCCCTCTCACCATCTTGCAGGCTGGCCTGGGAACTCACAGGCTAGGATTTGTTTGTTTTGTTTTAGAATTCTAGTGTTTCAAAAATCGCCATCATTTATCACTCATCTGAGCAATTGTGGGTCTATGCTGGCTGGATGCCTTTCCCTCCCAACTCCTCCTCTCCCCCCCCCCCCCCACCTCCCACCCTCAGGGGAAATCAAGAAAAACAAGATTCTACTTGTCCAAGCCCTTGGAGACTCCTCAGAATTGCTGGAATCGTCACAATAAGTGGTAGTAATAGAACCATATACAGGATTGTAAATACAAACTGTTCTGTGGAGTGGTAAAAAATAATGAAGCAATTAGGTAAAGTCTCATCAGCACCTGTGACTGACTGGTAGGGCACGTCTGCCTGCCTGCTATTGTTTGTCAGGAACCACACACAGGCAGATTCAGAAGTTGTGGCACTTCTCAACCCGACCCCCTCCTCTCTCCTCACTAGTGCCTCTGTGCCCCCCATCCCCAGAAGTGGGTCCATGCATGGGCGATCTGAGTGGCCCAGAATGGGCATGTGGGCCAGGGCTCAGCCTTTGGAAACCACAGTGGGAAACAAGAATCCCGCTTTCCAGCCCATTAGGGTTAATGCCACTTTAATTAGCAATTGCCGGGAAGCCTGAGAGTGCTATTTAATGGGCCATTTCTAGGCTAAACTGGTGCCCCACAAACAGACCTGGGATATACGACCACTCCAATGGGAGACAGTTGAAGTAATGAGATTTGGAAAACAACTCACTGTTGGTTCTGAAGGGAAGTGACCACTGGAATGGTCACTAGCTTTCTGATAGCAGCTCCCATCTGGGATTTCTGCACAGAAGTGTGCAATTACTGGAGCAGTGCTATTTAACACTTATAATGTTCCTCACAACATCCCTTGAGGAGATCCTTCTATCAACCCACTTGACAGATGTAGAAATGGAGGCACAGAGAAGTTAAGTGCCTCACCCAAGGCCACAGAGCTGGGTTTCCAAGCTAGTACCAAATACACACAGGAGACCTATTATTGTTCCGGTCTAGAGAGCTCCATCTAGGGCTATGGCCTAAGGGACTTTCATAGTGTATCTGATCCAGACACACAAAAGACTGTGCTAAGAACCTAGGAAAGAAAATGGATTCTCAGAGACTTGCCAAAGACTTGGGAGAAGTCATTGTTTTCCACTAGCAGAGGAAATGTAGATACAAGGTATGACCCTCACAGAGCAAAGGTCAGAACTCTTTTTTTTTTCTTTTTTTAAAAAAGATTTATTTTATTTATTTATTTTATGTGAGTACATCACTGTCTTTAGACACGCCAGAAGAGAGCATCAGATCCTATTACAAATGGTTGTGAGCCACCATGTGGTTGCTGGGAATTGAACTCAGGACTTCTGGAAGAGCAGTCAGTGCTCTTAACTGCTGAGCCATCTCTCCAGCCCCAGAACTCTTGTTTTGTTGTTACTTAAAAAGTGTATAAAGTAAACTGGAGAAACTCACTTGCTAAAATACCCCTCTCCCACATGTCTCTGTCTCTGTCTCTCTCTCTCTCTCTCTCTCTCTCACACACACACACACACACACACACACACACACACACACACACACAGTGCATCTGAGATTTCTCCTACCCAGAGTTTGAGTCCACAGAGTTCAACTTAAGTCAAAGGCCACTTAGGGGTTTAACTTTTAAGCCACCAGAGTGTGTAGAAACCCCAGCCAGTTCATTGTGATTTGCTAATTTTACTTTCCAGGGTAGGCACAGTCACTTGTCACTGTTTTGGGTGTAGAGAAGCTAAGAAGAAGATCTTATGGGAAGACCATAGACAGGCACCCCAAACTCTTTGCAATTCATTTTGTAAAGTGGAGGGTGAGGGATGACCCCACTTGTGTCTGAGGCATGAGCATTCAAGAAGTGAGTGGCTTTTCAATGATAATTACTGTTATTTTCTCTGAAAAGGATTTTCCAGAGAAGCTAACAAAGCTTACTATTGGACCTTGCAGGTCCTCCTCTGTGCCCCTGTATTTAGCTCTGATAACTTTGTCCTCTGAGTCTTAAAACAGGTCTCTAGATAGCATAGGTTTCAGGCATCTTGAACCTGGATCTACCCAGGGTTTCCCAGAAAAGGAACTGGCAGCTTGAGCAAACTGCAGCAGCCTTGCCTGGCTCAAAGGTGAAGTTTCTAATTTATGGTATAGCATGCTCTCCTTAAAGTCTGTGCTTCTAAAAGAAGCCCTGGGCAACCTGGGTCCATCTGTTACTCCTACTTGTTGACAACAGAAGCATGCTGTGACTCATTGGAGGGGCTAGTAGTTCACAGGGCACCTAGCACAGCCTGGGTTATTTGTTGAAGGAATGAAGTATAAACCAAGTGCTGGCACCTTAGAGCTCATAGGTGGGAGAGGTCATAATGACCTGATGCAGACAGGTGCAGTCAGTCCATGGAAATCTGGTGTGAAAAACAAAAACCCGTGTGGGGGACTTGAATCAGAAACCCGCCATAATTTGGGAGGTTGTGGAATGTGGGAGGGTGCTCCACACATGCAGGAAGCCAACATTCTCAAGTTGGGTTCCTATTTTCTGCGGTGCATCTGATAACAAACAGTGAGTACATCTTCCTGTTCTAGCCTCTACCACATTCTCATTTTCCCAGCTTGCAAACAATGCCTATGTCAAAGCAGAACCCCAAACATAAGCAGAATCCAGCTAGGGGGTGAATGGTGCCCCCAGGCAGGGCTTTGGGCATAAGGGGGAGATGCTCAGGCCCAGATTCCACATGCTGTGTAGACTCCAATTACCCGAGGACTTAGAGATCAAACAGCCCAACTGTGCTGCACAATGAAAGAGGAGGTCTTAATTTTACCATGTGCTACACCCTTCCAGCCAGACTGTGAGAAACAATGCATTCCCTTTATGTTCTCCTGAGCGCAGAACCTCCCTAAGATTGTCTTGTGTTATCTCAGCAACATCTCTCTAACGTGGATAAGGGGAAGGCATCTGAAAGAACTGTGTGATTTCCTCTGACCCGGGGTGAGCATCCCGGCAACCAAAGACAGCTTTAGCAGACAGCTCAATCCTACTTGGCCTGCGACAGAATAGGATCTTAACGTTATTTATTTTTAGTTTCAGATCTGTATTTTAAGGTGTTTTATTGGTTTATGAGAAAATGAGGTAGCGTGAGCTGAGCTATGGCGTGTGCACATAGGACTTGATGTATAGCATATATGAAAAAGCTTAGAAATAGCATGGGCCAAATGCTAGAATTTTGCAAGTTTTTGTTTCTTTCTTCTCATGGTACAAACAAGGTTTTTGATGAATCATGGATCTGCCAAAAAAACAAAAACAAAAACAAAACAAAACAAAAACCTAGAAAAGTTTCCCTTTCAATTTTAACATCGATCAACATTTGGAAAATTGAAGTCACTTGAACATTTAACATTGAGAAAAGCAGACATCTTTGAACTTCACTTGGTAGACATTATAGCAGGCATGCCACATTAGAAACACAAACCCACAATTTTTATTTATTTTTATGAGCCAGGATTTTTTTTTTTTATTCTTCCAGTTTCCGGATAGAGAATTTAAAAAATTTCAAACAGTATGCAAAAAGAGATAATGATTCTTAGAATTTTTTTTTTTTTGATACAGGGCTTCCCTTGAGTAATAATCGGATACTCCACATTGCCACTCTGCACAGACTTTGCTAAATATGAGCACTGGAGACATCTCAAGTTGATCAGTGTTTCCATGGAAATAGATAACCCTTTGATAAGGCCCGAGAAACAGTGTTTGAGATGCTGTGAACCCTAGTCCCAACATAGGAGTGAGATGACAGTTCTGAAGACAAATGTGGTTTCTATAGGATGAGTGTTTTCTCTGAAAGCCTGCACTGCTAATGGTGATTAGCATTAACAGGGAGGGGACATACTATCCGGGATTATTAATTTTGGAAATAAGAGAGTAAATCACTTTGTACCTGATGCTTTTCAAGAGTGGTTAATCCAACTTTGGAAGCAATGTTTTCTATTCCTCAAGGCAATAAGCACACTAGCATAGAAAACGGTTGAAATACGACTTCCCAGTCTGTGAGTTCCTAAGCAATTTATCTTAATTTTAGTTATTTTCTCTCATTCCACTACTGCACTACATCCACACACATTTAATGATTTTTGTTAAATTCATAGCTAAGTGTCTTGTATCACTTGGAGCTGTCTGGACATTACTTTTTGCTAATACTTTCTGCAAGAAGAATACTCGAAGTCTGAACTCTACTTTGGACTTTTAACAACAATAAACCTACAGATCTGTATTTCCATCACTTCTTTCTGACTAAATCAATATTTTACTGGAATAGCCCCAATGAAAAGTCTGATTATTGAATATTGTTAAATCCACATCATTGTCCACAGCCGAGAGCAATCCTCTTGCCGGTGGATAAGAATTAAGATGTCTCGGTCAGGAATCAACACAGGATACTGGATTAAGTGAGGCTTTCTTCCCGTGTGTTAGAGCAAGTTTTATGAGTTATAGAAGTCGCCACCAGGCCGTGTGTTCTACTCACAGAAGTGGTCTCTGCTGGGGAAAAGGGTCATAAAAGTCACCCGGCTTACCTTGCTTGTCACCACAACTCTGCAGGCACGAGTATCTTCAGTCACACAACAGTTTGACCACATGGATCCAGGAAGAAACCATTTCTCCGACCGATTACATCTTGGTTGTTCTCAGGGACACAGGGCTTTGGGGAAACACTGTGCATGCGTTCTTCAGTGGCTCCTCTCAATTTAAAGGCTGAAAGATGGGCAAGTGTCCAGTGGCTGCCCGACCGACCGGGACAGGAATTCTCAGCACTAAGGCTTGTTCAAGAAAGGTTTTCCCATGACACAGCACAGTTTCACAGCAGCCACTAGATGGCGCATGAGAATCACTCCTGTCTGGCAACCACGCAAATGATAAGTCTGTTCACAGAGAACCAAAAAAGTCCGAAAACAATCCCCTCCCAAACTACTTTTCTAATAGGTTATTATCAACATCCCAGTGTTTACACGAAACCTAAATGGTCCTGATTTGTTTGGTGACTGCAGGGGAATCCTCCACAGAATATCCCGATCAGATTGCAACGCCCCATTGGTGAACGTGGCATTTAAATCTTTATTAAGTCAGAAAAGGGAATTGAGACAGAAAGGGGCAACTAAATCTACCTATTTAGTACTGAACTTCAACAAAAGTTTTCTAAGTGTCTACTGTGTGGGAATGCTACTTATGCTTCTTAAATGGTAAAAGAACATTCTATTACCCAAAACAAACTTAAGTACCAGCAAAGAAAGATACCATCAATTTCACATTGTATAGAATGTTACAGATATGTTAAACCTACACATAGCTCTGGGATTTCAGTAGCTGAATTTAAATTTTTCTATTTATTTATTTGAACGTGTGTGAGCTCATGTCCTACTGTACTCATGTGAAAGTCGGAGGGCAACTTGAAGGAGTCTGTTTCTCTTTCCACCAGTCTTGGGGATTGACATCATGTCTGGAGGTTTGGTGGTAAGTGTGTTTACCCACTGAGCCATCTTGCCATTCCATCATTTCTTGATATAGAACAAATCTGAAGGTCAGGGACAAAAACCAAACCCAAAACCCAAACAAACAACAACAACACCCTCTCCCCAATCTCAGGACACAGCTTATAATTTTTTCCCTCTTAGAGCCAAGGATAACTCTCTTTGCCTTTATAAGTGTAAGCTTCTATAAAGAAAATACTGAAAGGAACAAAGTTAAAGAGGAAGCAGTTTTTTTCTTTTTTCTTTTGTGTTTTTTATCAGATATAAAATTCTGACATTATTTCTAAACCCACCTTCTGATGAGCATTAATAGTATCAGATCTTCTATAAATATAAGGGGAGGGGAATCTGCAAGAAAACATCTTCAAGTTGATTTTGAAAGTTCTGAAGATGACTCAAAAGTCTCTGAAATATGTTTACTAAAATCAGTGGCTTAAAACAAACAAACAAAAAAACCCAAACAAACCAGGAGCAGTTTTTCTCTTTCACCCTCCTTAAAATAGGTGTGATATTTCTTCTGAGCCAACCTGGAGCCCAGAGTAAAGAACGGTTTCATTTTTAGATCGCTGGTTGTTTGTTTGAACTGAAGAATTAGTTGCATTTCAAAATAAGGACATGCCTAATGAAATGATTAAAACACACAGAGCATTAAATTATAAGCAGATGGGAGAGAAGTGGGTGGGAGGGGTGGCCTTGCTGGGGACCTGAGTCCAGGGGAGCTGGCAGCTTTGGGGTTTCCTATAGCAGACAGTTGCTTAAGCAACAGAGGGCGGGAAAACTACCTTGGAAGACAGTCTCTGTCTGTCTCTGTCTCTCTGTCTCTCTGTCTCTCTGTCTCTCTGTCTCTCACTCTCTCTCGGATATCGATGCAACAAGCCCCCTGAGAGGATAGTCATTAGAGGGACCAGGAGCTGCTTCAGGGGTGAAGAGCTGTATCAAGAAGTTCTGTGTAGGAGTGAATTAGGCACAGTCTGGGATTCTGATCTTCATCTTTGGAAGAAAGAAGCCCTAACTGTTGCATGGCTCCAGTTATTTGTGAAATACCTTCTTTTCTGAAATTTACTATTTCGCATGCTGCTCTGTATGTTTAGAAGGTAGGGGCTTGGAGGGACAGAGTTTTCAGCAACCGAAAAGGAAACCTGTGAATGGAAGGGGCATGTTTCTCAGACCGCGTGGACAATCAGCTAGGGGTACTCTGTAGCTGACATAGTCCATCAGAGTTTAATCTTAAATCCCTATCCACTGGTTCCTTGGAAGCCAACCTTTAAAAAATATTAAACACGTGTCACGCCTTTAATTCCCCTGGATATACAATTGCGATTCCTGCTCATCAGAGCTGTCTTCCTGAATAGTAGCGCCAACTCGCTTAATGGATGTAGGTGTGGAGATAGAAAACACACCCTCTTAAGATGTTGTCTAGTTTTAAAAAGGCATCTTGCCTTCCTCTGTTGTATGTCATCTTTGTTTTGGAAGGAAGAGGACAGCATAGTTATCATGACTGTAGCTTGTACCCAGGGCCAGCTAGGCTCTTCATGAGTGTAGGAGGAATGATGTGGCCGCCTCTGCATACATGCCAGGCTTCTCCTGCAGGAGGACCTAATTGAAGACTGCTTGAGAGACCAAGGATTGCTGATGCAGACAATGCCAGCCAATCGGGAACTGCTGTTTAGAAGAGATGCTTTCTTGGGACCAATGGGGTGCGGAGCTTGCAGCAGCCGTTCAGAAGAGCTTGCTGCTGAACTCCCAGACTCTGTGTATTTGATTCCGGGCCACCTCACCTCCAACCCCCAAGGGCAGGTAGCATGGAGCAGTGAGTAGTCCAGGGCACAGGCAGCACATGAGGTCAAAGGTCATCTCCAGAGATGAAGTAGGTGCTTACTTTAATATCAGAAAGAATATTCTGATACAAGTTGTTACACACACGCGCGCGCGCGCGCACACACACACACACACACACACACACACACACACACACACACTTCCTGAGAAGGGCTTCTGCATTGTCTCATGTTGCTTCCTCTTCTTCACTTGTGTGCATCTGTGTCTGGCCTCACAGTGGGAAGTACTATTATAGGAGTCCAGCAGTGACTGCAGAATCGTCCTTTCTGGAGTCAGCCACCAAGGGAAGGTGCAAGGAACTGACATTATACCACCCTGTGCCCATCAGAATGTCCGGCCCCAAACCTAGCAGGAGACATAAATAAATGTTTAGGGTCTGTATCCTCTTTCAACATGTCAGCCTCACCAGGGAAGTCAGGTGCAGTAGGAGGCTTAGCTCCCCCACTGGTGCTGGTTAATTACACAACAGGGCTTCCCCCACTGACTTCTCTTCAGACTACTATGAAATATTATAATTTGTTGCTATGTTTTTGGTTTTTTTTTTTGTTTTTGTTTTTTAGTGTGTGTATGTGTGTGGAGGTCAAAAGTAAACCTTAGGTATCATTTATCAGCCATCATTTACATCTAGGTTGGCTGGCCAGTGAGTGCCAGGACTTCTCCTGTTTCTACCTCTCAGTGGTAGGGTTACAGGCATGTATTTACTTATTGGAGTTTGGGGGGCATGTGTCGTGCATGGCTTATGTCTAGGGGTCAGGATGCAGCATGTGAGAACTGGTTTTCTTCTTTCACCACATATATTCTGGGGATTGAACTCCGGTTCTCAGGCTTGGCGGCAACGGCTGTCCTACTGACCCATGCCTAGCTTTTGTGACATGGGTTCTGGGGATTAAACTCAGGCCTTCATGTTTGCAGAGTAAGCATCTCCAACCCTTTTCACATTTATTTTTAAAACTGCTGAGTGTGCCCTATAGCAGGCTTCTTTGAGTTTTGGAAAAAAGACAGGCCATAGATACACAAATGCAACATTTGTGTTTGAAATGTAAGAATGGTATCTACTAACATTCTACCCCTAGAGAAGAGTCCCTGGTGATTTGACAATATCAACACTGATATGTGAGAGATGACTGTCCTTGAGATGGCTAAGACCTTCAGCTACAGGTTAGAGCAGAAAGTGGAATCCTGGGGGCTGGAGAGAGATGGCGCAGTCGTTAAGAGCACTGGCTGCTCCTCCAAAGGACCTGCACCCACATGGCAGCTCATAGCTGTCTGTAACTCCACCCTCATACAGACATACATGCAGGCAAAACACTAATGCACTAAAAGTAAATAAATTTAAAAAAAAACTTGAATGAAAGATAAAAAGACTGATACTTTTTTTTTTTTTTTTTTTTTTTAAGAGAATTCAACAAAAAATGAAGAAGACGGAACTCTGAGGGTAGGCACAGGGTGGTTAACTTGTTGGTAGCTAATCAAAGCCTATCAAAGCCTGCCACAGTGAGGTGAAGAAATGAATCAGAACTGATCTATATATGGGGTACGTGTGGGTTCCATGGTGGTTAGGCCTGGGAAGGAGCTACAGGCATGTATGGAGCCTCCACCTCAACCTTCGTGGATGAGGCCATTCTAGTCTTCACAGGCTCAAAGGGACACTGCTGGCCCTGTAGTCAGAAGGGCAGCCAGAGGAGGGGGAACCCATGCTCTCATCCAAGTCTCTGGCTTTGTACCTTTGTACAGACCTGGGGATCTGACCTCCTTATCTCAGTTGAATTTCTCAGGCATCAGTTTTTCTGTTGCTGTGATAAAATACCCAGACAAAAACAGCCTAAGGGAGAAAGGGGTTATTTTGACTTATAGGCCCCTGAGGAATCCAGTCCTTGATAGTTGGGAGTGCCTGGTAGGAGGAGCAGGAAGCTGGTAGGTCACATTGCATCTGCGCTCAGGAAACAGAATGAATAGAAAGTAAAGCTGGTTCTGCTTCAGGCTCTGCTCCTAGTGATCAACTTCCGTCAATCAGACTCTTCTCCTAAAGGTTCCACAACCTTCTTGAACCAAGCCACCTGCTGTTTCCTTGTCTTTGCTGGGGATGCGCTAGTGCTGTGTGTTTTGGCAGCCCGATACACCAGGCATGTATCAGACCTGTGAAGGTCTGCTGATTTTCATGGGAGGTTTGCATCTGCGTGGGCAGACTGTCCCTGGCACTTGCGAAGCTGTCTTTGAGGGCAAGCAGAGGACACCCAGGGGCAGAAGGCACAGAAGAGCAGCACATGGAATGGACTCTCAGCTTCAAGCATGCTTCTCTTGCTTGTGCAGGGGAGGGTAAAGGCTGAAGGGTTCTGAGCTCCATCTTAGAGGGATTCTGTCTCACTGGCCAGGCAAGGTGTTGGGAACCCATGAACCTCTAGAGAGAAACAAAGCCAAAAGAGGCAGAGTTTAGAGTGAACTGGGATGGCTTAGGGATGCTCCCAGAGGAGGGGAGGCATTAAGTAGGTCATTTTTTTTTTTTTTTTTTAAATCACAATGAATATGTCTCAACCAGGACCCTCACCCTTTCCAGAAACAAACCACTATTCTTCAAGTCTGGGAGTCTGGGTGTCTTTGAGGAGAGGCAGAGACCAATTCAGGCCAAGTATCCTTTCTTTGGACCGGATGCCTGGGAAGATGCCAGGAGGTTCTGGTCAGCTCTGAGGGCCCCAGTAAGCAGCCACAATCCTAACCAACCAGAGGGAGGCTCAGGAGTGACTCACTAGGCTTTGGGTCCAGTTGCCTGGGTAGAAACAGCTTCAAAAGAAACCCAGGGTTTACTCAAGAGCAGCTGTGGATCTGTGGGGGTGAGGTGGGGAGGTGGGGGAGGTGGGGGGAGGTGGAGGAACCTAGGAAAGAGTTGCGAAGCAGGGAAAGAGCTGGTAGGAGGTTTAGGGAGATGAACAGACAGGTTTAGATCTTATTTATAACGGGGATGAATCCTTGTGTGTGTGTGTGTGTGTGTGTGTGTGTGTGTGTGTGTGTGTGTGTGTGTGTGTGTGTGTGTGTGTGTGTGTGTGTAGGTCCAGACATAGACATGGGCTTTTTATTTTTCTCACTGGGTTGGAACTCACCAATTCAGTTTGATTGGCTGGCCAGTTAGTCCCAGGGATCCCTGCACCTGGTTTATAAGCAGTCATCACCAAGTCTTAGCGCAAGGCAAAGGCTTTACTGACTGAACCGTTTCCTTGGTTCTGGTTATGCTTCTGTGTTTCCATCGACACTCAGTGGTCAAACTGTCCTGATAATCCCTTGGGTCTCCTCACAGAAAATGTTTTCTTAGATGGTCAGCTCCTACACTTCCCAAAGACATCCAAACATCCCACACCAGAAGGGAGCTGGCAGGGGAAGCTGTTTATCCAATGTCTCATTTCCTCCCAGCAGATACTTTTGTGAGGTATTTTAGTTTTTCTTAAGGCAAAATGAATGTAGGGAGTTTGACTAAGCAATGGAGAGAATTCCAAACTAACAAAATCAGTCACTTAGGATTTAGAGCCGTTCAGAGCCGGGACCTTGCTCTATCGCAGGAAGACAAGAGAACAGCCCCCAACTGGGCAGCTTCACAATAGGTAAGAATACTGAATGGCCCAATGCTGTCTATGGCTTAAGTTACAGGAGGGAGAACATGCTGCTCAGAGCTCGGAGTTTAGAAAAATAATATTGAAAAAACAGGGACTGTTCAGAACAGACAGAATGAGAGGAAGAACATGGAATTTCCAGCCCTGGAGCCATCCTGAGGGTGCAGGGCCATCTTTATCATGGGTTGTTTAGAGTAATGAACCTGATCCTACCTCTGAGGCCTGGGAATGGACTTGCTGACCCAGGCAAAGAGCTTTGCAGTCCAAACAATCTCTAATTATTGACCCAGGTGGTCAGGGGTTGTCTCAGAGGAAGAGGGGTCTGTTCTCAACCAGTTTATAAACAGTCTGTTGCCAACGGTGCTTTGTCATTGACTGGATCATTTTCAAGTCCCGGTGTTCAGCAAAGTCTTCAATAGGGCGGTTTCCCCACAGCAGCGGCATCTTGGAAGGTCCTCAGAGCTCAGTCCTTTTCAGCCAAATGGAATTCCCATTTTCTTTGGGCCAGCTTAGAAAGGTACCAGGGGTCAGCCGAACAATTCTGTGGCTCCTGAAAGGAAGGGGAGCAGCAGGGATCTTCATATAGTTCTGTATGCTGCCTCTCTAGCTGGTGGGTGAAGCTTTCTTTCAAGGGTGTGGGTACTGAGTAGCCTTCTGATTGTTCTTAGCCATGTTTTCTCACCATGGTGGCTTGGTTCTTCTATTCTCAAAATTCTTCAAAATTCCCTGCTACCACCTCCATCTTCCAGACTCAGGGATCATCTTGAAAGATTTTTTCTTTTTTTTTTTTTAGGCTGGGGAGATAAGTGGCTGTAGTGAAAGCATGGTTGAGCTTGACCTCCTAGAACACATGTTAAAAGCCAGCTGTGGTGGGGCATGCTTACACTCCCAGTGATCTGGAGGCAGCAAAACGCAGATCCCTGGACTTTTCTCACCAGCCAGCTTAGCTTCCTGGGAGAGGTCTAGGTCAATGAGAGACCTTTCTTAACAAAAGGGTGGTGGTGCATAGAATCTGAGTCGGGACACTAGAGACTGGTTTCTGGCTTTTCCATGCATATGTACACATCACACAAAGGAGTTTTAGTTTAGAAAAATGCTTTAATATTTCATATCTTTAGTCGATAAATACTTTGTACTATGATATAATAATATACATTATATATGTAGGTCTCAGTTTACTCAGGCTTTACCAACCTGAAGGAGTGAAGGACTTCACACTAAGGAGTCAACCATACACACCTGAATCGTGTAGAAGACTTTCCGTGTGTATCATCTGTCCTCTCCCCAAAGTCACACTGGAATTTAACCCTCACTAGGAGGTAGGGTGAAGGTGGAAGACTGAGTCATCAGGGTGGAGCTTCAGAGTTGACTACTGGTGGCTTCATAAATGGAACCAAGACCAGGAGAGACAGACACCATCAGCCTCATCTTTCCTCAGATGATGTCACATGCTTCTTTGAGACTTTTCAGGCAAGAAGTCTATTATCTGGTGCAGTAAGGGGGAAAGCCTGTGTCTGTCAAGTGCCACCCCTCCCATTGCAGTAGACTGAGACAATAGTAGTTGGACATGACCAAGGTTAGGGTTAGGGTTAGGGTAGAACTATGCCCCTTTCCCCAACTCCGTTCTGCACTGGGATCCTGTTGTTCTCCACCTACCAGCACCAGATAACCAGGGTTGAGTCAAGGATAGTCACAGTTTCTCTCACGCTTTATCCATTGGTTTAACAATTATATTTGAGTCTTATTGGGAGGTATGAAGGGACAACCTCAGAGTACAGGAAAGTTTTATACACAAGGGTGTTTCACAAGAGCAAGAAATCAGAAATCACCAAAATTGCTCTATCATCAAAGGCCTCTGAGAAGAGGCACGCACCACAGTGAAAACATGTTTAGGGAGGTTTTAGAGGGCTGGAGGGAAGAACTTACCACAGACAAAAATGATTAAGTACAAAAATTAGAAGTAATGTTTTTTTTTTTTTTTAGATTAAATGGCAGTAAATGATTTAAATAGTAGGTCAAGTCACCAGGATCTCCTACAGTGGAGATTTCTGAAATGTGGTTAAGGAGTCTTTTAGCAATGGAATACAAACTGTCTCTCCATGGGGACCTTCCACAGGTGAGGTTTAACATTTCCTCATGGGATCCAGTTGTTGCTGCTGACATCCACAAACCACATGCTTGGGTAGTCAGGGACTGTGTTGCTTTGCTGCATTCATGGATTCTTGGGGCCTGGCTTTTCCTCACAGAAGGTGAACACTTATGGAATGAATGAATGAATGAATGAATGAATGAGTCAAATGGAGGCCTGCTGCTCTTAAAGTTTCTTTGTGCCTGGAAAATTTCCTCTGTATCTGAATAAAGAATATTAACTGATGTTGTGGGATACAGCTGAGAATAAAAGCAAGCAAACAAACAAATAAAAAAACAGTAAATTAAATAGCTACATCACAAAAGGAAACTATATGATAGAGGTTGAATCTTCCTGCTGGAAATAAAAAAGAAACTCTTTTCAGCCAATTTTTTTGTTGTTGTTGTTATTGTTAGAAATGTATTTTCAAGATAGGACTCAGTGATGGCTCATTTCTGTAATCCCAATACTTTGGAAACTGAGGCAGGAGGATCACAATTTTTAGGTTCATTTAGGTTACGTGGAAATACCCTGTCTGAGCTAATCTTCCTGCTACCATGATAACACACCCTGACAAAGACAACTTAAGGGAGAAAATGTTTATTTTGGCTCACAGTTTTAAGAGTACAGCCCATCATGGAGAAGCCATAGTCTTGGGAGATTGAGGCAGCTGGCTCCACTGTAGCCAGTGGAAAAGCAGAGAGTGATGGATACTTGTGCTTAGCTTGATTTCTCTTATATAGTCTAGGACCCCATTTCAATTAACCTACTTAAGATACTCTTCCACGGGCATGCTCAGAAGATGAGGATTAGGGTTAAGGTGATGTCATCGAGTTGACAATTGAATTGACATTAGGCATCATAAAGTCTATCTAAATCAAAATAAAAAACATTTTTAGATGGGAAAAAGGTAGGCATACAGCTATTTAACTTACTCTCTCCAAAATGTAGAACAGTGAGACATCTTGTTTCCTGGAAGTGAAATTTTTGATGAGAGATAAAACTCATCAGATACATTGGATGAATCCAAGAGAAGAGAAATAGCTATGAAGACTGGGGAAAATATTACTGTGTTTTAAAAAGCAAAACCAAATTTTTTGGGTCCTAGAGGAATAGAAAGTATGGACAGTGTCTCTGAAAGTTTCCATGTACACTTTGTCCACTGTCCTTACCATCAGATTCCTGCATAACCCTGGTGCATTTCTTCATGTTTAGAAATCAGCACGGATCAGTATCTATTCACTGCTAACTAAACCCTAGATGTTTGCATTTCGTGATTTTTTTCCCCTACAGATAACCAACCATTTTCTCTTCTGAATTCCAACCCAAGTTATCTGTAGAGGTGCCATTTTGTACGACAAGTTTTCCATGCTGTGTGTAGAACATACCTGCTCCTCTTTGTTTTTTATTTTTATTTTTTATGTGTTGTTTTCAGCCCACTAGGCTGTCAAATTCTAAAAAACCAAAAGGGTAGAAATGTAGGAGAAACAGCACCACCTCTGCATAAACACTGGGGGCCACACAGTGGCAAAGGCATTTCCTGCTGGAGGACCTAATTGAGGAATACTTGAGAGTCAAAGGATTGCTGACACAGATAATGCCAACCAATCAGGAGCTGCTGTTTAGAAGTCAGGCTTTCTAGGGACCAATGGGGTGCGGGTTTAGGGTATTAAAAAAGCTTGCACGGGTGTTCAGAAGACCTTACATTGGATTTCTTATCTGCTCCCGGAATCTGTGCCTTTGCTTGTGCCACCTCACCTCCAATCCCCAAGAGCAAATAGGTTTGGGCAGTGAGCGGCAGTCTAGGGCACCGGCAACACTTGCTAGATTTGTGATCACATGGTTTCATTTGTTTTGAGGTGGATATCAACAAAAAAAAAAAAAAAAAAAAAAAAAAGAGAGAGAGAGAGAGAAATTTTAAGTTGTGTTGGTGTGTTTGTTGCTAATATAATATTTTGTTTGCTCATTCATCCCGTATCCTGAAGCCTTGGTGAATTACTGGTTGTAGAAGTTTTTATTTTAAACTGTCAGCACATCAATCCTCCACAAACAAGGATGGCTTTATGTCTTCGTTTCCAGTCTGCACTTCATTTTTTTTTTTTTTCCAGTATTACCCTAAATAAGAATTCTAGCACTCCGTTGATGTGAACAGTGAGGGTAGATGATCCAGACCTTATCCTTTCATGGTTAAACGCAGCGTTAACTGTCGGCTCTTGACAGATCCTCTTTATCAAGCTGAGGCAGTCCTTTGATTCCTATTTCTCTAAGTTTATTTTTTTAGATCACGAGTGAGTGCCAAATTTTGTCAGAAGTGTCAAATTGTGATTATATGATCATGTGATTTTTTTTCTGTGATTATGGTGTATTACATTGATTGATTTTAAAACACTGAACCAACCCTTCACCACGGTATAGAATTCCCTTTAAATTTTGCCCAATTATATTTGCCAATATTTTGTCAAGAGATGTCTTTTGCATCCCTACTCATAAAGAACATTTGCCTATGAATTTCTTCCTCTTTTTTGTACAGTTCTGTCAGCATTTGCCATAATTGTAATGCTAGCCTCATAAGCTGCCAAGCTGTTCCTTACACTGGTGTAGACCATATTGACTCTTAAGGTACTGAGTAGCGACCTCAGTTGAACTTCTTGGCATACAGATTCTTTTTTTTTTTTTTTTAATTTAAAATTTCATGTTTTGGTTTCAACTTCCTTGTTAGTCAAAGTATCTATTTCACACTGAGTGTTTTGACAGTTTTTTTCCCCAAGCAATTGGTCCATTTTATCTGAATGGTTGAATTACCCATAATGATATATTTTATTACTTTTTTGATATTTAAGGGTCCATGTTATATTTCATATGCCATTTTTTGTAATTTTATATTATCTGATTTTTATGTCTTGCTATATGTTTGGCCAGTGTTATTTAGCTTAAATTTAAAAATTATCTAGTGTTTGTGTGTGTATGCACATCTTTTTTTGTTGTTGTTTCATTATACTTCTCTATTTTACCTGTTTCAATTTAATTAATTTTTTACCTTTAGGTTTTTTTAAAAAAATCTTTTATTTATTTATTTATTTATTTTACACTCCAGATTTTTTTCCCCTCCCGGTCCACCCTCCGACTGTTCCACATCCCATACCTCCTCCCCGACCCCCTGTCTCCACGAGAATGTCCCCACCACCCACCCTCACCCCACCAGACCTCTAAACTCCCTGGGGCCTCCAGTCTCCTGAGGGTTAGGTGCATCTTTGACTAAACGCAGACCTGGTAGTCCTCTGCTGTATATGTGTTAGGGGCCTCATATCAGCTGGTGTATGCTGCCTGGTTGGTGGTCCAGTGTCTGAGAGATCTCAAGGTCCAGGTTAATTGAGACTGCTAGTCCTCCTACAGGGTTACCCTCCTCCTCAGCTTCTTCCAGCTTTTCCCTAATTCAACCACAGGGGTCAGCAGATTCTGTCCATTGGTTGGGTGTAAATATCTGCATCTGACTCTTTCAGCTGCTTTTTGAGTCTTCCAGAGTGCTATTGTGATAGGTCCCTTTTTGTGAGGACTCCATAGCCTCAGTAATAGTGCCAGGCCTTGGGGTCTCCCCTTGAGCTGGAGCCCACTTTGGGCCTGTTGCTGGACCTTCTTTTCCTCAGGCTCCTCTCTATTTGCATCCCTACATTTCTTTCAGACAGGAACAATTATGGGTCCGAGATTTGACTGTGGGATGGCAACCCTATCCCTCACTTGATGCCCTGTCTTTCTGCTGGAGGTGGGCTCTACAAGTTCCCTCTCCCCACTGTAGAGCATTTCATCTAAGGTTCCTCCCTCTGAGTCCTGAGGGTCTCTCACCTCCCAGGTCTCTGGTACATTCTGGAGGGTCCCCCCACCTCCTACCCCCTGAGGTTGCCTGTTTCCATTCTTTCTGCTGGCCCTCAGGGATTTGGTCCTTTTCTCCCACTCAATACCAGATCATGTCCGGTCCCCGTCAACTTTCCCTCTCAGGTCTCTCCCTCCCTTCCCCCTTGTGATTGCTTTCTTCTCCCTCCCAAGTGGGACTGAGGCATCCTCACTTGGGCCCTTCAGCTTGTTGACCTTTTTGAGTTCTGTGGATTGTATCTTGGGTATTTTGTAATTTTTTTTTTTTTTTTTGGCTAATAGCCACTTATTAGTGAGTACATACCATGCATGTCCTTTTGGATCTGAGTTACCTTACTCAGGATGATATTTTCTAGTTCCATCCAGCTGAGTAGTATTCCATTGTGTATATGAACCACATTTTCTGTATCCATTCTTCTATCGTGGGACATCTGGGTTGTTTCCAGCTTCTGGCTATCACAAACAAGGCCACTATGAACATAGTGGAACACATGCCCCTGTGGCATGGTGGGGCATCTTTTGGGTATATTCCAAAGAGTGGTATTGCTGGGTCTTCAGGTAGGTCTATTTCAATTTTCTGAGGAACTTCCAGATTGATTTCCAGAGTGGTTGTACCAGTTTGCAATCCCACCATCAATGAAGGAGTGTTCTTCTTTCTCATCATCCTCAACCAACATGTGTCACCTGAGGTTTTGATCTTAGCCATTCTGACTGGTGTAAGGTAGAATTTCAGGGTTGTTTTGATTTGCATTTCTCTGATCACTAAGGACTTTGAACATTTCTTTAGGTGCTTCTCAGCCATTCAAGATTCCTCTGTTGTGAATTCTTGGTTTAGTTCTATACTCCATTTTTTGATTGGGTTGTTTGGTCTTTTGGTGGTTAGCTTCTTGAGTTCTTTATATATTTTGGATATTAACCCTCTTTTTCTGAGCTTTTCATATGGAACCTCAGATTATTGGTTAAATATTTAGACTTTCCTAATGTAGACTCTGATGAATACTATTGACTTTCACGCTAACACTACTTTCTTCACATCTGCCAAACTCAATCTATTTTCCATTTCCGCTTGGTTTGTGTTTTTGTTAGATTCTCCCAAGGTGCCCTCTTGCTCACAGTTTAGTAATGTGTAGTTTATTTTCCAGAGTTTGATATAAGATACACACACACACACACACACACACACACACACACACACACACACCTGTTATTGTTTTCTGGTTTGAATCCAACTATGGTTATATTTGTGGCTTTAAAAAGTAACTTAAGATGTGATCTCTGTTGGAAATTTCCATGACTACTTGACAAAAGCAAGCACCTGAGTTTTGCTAGATGAGCTTGGTAGGTATTAGATCCTCATGGTTGATACTGTTGACGTCTTCCTGACTCCATAGCTGTTATGTGAAACACTGACAGAGATACTCTTATTCCACTGTAGTCTCTTTCAGTACTTACAATCTTGTAAGCTTGTTGCTTGGTCCATACACAGTTATTATGGCTGCATCCTTGGTGCTTAATCTACACACACTTACAATGGCTGCATCTTTGTTGCTTGGTCTACACACATTTACAAAGGCTGCATCCTCACTGTTTGGTCTATATATTCTCACAATGACTGTATCCTCATTGCTTGGTCCACATACACTTATGATGTCTGCATCCTCACTGTTTGGTCTATCTATACACACTTACAATGGCTGCATCCTTGTTGCTTGGTCTACATATACTTACAATGGCTGCATCCTTGTGCTTGGTCCACACACAGTTACCATGGCTGCATCCTCGCTGTTTGGTCCACACACATAGTGGCTGCGTCCTTTCACTGAACTGGCCTTTTCATCCCTATATAATGTCCCTCTTCATCACTAGTAATTTTCTTCACTCTGCAATCCTGCCTTTCATTCACTGTATCTGCACAGCCTTTCTTTCTTCATCTTTCACTTTCTACTTGCCTATTTATAGTTGTGATGAGATTTTTCTAGACAGAGAACACTCAGGTCTTAGTTTTTGATCTACTCTGCCAATCTCTGTCTTTTAGTTGGTATATTTTGATCATTAATGATTATTGCCATGTTAGGTTTATCATTTAATATTAATTTAATTTTATTCTTTTCTGCTTGTTCTGTTTTCACTTATTCACTTGCTTTAAAGTCACTTCCTGTGTTCCAATTGAACACACACACACACAAACACACACTCTCTATATATGTATATACATATATATATATATACATATATATATATATATTAATTGCATTCCAGTTTATCTTAGTGCTTTGGATGCATTTATCTCTTCCTATAGCATTTCCCTGATTGTCTCAGGCATTGCATTGTATTTGGATAATCACCAGCCTGTCAGAGTTTTGTTTTTTTTTAAAACAAGTTTTACTGAAATCTGGAAATATTATTTCTCCTTTTGTCCATTTATCCTTCTTCAAGTAATGAGACTTTGTTAAATATTTTCTTTAATTTCTTTCTTTCCTTCTTTCTTTCTTTCTTTCTTTCTTTCTTTCTTTCTTTCTTTCTTTCTTTCTTTCTTTCTTTCTTTCATGTATTTGTTTTTAGAGCCCATGAGAAGAAGGCATTGTATTTATCTATATTTTTGGCTTGCTGTAATTTTTCTTTTTCTCTGATGTTCAAAGGTTTCCTCCTTCATCGTTCCTCACTGCTAGCTGTTCTTCTACCATAGATCTGCCCTTCCTTTTACTTCACTTGAAATTTTAACAATTTTTCCTTTTACCACAGGATTGTTTTTCCTGGATATTGTTTTCTTTTTCTTCAGCTTGACAATGACATACTACTGACAATGGACTCCACAGCTTCTCCACTGCTGTCCATAGTCTTTCTTGATCATTGATTTCAAGATTTCTTTTTCTAGCTGGGCCTGGTGACACAGCCCTGTCATCCCCGAGTCTCAGAAGACTGAGTTCCTAGAGCCAGCAAAACACCCCAATAATCTATATTTTCTTTATTTTTTAATAATAATAATAATAATAACTAGTTATTATTATTATTATTATTATTATTATTATTATTATTATTATTATTATTGCCATATAGCCCTGGCTGGCATGAGACTCTCCATATAGCAAGGCTTACTTTGGATACATAGAAACCTTCCTGCTTTGATAATTTCTGAGTATGATTATAAGCATACATCACTATTCCAGGTGTCTTTGTCATTAATTTTAAGAAGTTTGATTATTGGGACTGAAGAAATGTCTCAGTTAATAGAATCAGCATGAAGATCTAAGTTATATCCCAGAATCCATATAAAACAGTCAGGAGTATATTGGCATGTCCTTGTAATTCTAGTGGGGAGGCAGAGAAAGGTGGATCCTTGGGGCTTGCTGGACAGCCTGCCTACCCAAATAGGCGACCTCACTGCAAGACCTTGTCAGCAAATGAGAGAGGAGACTCCTAAAGAGCAACACCTGGGGCTGACATGTGCACGTTTTCCTCCTTTGTTTAGATTAGGTCCTTTCTGTTCTTCAAATTCAATTCAGGTAATATTCTATCCTAGCCAGTGATACTTTCCTGTATTCCATTCATTTTGGCTATTGATTTAATCTATATGTATATATGTGCATAGTTGGTTTAATAAAGATATCTATTATTTTATTTTAATTTGAGACAGAGTCTCACTATGTAACCCTGGCTGGCCTGGAACTCACTATGTGGATCAAGCTGGCTCAGAGTCATCAAGATCCCTGCCTCTGTTTTTCTAATGCTCAGATATAAGGTGTATGTCATCACACCTGCTAAAATTAGAAATATTTTAATATAGGCTTAAGCATGAGAGTTAATAAAGAGAATTGTTCAAGAAGATAAGCCCAAGAGCATGGGTGTGGGTTTTTCTAATAGAAAGTTATAATTTATCCTCTATTTCAGTTATAAAAAATTTCCTAATATCTTCTATTTCCTGGATGAAACATTTTTTAATAGTTCAAGTTATCCACTATTGCTCATCAAAACATTTTTGCGATGGCTGCTTTAAAATCTGAGATAATTTTTGAATGTTTTTGTCACCCAGTGTGGGCATCTGTTGACTGTCTTTCTCCTTCAGTTTGGTGTCAGCCTGATTCTTGGCATCCTGAGTGATTTGAGTTGGAGTCTGAACATTTTGAATACAATGCTATAAGACTCGGAACCTCTACAAGAAAACTCTTGGAGGCGATTAACACTTCCAGCAAAGTTGCACATGAAAATCAGTAGACTTTCTATGTACCAAATAACAACATGCTGAGAAAAAGATAAACACATTCCACTCACAATACCCTCAAAAAATATCTAGGAATACAAAGAGGTTAAAGATCTCTAGAATGAAAAGTTTAAAATCTCTGAAGAAAGAGATTGAAGAAGTCACTAGAAGATGAAACAATTTCCTGTGTTCATGCATAGGGAGAATTAATATTGTGAAAAACGACCATTCTACCAAAAGTACTTTACACTCAATGCAATCCCTGTAAGAATCCATACTTCTCCATAGAAATAGAAAAAAGAAGAAGGAGGAAGAGGAAGAAGAGGAGGAGGAGGAGGAGGAGGAGGAGGAGGAGGAGGAGGAGGAGAAGAAGAAGAAGAAGAAGAAGAAGAAGAAGAAGAAGAAGAAGAAGAAGAAGAAGAAGAAGGAGAAGAAGAAGGAGAAGAAGAAGGAGAAGAAGGAGAAGAAGAAGGAGAAGAAGAAGGGGAAGAAGAAGGGGAAGAAGAAAACAAATAGCCTCACAAAACCCTAAAGTTCTTATGGAAGCAGAAAAGATTGCAGATCGTCAGAGCCATCTTTAGTAAAAAGAATGATGTTGTTCTCAGGTTATACTACAGAGCTATTGTAATAAAAACAGCATGGTACTGGCACAAAAATAGACCTAGAGATCAATGGAACAGGGTAGAGAACCACCTGTTCTACTAAGATATCAGGAATATACACCGGAGAAAAGACATCTTCAACAAATGACATTGGGAAAACCAGATGTCATGTGTAGAAGATGAAACTAGATCCTTATCTCTCATCCTGAACCTTACCTTTTACCTGGTTAATTTTCTTTTTCACAGCGTGGGCAGGAGGACAGAAGGTGGGGACATCACTTCATTATGGACAGGAGTGGATATACAGTTGCCTCTTACTTTCTATTGATACCACTTTGAGGGAAAGGCCCCTTGCTAATGCTAGGTGGGGATGTGAGTTCTCACTTGTCACTAGCTCAGGTTGCAATACCCCTGACTTTTCAGCTGCCATATGACTCCCCTGGAGTGCTGTCCTTTATTGCTTTAAGCAGGGTGAAAGCTTCTGGCATGGTCTCCACTGATATCCACATGGTTGTTTGGTGGGGGTTGGGGGCAGCTCATTACCACCCGGCAGGGATCAAGGTCTAGTTCCAGGAAAATGTCATCATCAGAGGTTAGGGTAGGTTCTAGTTCCCTCTTTTTTTTTTTTTGGTTTTTCGAGACAAGAGTTTCTCTGTGTAGCCCTGGCTGTCCTGGAACTCACTCTGTAGACCAAACTGGCTTCGAACTCAGAAATCCACCTGCCTCTGCCTCCTGAGTGCGGGGATTAAAGGCGTGCACCCGGCTCCAGTTCCCTCTTGATGGCCTATGAGCTGCAAAGACTTGGTTCCCACTCAGTCGGTCTCTGCTGCTTCTCTCTGATGAACAGTTGCCTCAGAGGGATCGCCAGAACTCTCCTTTCTTGTTCTGCTGCTCTTCTCCTTGTCTCCCTAGAAAGCAAGCTTTTTGTTTGGGCATGTTTTGGTTGTACTGGTTGGCTTTACAAGGTTGCTGATTCTTTCAAAACCTAGTCTAAGTGTGGAGTCTGAAAGAAAACCAAGGACTCTTGGGTTGAGCTGCTCTCAGGGTTGAGCTTCTCTCAGGGTTGAACTGCTCTCCCGGTTGAGCTGCTCTTGGATGCTGCACTGCCCATCCAGCCTCCTTTCTCACCCTTGCAGGGTCTTTTGTTTCTCATAAAGTTGCACGGGTTTTAGTCTCCTTTACAAGGGGGAACAGGAAGAGATCCCTCTGCCTCACTTCCCATCTTCACTGATCTTCATTTTTCGAGAAATAAACACCTTTCTTTAAAAATAAATTTGAAGGTACAGGCTGCGCAGAGGAAAACGAATTAGAGCAAAGTGAAGCAGATGTAGATGTGAACACGGGTGCTAATGTTCACGGAGTCCTCTGGGGACAATCGTTCCTTTGTTTGAACTTCAAATCCCACTAAACAGAAACGAGGCCTCTTTGCATGTAGACAGCTGTATTCTTAAAGTAATTCTCATCTTTCTTTTAGTGGATCCTTCTAGAAACCTGGTGAAGGAGAGGGGACAGATGTTATGCTAATTTAACAAAAAAGGGAACAGTGTTGTGTAAACTGGGACAAAAACATAGGCTCTATCAAATATTTATTGTTAAAAAATTGGAATATTTCTATTCTTACTGTGAGATTCTTAAAATTCTCTTTTGTAGAAAAACATAAAACCCAATGTTAACAGAAGCTTTCCTCCCTATCATTTAAACCAGAATATTTTACCTGCTCCAAATGCTTCGAGGTTGCAAGCATGAGAACACTTGTTTGGAATCAACGAGAGAGGATCGGGATTTACTGTTTTTCTGCCCCTTTCAAACACACAGCTCCATAACTCCTCCAACTCATGAATCACGCTTTGAAAGTCTTGAGTTATATTTTGAATCCTCATCTGGACCCAAGCTGGAGAAATAGCCTCTCTTTTTAGTTTCAGATTCTTTCCGTGCAACTGAGGCCAAACCCCACAGCATCTTTCTCCACCTGCCTGTACACATGTGGCACACCAGGATGGGGGAGCCATTCTGAGAAATATGTTATGATGCAAAGAGATGGCATGTTTCTGACCCTGAATTAAAGACAGGAGTGCACTGTAGCAGAATCTTCCTTGGGTACAAAATGATCTCACAGGATGAGAAAATTCCTGGGACCAGTCTCTTTCTCTCTCATTTGCCTACATTACCCTGCAAAAAACCAGAAAGAGGTGAACTAGGAATGGGTTTTCTCTTGAAGACGCAGAATGGAGAATCCCGTAGTTGCTGTGTGCAAATTTGAGAGGCTCAAATATAGAATCTATTGAAGGGGATATTTTAAGTAAAATACGCATTACATTAAAATGGGAGACATTTGGTACACGCCTGTAATCTTAGTTACACAAGAGGCTGGGGCTGGAAGATTGCAATTCAGGGCTGACCTGGGTTACTAGTGGGTTTAGGGCTAGGCTGAGCAATCTAGGGAGACCACGTCTTCAGCTAAAGTAAGAAAAAGCTTATGGGTTTACTCAGTGGCACGATGCTTGCCTTGAATGTGCATGACTCAGGGTTCCTTCCTCAAAACCACACAACACCAAACCAAAGTCAGGCTAGAGAAGGATGTATTTGAGAGTAAGGAATTGGAAACTGGCAGACTGCAAAGGTGAGTTAGTTGAGGGACTCAGTAATGAGTACATCTAGGGCTCACCATAGATCCAGAAATGTTGTAGAAGACCCATTTCCATAACTAAACAAACCCAGATTCCCTGTTTATTCATCTGATGCTCATATGCTTTCTTTAAGGCCTCTCCTCATGGCAAGGACACCCATCTTCACCCTCAGAAAACTTCTGATTCAGCCAAAGATCCCACATCCAGTAATGACAAGATGGGGGAGCTACCAAGCAGGTTGCACACACAAGCCACTGCTTCTGTGAATTGTGGTCTAGGCTAGCCCTGAGATTCCTAAGGAGAAAGAGGTTCCTGCCAGGAAACAACAAATACAGGCAAAGGGTGGTCTCTGCCTTATGTTGAGGGGCAAAGCATAAGGTGCCCATTGCAGATGATAGGTTTCTATACTGTGGGAAAGGGAGCCCAGGAGGAAGAGTATGTGAGACAGACTACTTGGCCTGCAGTGGTCAGTGGGGAACAGAGTAACATGAGGGAGGAAGGGCTTTTGGAACATGAACCCAACACTGGAGCATAAGATGGATTGCAAAGAAGAGACCCGCTTCGAGTGGTGACAGGTCGTTTATTTTGAAAGAAATGTGCCCTTCGTGTTTCAACAACAAGCCTCCAAGGGGGAATAATTAGTTTGAATCCTCTTGAGCTGTTTACAATTAATATGGATAAATAAATGTCCAATGTCCAAATTTAGCCAAGTCCAAAGTCTGTCAACCCTTGGGATTTCCCTAATGGAATCCTGAAGTCATTAGTCAACATCCTCCAAACATCTCTGAGCCCCTCCGCTGGATTATACTCAGATGTGGCCTAAACCATGTGCAGACCTGCAACTCCTCTCTCCCCTTTACTCACAGAGAAGAAAATCGTTTACAACCTTGAAATGCTATTTTTGTTCAACATTGTTCAATTTTGTATCGTATTTTTGTAAACATTATAGAAACCCTTTGGTGTCTTAGCTGCTAATCCTGTAGGGAAAGATGAAAGAATTCTACATAGAGGTAACCAAGAAGTTTAAATAATGTCAGAAATATTCGCTGGGTTTTGCAGTAGTCACAACCATGGGTGCCCTGAAGACTATATCTTGTAATACAGGTCAGTCTTGCTGGTTTTATGGTCAGGTAGGGTTGTATGTGATAGACTCCACAATCCCACTTTCTAATGATCCTTCCAGAGACATATGTTCCTGTCACTCCCTGCTCTGTCCCTTTTGCTGGATGATAAATTTGAACATCACATCCTCTGTCCAGGTTGGGCAGCACATTCTCTATGGTCCCTCCAGAGTATGTACTTTGATGGGTCTATTCCCAATATCCATCCCAAGTCCATTCAAATTTTCTGTCCCATACTTTTTTCTTCTTAACATGATGTTTGGGTTATGAACACTGGAAACCCTGGAGAAACAGTAGCACAGAGAGTGTTAGGACAAGACAACCATTCTAAATCTCTCTCATTTCAAATGCAGAGTGGTTTGTTCTTTCAAGAGAAAAAAAGAAATGCCTCTCATCTTTGCCTCCACATGTGATTCAAACGATTATTTTTAATGGGAATTCTCTCTGTAGAGAAAAACATACTAAGAGCCAAAGAGGTAAGAGAAAGATCCATTTCACAGGAAATGCCCACAATCCCGAAGGAGACAAGGCCACTTATTAACACGCCAGGTACTGGCTAACTGCTAAGCCAGCCTGAAACATGTATGAAGAATATGTAAAGCTGTTCTGAGGAGGGAGGCTCACAGAGGAACAAGCCTATGCCAGGAGCCCACTATGATAGTAACTTGTGGGTGGTAGCTATTTTGAACCTGCTGTTTTCTTGAAAATACATGTAACACTTCCCATCTTTAGGAGCAACACTACCCTCAATTGTAACAATGTCTAGCTGTTCTAAAGAATAAAGTTAGTTATCTATACATCACTTGCTACATCTACTTCAGGCAGCCCATCCTCCCTGCTTCCACTCAACCAGTTGTGCAGAGTGGAAAACCTCTCCAGCCAGTCTCTTTGGATGCCTTTGTGGATTTTAACTTACTCCAATTGTTATCCCATTTCTTTGGCAAAAGTAGAGGCAAAGATGAAGACACCTTGCAACGATTTGACTAAATAAAGTAAAAAAAGGGGGGATATTAGTTTTCTAGGACTCTCTCAGCAACATACCAGAAGCTGGAGGCTTAAGACAAAGAAATCCTTTTTAAGTTTTTCCTCAGGGTGGAATCAGAGGCCTCCTTGTTTGTACCTTCCTGGCTTGTTGAATTCCTGCAACTCTTGGCAGGTAACTGAGTCTTTTGACATCAACCTCCATTATGGTGTGGTCCTCTTCCCGAATCTCTCTGTCTCATCCTCCCTTCCCCCTCCTTTCCTGTGTGTGTGTGTGCCGGTTAGTTTTGTTTTCAATTGACACACTTGGAAAGAGAAACCCTTAAGTGAAGAGTCTCCTGGATAGTATTGACATGTGGAATGTCTGCGAGCCATTTTCTTGATTACTAATTGGTGTAGGAGGGCTCAGTCACTATGGGTGGTGCCATCCCCGAGCAGGTGGGCCTGAAAGAAAACATTAGCTTGTGAGGGAGATAGCCAGCAATCCAGGAGTGCTCTTCCATGGTTTCTGCTTCACACTCCTGGCTTGAATTCCTGGCTTGTCCTTCCTTGATAATGGAGTATAAATGTGTAACCTAAATAAACCCTTCCCTCCACATCTTGGTTTTGGTCAATGTTCTATTGCAACAAAATGAAACTAGTACCATTTGTGCCTGAACGGGAGGGCATGATGGACAGCGGTCAATTACTCTCTACCTTATGTTTTGAGACACCGGGACTTTTCTGATTCAGCTCCACTGGCTGGACAATGAGGCCAGGGAGCCTCCTGCCTCTACCTCTCCAACACTGGGATCACAGATGCAACCTGCACTCAAACCTCCCCACATGAATGCCACAGATCAAACTTAGGTCCTCATGTCTGTATTGTAGGGCAGTGATCTGTGACAGGCAATCTGGCACCCAGTTGAGCATAGGCGTGAAATCTGGGCGACCCAGTGAAACAATCCACAAGGGACTGGGAAACTTTATGTCAATGCTCCAGGGATGCTTTTGGCTCCAGTCACAGGTCACATACCATCCCTCCTCAGGTAGAGGCATGGCCACACATCCCCAAGCCATCCCCATGTTAATGAGACACCTAGAGGCTTAGCCACGCCCCTTTCCAGTTACTATATCTGCCTCACCTCTCCCAGAAAGGTGAGGATACAATTCCATCCATGCCACTCCACACGTATGGACTGTTTCTTCATCTGGATCCACCGTGAGAAGAGAGGGATCTGACCCTCGATTAAGGAGTCCCATCTAATCTCTTGCCGAGGGCTTTCCAGCGATCCCAGATGGTACCCACTCACCCAAGCCTAAGCAGCTAGCCTGGCGCGGAAACTGTGCTCTGGTTAGCCCGTCTGAGGCACCCTGCGGTGACTGCGGTGACCCGGGCTAGAGAACCCACAGAGTCGGCTGCTGTGTTCCTCAGGAAGGGCCCCCTCCCTCACCCACGGGCAGGACTGTGTCAGACTGTGTGGGAAGATGCACAGCCACTTCCCGCATGTCTCCTGTCCCACCCAGAGCCGCAGCACCCCGGGACAGACACGTGGGGCTGTATGGCAAGTGCTTTACCAACCTCAAGCCCTTTCTTCTTCTCTTATGAGGATAAAGTAATTGGATTTATGGTATATCCTAATCTAGTGTGACCCTGTTAGTATATTTACAAAGACTCTTTTTCCTGCAAGACAGGGACTTAGCCTGTGGCATCGCATCAAAGACAAGTGCTTTACTATCAAGCAACATCCCAGCCAAAGATCTTTTTTCTAAATAAGATGACATCCTGAGGTTCTGGGTACACACAAATTTTTAGAAGAACACCATTCCTCTTACTACAATGAGAAAATGGGGAATGGGGATGGGTAAGGGCCTGTCAAAAGGAAGTGTGCTAAGATTTTGGGTCCCCCTAAAACTCACATCTTAAGGTTTTCTCATCAAGGTGATGGTATCAGGTAGGACATTTGGTCAGGGATTGTGTCATGAGCTTCTAATCTCACGGACAGGATTTAGGATTAGTGCTTTATGACTCCCTTGACCAGATACTGAGTCTTGTGCTTCTATCTTAGGTGTCCCACTTTCGACAACCATAAAACCCTGATTGTTTATAAACAGAGACTTGGAGTGTCCACCTGTAATTCCTGTTCCTCACCTAAGAACACCGTCAGACTCAGAACCTGAGTATCCGTAATGGTATGACTCCTGGATAATGTCATCAGTGTGAGGGGTGAGGGAATTTCTTAATCTCATTCTCTGTGGCTCTACTTTTGCCTCTGTGAGATGCAATGGCAGCTATCCGGGGAAGAAATGAAATAATGCACAAGAACACTTGATTCAAGGAGTCTTCTCAGTAAGATCTAGCTGTGTATTGCTGGCTAGGTGAGGTCTGGGGCACAGATGGTGAAGGTTGCTACAAAGTTGTGTGAAGAGCTTCCAAAGGCATAGAAGGACCTGGCTGGATCTTTGGGGAAATTTCAGGGACCATTGGAACAATTAATACATGCAGGGAAATGTGGGCTTCAGTTAATCCAGCAGGTCTAGCTTTGAGCAAACAGGATCAGTAGAATTTATATGGAGCTAGGAAATAAGAGGGTGTGCATGTGGGATGACTGGAAGATAGTTGGGGTGAGCAATGGATATGGGGGTGAAGAGTGGTCAATTATACCCAAAGTTCCAGTTTATGTGTGGGTCCTGGGAGCTCAGATCCCCCAAGAGTGAGGCATTCCTGGTCTCTCTAAGAGCTTAAGCCAGCCTGGGCAGTGCTCTGTGCCTGTCTCTCCTTATGCCTTTTGGCTTTCAACCTCATTGTAAATCCTGGTTTGCTTTGATGTGTCACAACCACTTCCTTGTTCCGTTTGGTGGAAGCACAACTGCCACTGCCAGGTTGCACACTTACCTCAGATGTCTCATGCCAGACGCTGAGTTTTACAACCTTGTATCATACATGTCTCTGCCTCTGCACTTCTTTATCTATACACGGGGTTATATATGTGGCTCTGTGTCTGGTACACTCTGACCTCTGGATCATTTCCAGCCTGTGTCTGGGGTCTGCAGGCATTCTAAATCTTGTGTAGTCCTAATTTGTGTCTTCCTTCCCAGCAGGGCATCCTGATGGGCTCTGGTACTGCTCTGTATCAGGGATGTAGCAGGCTGCTCTCCCCTCCTCAGCTACAAACCATAAAATTAAGAACGGCAAGACTCTCTTGATTAATTTCGTTCGAATGACTTTAAATCCATTGACTAAAATGCCTGTTTAAATCATTCATTTTTGCAAATGTATTTGTAAATAATACTTAAAAAACGCTTCATCTAATTAGTTTTTACCACAGCTGAATGTTAACAGATTGAAGATGAGATTTATGTTTAGACAGCATTAAGGTACTAATTTTTTCTCAACAATAGGCACTGCAATTGACAAAATTAAAACAGAAAATGTAGACCAACAAAAAAATTAATTTGCACTGGGCTTAATAGTTTCTCTAAGTAAATCCAGCCACTCCTTGGCTGCCTCAGAAAAGCCATAAAATTTTCTGAGAAGAATCTGGCGCTGAGGATTCCACACTAATTATGTTTCCTCCCTCTCTACCTCACCCCCTTTCCTCTGTCCGGGAACATGCAGTTTCCATATCCAAAATGCTCTGGGCTCTGCTGGGGTAAGAAAGTCAGGGGAGGCAGGGGCAGGCTGGGAACCGCATAAATAAATGGGAATTTCCATGTAGACATGAGGCTTTTCTTTCTCCATTTTTTTTCTTCAAAAATGAGAATAAGGCACGAATATAAATTCCAAAAAGAGCAATTTATTTAAGTCTATCATTTTTGGCAACACAATAGAACGCACGTCGGGTGAGCAGTCACAAATCACTTCCCTTCCCACTGTCTCTGGGCTCCACCATATGTTGGTGGTGGGGATACAATTTGCATGTTGAGCTTTGTCTTCTTCCCATGTGAGACCATATTGAGATTTCAACAGCTTGCCAGCCCAGCCAATGTTTTGGGACAGCAGAGGTGCAAAGACAGAGAAAGGAAAACCATCCCTGCATTCAGAGTATTTTTAATTGTGTAGTTATTTTTATTCTTTAAAACCCAGAGCTCGCAGTGTAAGCATCAGCCCATCCTGCTGGATTCCCTACTTACAAGTTCTTAATGGGCGGCTGAGGCCAGTAGGCATCCTTATTTCTTCTTGCCCAATTTGGTTTATGGGAAGATGTCACTCAAGAGGTCTGTGGTCACCCAATCAAAAGGAAGTATATAAGGTCTCCATTCCCTTGAGCTGCTTCTATCTGGCAATCCTGACCTCTGATTGACACAGAAGCTTAGCATAGCTCTCCGTGTCCCTATTTTTCATTGCCTACTGGACATTGTATTTATCCTCTAGTCTGAAAAATTAAATTTCTTGTATAGCTATCCACCAAGCTTGCTTTGGCAATGTGGGCCCAGACAATGGTTGGTGGTTTGCCGGGTTGAGTTCAACTTGGAACTGAGAATTGGGGACTCTAGGCACTTAGCAGTGTTTGATGTGAAGTATGATCTTCTCAAAGCTACACAATCAGTGGTTTTTTTGAGCAAGTTTATGCCAAGCCATCCTGGGATCCTGCAATGACCAGCATATGTCCTGTCAATCTTTCTTTGTTCCGGTTGTCACTTTTGTACATAGGTTCTCCATCCTTCCCCACAACCAGGAAGATGTGGGTCTGAGGTATCTAGCTGGTAGAAACGTTATAATATCACATGTCTCCTAGGGGTGGACTTGGTCATCTGTGAAGTAAGCAGTGTTGGTGGATGAGCTGGCAAGATAAGGGTGCTTGCTGTCAAATCTGAGGACCGGAGTTCAATCCCCAGAATCCACATGGTGGAAGGTAAGAACCGATTTCCTCAAATGGTCCTCTTATGCCTACATGGTACGTGCATACTCTCCACTCTCAAAGAGTTGTTAAAGAAATGAGTTGGTATAATAAATAACGATGATCGTAAGGCAAACAACCCATCCTCAACCTAAGTTGGCACCCAGCGTCCATCCAGTGAACCACATCTCCCCATACCCACATGCCCAGAAACACTAAGTGTCCATTGCTCTTCATTGTCAGCTTACTCCTTGCAAAATGACAGGTGGACATTCCTTGTGTTATAGCTTTTGTGATCTCTGGGCCCAAGTACACAGTGCAGATGTGTGGAGGGAACGGGGCTTCACAGAGACACTCAGGGCTGACTCAGTATGAGGTCAAATATTTTATTAAGCCCTGTTCTTTTAGTTGCTTAAGAAAAGAAAAAGAACTTGTGTTTTCATTTATAGCATGACAGTGTTTGAAATAGTATTTGAAACAAGTGTTTTGGTCCGTTACCATCAAACCCCTATGAAACTTAAAAATGAGGAGGAAAAAAACCACCGGTTTTGGGTCTTGGGAGTTCTAAGAACAAGTTAAAAAAGTAAATTTGCCTTTCTAAACTGTGCCTCAAACTCTTCCTCTGAATTAAAGTGAAAAGATGTGGAAAAAACATGAGCTGTGTGTCCCTGTTTGACTCTTAATGTGCTTTCAGCCTGTTTCCTCCAGCCAGTTTTAGCCTAAGCTGCCTTATTGCTAAAGCCTGTAACTTGATACTAAAAGCTTGTCAAAATTAAGTGCATGCTTTATAAGTTTACATTTTTACAGCCTAACTGTTTTTCTTTGATATTTGACAGGGACACAGGTTCCCATGTCATCTGGCCTTGAGTACTTTCAGAACTTTCTCCTGGGCCCATGTGAGGGAGCTCAAGGTTGTAGTGAGTTATGGAATCCTTAAGCTGCCTGCCCAGCAGCCGGCCCTTGGCCTGTGCTTGAGGTCTAACACCTGTTGGCTGGACAGAGCAATTAATTTCTTAAAAAAAAAAAAATAAAGGTAGGCTGCCAGCAATCAAAGCTAAAAGGATAAAAAATATAATTTTACCTCTTTAGCTTCCAGAAGTGGCCTTTGATCTTTCCCAGTGCCCTTGGGACAGGAGGTGCAGATCTTCAGTGTTCTCCACAAAGAAGCATCTTTAGAAGACACAAACAATGAAGAGCTGGCAGTACCCACCCCCCCCCCCCAGTACTGTTACTTTTGTGTATGTGTAGCTGCTCACTCTGAGATTGAAAAGACACAGTCACTCACAAGCTAAAGTCTTGTCTACCAAATGTTATCCTTAGGAAAGCTTACATTGTGGGTCCTTAGATTGTGTTCTAGTCCATCCCTTGCAAGATCAAATGTTCATTTTCTCCTTGATGGTTATGATGTATTTGTTGTGGGTTGTGTGCATGGGCGATAACTGTGAACTTCAAAGAACTAAAGTACCAACTGTGGGCCGGGGCTGGGCCACACATACAGCCTCCCTCATTCTCCAGAACCTTTGGTAGTCAAGACAAGGTCACTGATCAGGGTAATTTGCAGGAAAAGTCAATTTCTCAAGTACCAAAGCAGGTGCTGTGGCACTTTGTGACAATTTACTGAATCTAAATTGAGGAAGTTGAAAAAAGCAAAGGTCGTGAGCCACAGGAAGAAAGAAGGAAAGAAAATCCCTCTGACTGTATGTTTAACTCCTCTTCCACTAAGATGCACTCACCAGCTGAGACGATTAACACCAAAAATAAATAAATGGGAATCACAATCTCTCAGTCTAATCAGCAACTTATCCGATTTCTTTAAATAAAAGGGGGGATTTTGTGTTTGCCTGAATTCACAAGGAAATAAGCTCAATTTATCAGAGTTAAAGGGCTGTTCTGCTCATTAGAGATTGAGATAAAGATCAAACCAAGATGTCAGAACTTCACATCCTTTTTAGTAAAGGGGTGGGGGTGGGGTTGGTGATTCAGGAGTAGAGCACTTAACTTGAATGTGTGAAGTTCTAGGTTAACTTTTAACATTGCCTTCCTAAAATATCAAACAGATAGTATATGGTTAGATATAAGATGCATGCTAATAGCATAGAGTATAAGGTATATACATTGTGGCTGAATACACGATGAACATACAGTACACATCCTGGTCATTTTATTGTGAATCTGTGTGTGCCACACTTCTCCAGCACTGTGGATATAGAACACAGTGGGTAAGAAATGCTTTCGGGATAAGTAAGACAAATACAGGCACTGGAATCAGAAGATTGGTATAGCAAGGAGCAAACAGGATGGAAAGGTTAGAAGATTTGAACTTAAGTTACAGCCAATCTCTCATCCTGTGATTATAGAAAATCATTAAGTCATCTTCAAGCTCCATGCTTTGCACCCAAAAGACTGGAGGCTTATTGTAAGGGATTAAATGAGCATATATGTGTACATGTCTGTAGATATGCACCTGACAATTATAAATACTAATTATAATTATTAACAAAAAGGCATGCTGTGGTATAGGCTGTTCTGTGCCCCATTCTGTGTGTGAGACTTTATAGGTGTTTATAGTTCCCAAAATGAGTTAATTTGAAGAAAAATGTTAAGTAAATCACAGTATGTATGGAGAAAAGATGGAAGTAGCATGGAGAAGCCATCCATTTGGGGGATCTCTTTAGATTTCAACTCTTCTTGGTAGAAAGGGGAGAAGAAATAGAAACAAAATTCCCATTGGTTTCCTATTCATGAAAATATTCTTTAATATAGAATCTATCTATCTATCATCTATTATCTATCTCTATCATGTATCTATCTATCCACCACCTATTAATCATAAATTTATCTGTAGGTATGCATTTTGAGATAGGTCTTTGCATATCCAAGCTGGCTTAGAACCTTTATATGTTGCTAAGGAAAATCTTGAACTTCTGATCCTCTTGCCTCTACCTCCTAAGTTCTGGGACTACAAGTGTACACCATCACCCTCTGTGTGTGTGGTTCTGAGGATCAAACCCAAGGCTTTGTGCATGCTGGATACTCTACCAACTGAGCTACACCTTTGAGTCTTAATAGATATTTTATAAGTAGGTGTCTACATAGTAAATTGTAGGTAAATGATTTGCTTTTATTTAATTCTAACATTAAACCTAAAATGAAGGTACACATAAGGCTTCCTTGTGTGCCATGATAAAGAATATTTTTATTGAAGCACTATCTCCCAATCCAGATCTCTGAGTTCTAGCTGAAGGGACTTGGTGTGTTGAAACAACAGGAAATGCAGCTTAATCCTTTCCAGAATGTTCCCTTTGGATCCATGTGCTCTGTAGGTGAAGGTTAATCCACTAAGGCAGTGCCTGGATAGTACTGTAGAGGCTCATATGGCCACAAGATACCAAAGATGTTATGTATGCTAATGTCCAAATCTTAGTGATGGGGAAGCAGAACCAGAGAATGGTGACAATTTGTGCCTGCAAATATCATAGACCCAGGATTGTTTTTGACTCTAATGTCTAAGTTCAGGACATTTCCTAGTCCCTAAATGAAAGTACTTCATGTCCACTCTGAGTCACGTGGGACCACTTGTATTCAGGTGTTTAAATGTACTGGTGCTAGTGGGAATCTTGAATAAAACACAGTTGGTAACCATAGAAAGCATTAACTTTTCAGGACAACAAGGGCCGAATTTCTCTGCCTCCAGTTTCCCATTCTCTTCAGTTCTGTGATTCTGCACAGAGCTTAGCTCTGAGACGGCCTCCAGTGCTCATGCTCTTTCCTTGGATATGGATCTACTTTTATGAGTGCTACTTAATCTTTCTCATGGGGCTAGATTCTGTATTTAACAGAATATTTTAATATTTTGCATTGATCACTGTAAGCCCAGCCCATAAAACATGTGTTTGTAAGGAAAATAATATCAGTGATGGCAGGTGTTACCTTGGAAAACCTGAAAGCAGGCTTCTTTTAGAAATGTTGGTCACCATTGTTTTAGAAAGCATCTACTTTCCAGTTGGTAGTCAATTATATTATTAGGGAAAAGTTGTCCTTTAAACCACAGGAATCTGAGATCACTTTGGCTTTTGGAAACCAGGCTGCAGAAACGTAGAGAAGCATCCTAGCTATGACCACTCTCAGAACTTTGCGACACCAAGTCTCAAAATCCATCCCAGAATTTTAAAGTTTTTCTTGTTGAATACTCCATTTTATTTTTGAGATGGGCTCTTATAAAATCCAAACTGGTCTTAGAATTTATATATAGCTGGAGATGATCTTAAAAATTTGATCTTCCTGCCTCCGCCTCCAAGATGTTTGGGTTACAGGGGGTACCACCATGCCTAGTTTTGAATTACATAAACACAGAACTCAGGGTTTTAGGCAAGAACTGTGTCAACTGAACTACAGTCCTGTTTGATTTTGGATTTTTCAGATAGATTCTCACTGTAGCTCAGGCTATCCTTCAACTACTGATACTTGCATTCAAGCCTCCTTGAATCCTGAGACCACAGACATGAGCCACTGTGTCTTGAACTATTTCCAATCTTGCAATAGCTTCAGCCATATGGGTAAGGTACAGAAATACAAAACACGTTTCCATCTAGATTTCACTTTGATTGTCAGAATGTATACATTTCCCACAATTGCTTTTCCAGTCTCTCTCATAGATAAATGATAGGTAGATAGATGATAGATGATACATAGATACATAGATGGATTTTTCTTGAACAATTTGAGAATAAATAGCGGCTACAATATATTATTCCTTTATCCTTTGAATACTTTAATGTTTATTTCTCCCATGACTATAGCACAGTCATCATAATCAGGTATTTAACATCTGTTTAGTGCTATCATTTAGTCTAGAGATGCTCTTCACTTTCCCCCAGTTCTCCTATGGATTACTTTGCAGTATCTTTGAAACTTTGTGTTTCAAACTTCATGATGCCCTGTCCTGTGGTATAGCAGCTCTTCTGTAGACCAGAGTCTGCTGTTTCCATAGCAGGGTTTCTTACCTAATGCTTGACTCTTTAATAGAGTTCCTCATGGTGTGATAACCCCAACCATAAAACTATTTCATTGCTACTTCATAAGTAATTTTGCTACTGTTGTGAATTGTAATGTAAATATCCCATTTTCTAATGGTCTGAGGTGACCCCTGTGAAAAGGTCACCCCAAAGAGGTCATGACCCACAGGTTGAGAACCATTGCTATACAGTTAGTTTAGGTACTTTAGATAAATTAGCAGCATCGAGTTGTTTAGGTTGAGGGAATACTCATCTTTGAACCAGACCAGTCAGAATGTTGTCCATGTGAGTCCCATTTACTTGTGTCTGTCCTGAACTTGGAGACTTACCTGACTACTTTATTTCTAAGATTGGAGAGTCATCCTCCATTCCCAGACTCCAATGTCCAGGAGAGATTCTCCCTGCAACATATTTGATGGCAGCCTCAGTTTCTTCCTCTGGTCATGGGTGAGAATTTCTCATGTCCTCATTATGTGAATTCCAGCAGATAATATGGTGTTTAGGGGAAGGGCCAAGTCACTTCTTGACATCATGAATTTTATTGGAATGAACTACTAGGGAAGGATTAGGGTAAAATCTAATTTCAATTCAACTTTGCTCATCTTTTCCTACTGCTTTTCTAATCAAACTAATACTAAGTGTCCTCTAGGAAAGAAAAAACAATCTTGGGTCCTTTTAAAATAGGGGATTGTATTAAATAAGAAGATAGAACAGGAATAGGAAATAAATCTTATTTGTATACAGCAGTAGACATTTTTGTTTGTTTGTTTGTTTTTTGTTTTTTGTTTTATTTTTCCAAACAGGATTTTTCTGTGTAGCCTTGTCTGTCCTGGAACTCACTCTGTAGACCAGGCTAGCCTTGAACTCATAGATACACCTGCCTATGCCTCCCAAGTGCTGCGATCAAAAGTGTGTGCCACCACCACTCAGCAACATTTTTTTTAATAGTGTGATAGGACTATATGCTTTATGATTATCAAGTCTCCTCCCTCTTTCCTTTCTCCCTTCCTTTCTATCTTTTTGTTTTTTCCCTACCCCACTTCCCTCCTCTCTTCTTTTCCTCCTCTTTCACAAAGTGACATAGCTAGCTTGGGAATTCGACCTTGAGTTGATTAGCCAGGCAAATAAATAAATACAGCAGAATACAAATGCAGGTGGACACGTCTGCAAGCACTTGTTTGGGTGAGAGGGGCTCTGTGCATGCCGGCTGGCCCTGTCTCCCAACACTGACCATCCTTCAAGTGTAGCTGACACCGTTTTGCCTCAAGCAAGGTCAGAGCACCAGGAACAGAAACAGAGGGGCATTGTCTCCATGTTCTCACAGAGGCACTGGCCAGTGGACTCTGATCTGCAGCTGTGACTTGGCCGCCCATGGTGGTAGCACTAGGCAGGGCCTTCTGAGGAAGCCATCTGCCCTTGCCCATTAGTCGTCTTCCTCCCATGAACCTGATTTCTAGAGGGTGTCTTATTTTGACTTTGGGGAAGCTCTTCAATCCTGAGACTATGACAATTCTCCTTCTTGCACAAATTGCCTTTAAATTAGACGTTACTTGGCCTGTGGTGAGAATGTTGCCTGGAACCAACGGCTCAACGAGAGTGATGATTGATGACAGTCCAGTAAAGTCAGAGTGTGGAGCCAGGGCGTCACGCCAGCACCACCCCAAGCAGGAGTGTGGACATATTTATCCAATGTAAAAAAAGTTTCTACAAATTGGAAGATTTCTCAGAGATGACATGTTTTTAAATGCTTCCTGTACTATTAGTCAAAAGAAATGAAAACCAAGCTTTATTATGCCTATGTTGAGAGAAACTTATTAAATTTGAATTTCGGCTTAGTTTACACATATTTGCCCTGATGGTAAATGAAGTTCCGATGGTTTAAGATTCTAAGCACTTCTATACGTAACCCATTCTTGGGAAAATAAATATATCTTTAAATGAAAAGTTCTTAATTACCCAAAGATTCCATAAGGAAAAAAATTAGGGAGAAAATTTGGTCATTATTTGTTCATTTATTTTTCTTATTGAGTTAATTTAATTATCAGTGAGACACAAACATTAGCTCCAGTGTGGGGCTTCTCACATCTGTTAGTAAAGATTTGATTAGGGCTACACAAATGTGCTAGATTAAACTATCTAGTTGGTGAAATTCAAGCCACCTGGATATTTTAGCAACATCAATAAGAATAATTCTCTTTTTCCAAATCAGTAAATCCAAGCTATATTAAAAAGAATTAATTAATGAGTGCCAGATAGGCAAAGCAAACATGTGACAATGAGCTAGATTATCAAAGGTTTTGAGGGAGATCCCTCTCAGCTTATGTTTAGATGTCAAATTATATTACCAAAAACTAAACAATCTGTTAAAATGATGTCTTAATGCAATAAGTCTCTCATGTTGTTTTTAAACTTCTTAAACATTCTTAGTAGAAAAGAAAAAGATTCTATATTTACCAATAATAATCAAACCATAAGACATTTGCCCCCACATTTTACCTTGGTTATTTCCAAGAGCTGTTAATATCATTTAAATCCTAACAAGAAAGGCAAAGAAACAATTATGAGGTTCTGTCAATGTATTCTCTGTTACCTCTTGAACTTTGCCTTGAAGAAAGAACATGGTAAATATAGAAGGACTGGATAGATTAATATATACAGAAAAGAATTCTATAATGAAAGGAACTGAATTGTCAAGTAAGGAAATATTTACTACCTTCCCATTCGTAATCTATCCATGGGCAGATAGTACACATTTTAGAGATGTGTCCTAATGATCTCTGTAACAACTATTGAGTGTACGACTTGTAGCTATAGTGGTTATGATTGTGTTCCAATAAAACTTTATGTTCAAAAGTAACTACCAGCCCACTAACAGTATCCTAATGATCCCCCCTAAAATCCACATTCTGTATTTTAAGGATCAGAAATCTTAGGCCTCTTATAGGAAAACCACATAGTTGCCCCAGGTTAGATTGACGTCAAATTCAAACATAATCGGTTGAGCTGCAGCTGAATCTGGCCCTTCCGAGCATCCAGGCAAGCATTCATCCTGGGATGAATTAATTATAACGACATGTGGATGGTTGGCTCCCTCCAAATGTAAGCTCTGCCTTCCTTGTAAAGCACATCCAAAATGCTTCATGAATTTGATGTGGACGGAACTGGGTTGTGTAGATGATTCCTGGAATCTCCAGAGAATAAGATGCTTTTCAGGGACCTAAGCAGAATCACAAATAATAATTTTGGGGAAAAGAAACACGAACATCCTGACAGCTAACCAAGCATGAAAATGTTTGACTGCAAAGCCACACATGGCTTGGTTTATTAAAGACCATTCCAGTCCTGGAAAAGTGCGCTTCTATTGAATATTTATAACAAAAATGATTGAATAAGAAGAATTTAAAGTGAAAAAAAAAAAAGCCCTGTGTGTTGGGACTCTAAATTAAATCTTATTTTCATGGTTGACAGTGTTTTGTATTCCTCAGGTTTGCTTTATATAAAGAACCATCCTTAGCCATTCCATCCTTCCCCATTACAGCATTGAGTAACAAGACTTCTCCATTAACACTTCAGTCACCAGCGTCCATTTTCTGGTGGGATTTCTCCTTGCACAGAACTCCTTCTGTTCTTGTGGAAGTGTTGAAGAAGGAGTTCTAAGAATACCGAGTGGATCTGGGCTCAGTCTTCATGTGAGGAAGCTTGGTAATCACAGCTCTAAAACCTGACAGTCCAGAAAGACATGATTGATGAGAGGCGATGCGGTGTTGGAGTCGAAATGCACCATTGTTAACTACCCAAACCAACCGAATGAAACGGGGTTTCCCAGGGGCAGCAGAGCACATTCTTCTCGGAAATACAGGCCTAACATTTAGGATGTGTTTGACCAAAGGCGGCTGGGGGAGTGGAGGGAGCCATTACTTAATGGTTCCCAGCTTGCAAAGGTGAAATGACCCCCACACTATGTCTCTCTCTCTCTCTCTCTCTCTCTCTCTCTCTCTCTCTGTCTCCTCTCTCTCTCTCTCTGTCTGTCTCTCACACACACTTCTCCATTTCAGTTCAGGTTTGATGTTCTTTTGTATATTTCTTGCCACACCATACAATTGTAGGTTATTTCTTCTCATATGTCATGTATTTTCTGGTCCTGAAATTTATTAGCAAGATTTTCTAACAGTAAAAATAGAGTTTCACTACCATTGCTGATTTCTAAAATAGACAATTCAAGCAAGTTAGAAGTGAACTCAGCAATACTGTTGGTGACTTTAGCTTGTGTAAACGAAAATACATCTCACAGGAGATAAAAATATGTTTTATGTGAAATCACACATAGGTCTTTTCACAGTCACTATAAACAATGGTTTCCATATTTGTATTTGTTAAAATTTAGCTTATATGTGATGCAAAGGACACAGAATATTGTTTAAAACACAAAATAACTCAAACACTATCATTTTCGAAGTATTGTAGCATATAAACTAAACTAAAAACAAAAACAAAACAAAAAAAAAAAAACAAAAAAAAACAAAAAAAACAAAACCAAAACTTTTGATAAAAGCTTGGCTTTCTCTCTCTCCTGAAACCCACCAGATTGCTGGAGGTCAAGGAAAACAAAACCATGAATGATTCAGACAAACACCTTTTGAACTTTCCCCAGGAAGACTTGGGCGTGTGAGAACTTAGGGCTTTGAGGGGAATGTGTGCAGGTGGCTGTTTCTTCAGACATCTTGAAACAGTTTCCATGACTAGCAAGGAGGCCCTGGCGTCAGAGTGTGGCTTGCCTGAGAGTGAGGGAAGGCCAGTATGTGATTGACACACATGTATTACATCAGGAGTGCTGCCGACCACCTTAAAGGTTAGCAGGGCAGAAGCTCATTATCCTACTCTCAGAAGCTGACCCAAAAGGTAGAGAAATCCACCCAAAATGCATCATTTTCTTTCTGCTTCATTCGCTGGAGCAATATCTGTCCTGGTTTATATCATAAACTATTAAGAAATATAGGACAGAATATAATATTTTATTATGCAAGAAAACAAAGACACGTGATAAACTATTGACTGTGAGTAGATTTTACGACAAACATTAACTGCAAGATTTAACAAATATCTGTGAATTGCTAGTAAGTGAAAATTTTGGTTGAACCATCGAAACTACTCTTACTTATGGAATAAACAATCTGAAGTGAGTTTGTAAGACTCTGTAGTTTATAATTTTACATCCACCTTGCTCCTTGTTTCATGTTATATTCTTAGTCCCTGCCCCATAATGTTTGTTCTCTGAAGTATCTTAGGCACCCTGACATTCCTTTTAAGAACTAGAAAGAGTTGCACATATAGTGTGAATTTTATACAGTTATGGAAATTTGGAGATGTTATCGTTCACTGATAGGCACAAATTATAAGAAAAGCTGAAGTCATTAGCCAAATAAAGGATTAGAGTTAACAATGGAAGTGAACCTAGAGTATAATTAATGAATTCTCTAATTGCTCTTCCTGTGTTAGTTCATTAAGCCTGACTCTCGGCTGGATATGTGGGCATCTGTCTCCAGCATCTGTCGCTTCACTGATGCTGCAGGTTGACTCTGTTGGAGCCAGAGGAAGAAGGCTGGGGCTGCCTTTCTTCCCTCTGTGTTTCACCCAGCAATCCTAAAGAGCCATCCAAACAAAACCCTTTCTTTCATACATTGATACAGTGGGCAGAGCTACCTTGAGAGAGGTTTAAGCAGTCTAAGACATACATGGAAGACTAGAGACTGATCAACCTTGACTAATGTCAGATCCTTAGCTTATCAGTGCCTAGCCACGAGCTGTCTTTAGGAGGAGAGCTTACTGACAAGAAAGTGGATGGGTACATATCTGCTCAGACAGAGGGCTGTTCCTGGCTCTACAGTTTTATTTGGGGGATCAAGAACTTCAAGGTCACTATGTGGTCTGCACCACATGACCCTCCCCTACAAGAAAGGTCTAAATTGTGCTAAAGATTAACAGCAAGGAGAATACATAAGTTTATCTTTCTCTCTCTCTCTCTCTCTCTCTCTCTCTCTCTCTCTCTCTCTCTCATTATCTTTCTTTCTTTTCCAGTAGCCCTTAGTGGACTGGTGCTCTGGATAACACATGGATACCTGGAGGAGTAGGAATTCCTAGAGGGTAGAGTCACAGAAAGATGACACAGATAGGTGACTTCTCAGGTCATCAGATTGTTAAGCACTTTACATCTAAAAGAGAATAGTTGCTTAGAATTTCATTACGAAGAAGAAAGGATAACATTTTGGCTAGAATTGTTGCCTGGCAGAAACAATCCCAAGATGACTGAGTTCAACACTTGGAATTATATTGGTGGAGACACTGTACTAGGTTAACTTTTTTCCCTCACATGTTGGTGACAATTTGTATACACAGTTGAAATGAATCCAGAAAATCAAATTTCAGAGTTAGGGAATCTGTGTGACACACTGATGTGTGTGTGTGTGTGTGTGTGTGTGTGTGTGTGTGTGTGTGTGTGTATGCATATGTGTGTGTATTCTATCATCTATCTATATGTATATAATATATACGATGTAGTGTGTGTGTGTGTATGGTGTGTCTGCACCTGGTTGTATATAGCGACTTGATCATGATCATCACTATTATTAGTGTGTAACATATTTGGGATGCTTCTGAGTCCCAGTTGCATGGGTTTGTTGGGAAGTACTCTCACGAATGGAAACTTGTTAGTTTTCCCAGACTATACTTCCAATTGGTTGGAGAATGAGGGGTAGATGTAAAGAACACAGCCTAGCCAAACTGCCAAGTGACCTCAGTAAACCTTGTCCTTGTCCCATCTTGGACTGTCAAAGAAAGGAAGGAGTAAAATGGTTGATTTCCAAACTTTCTTCCTAGGTTTGACTCAAGCAGACACAGCATCTCCTTCTTCTTATTCCATAGAGGTGGTAGACTCATGGATTTTAGCTTGATGGATAAACAACCCTTCTTTCTGTGATCTGGGAGTTACAACCTCTTCTTCAAGTTGCTAAAGAAGATAACTTTTTGAGGATATCTGAGTACCTGGTTAATCCAGAAGACCTCATTTCATCCTCTTGTGAGTAAACTACACTTACAGCTTCATTCACTTGCTCAACACATCTTTGAAATGCTCTTTGAGGGCTTGTCACTATAAAGAAGGTAAAGTAAAGGACAGGAGAGAATGGTCTTTGTTTTCTTGGAACTCAGCTGAAAGATGAGGTGAGTCCCACAGTAGCCCTAGATGAAAGGATAGTCTCCCTGTCTGGGGGTGGAAGGGTATTCTGATGTAATCTCCTAGACCCTAGATTGGTAGGATAGAGCTGAGAGTCTTGGAAGAGTGAAGAAGCTGGTGTTTATAGAATGAAAACCCCAGGGAGGAGAGAAGTCCTGTGGGGGGATGCGGAAGTCAACCTTGCAAAGGAAAAAGTGGGATAGAGAGTGAGGCGCCACAGACTCCTGAAGAGTCCTGATCTGCCGCACATGGCATTAGATCTAAGATGACTGGTGAAACAGCAAAAAGGAACCCAGGCCAAGGCAGTGGCTGCTTCCCCCACCTCCTGTCTTCACAGAAGTCCTAACAGGTGGCAATGCTCTTCACTCCTTGCTCCTTATGAATTACCTCATCAGGCAGGGCTTTAACTGGGGCAGAGCATGGCTTGGGATTGGCTCAAACACTGAGTACAAGCTTATGCACTGGGCAATAAACTCAGATCTCCACCTCGATGCTGCTCCGGAGTCGGATTCCCAGACTTAACAAAACATGATTCCATTGCCTTTCACCCTATAACCTCATCTTATTCCCACAAAGTCCTATGCTAACTGCTGTTAATGGCTGCTGCGGGAGGGAGAGTATTAGGTGTCTTCAGGGATTCAGCCCAAGGTAGGCTACACATCCGCCATGCACATATAACAGGGACATGAATAGCCTATGTCTACTAAATAAATGGATTTTAGTTTTTGGAAACAAGATTGTGTTATGAAGTCCAGGATGGACTCAAACTTACATCCTGACACACCATCCCAAGACCTAGCATTGTAGGTGTGCAATACCATGCCTAGATAAGAAATGGAATTTGCAGTTAAAAGTCTTACTCCAAAGAAAACTCTTAAGTCCAAATGATTTTATACTGTAGAATTTTATGTTAAAAAGAAAAGGGAGGGCCATTCCACAAAATTTTTCCAGAAAATATAAAATGAAAGAATGCTTCCCTGATCATTCCTTAGACGTATGTGTGTGTGTGTGTGTGTGTGTGTGTGTGTGTGTGTGTGTGTATTTCAGTCATTTGAGTCAGATGCTTCATAATAAAACATAATGCAGACCATTCTGTGCGACAGGTTTAACAATAGAACAGCAAACATGCTTTATCATGTGAATAATCAGTTTGCAGAGATGATCACTTTGGGGTCAAGAAAACCTATAAAATGATCAGCCTATGAATGAAAACCATCTGACAAAACCCTACATTCATACTAAAAATTCTTAGGAAACTAGGAAGGTAGGACTTTCCACGAGCTAATAAATACATGCTTTCTGAAAGCCCAGAGGTCACCATACACTGTGGCAAAGGCTGAGTGCTTTTGGAGCAAGACAGATTACCCACTCTCCACTTCTATTCAGCTTCCACCAGGACTTCTAACAGCTGTCAGTCTAAATAAAAGTCATCCAGGGAAAATCTGATGAAATCTACCCAAATACTACCAAAACCAGTACAGTGAATTTAGTAAGTTTGCAGATTACAAGCTCAGTATGTTAAAATTTATATATACAACATCAAGCAGGCAGAGTGAAAATATATAATATAATAGCATATTATAACATTAACTACTTAGAGATATTACAAAAGATCTATCCTGAAAGAGAACCCTGACTAAATATGGATAGGAAGATACTGAGAAGTACAAAAATATTGCTTAAAGTTATTTAAGCAAACTTAAGTAGATAGACATCTATCAGTTGTCGATAACTTAAAGTGCATTTTAGTTCATTAGTTGGTCTTTAAATTCAGTGTAAGTACTAATTATAAATTCAGCAGAGGTAGGGCCTTGTGAGCTTCTCCTTATTCATGCTGGAAGTTTGGCAGGTCTTGTGCAGGTAGCCAGAGCAGCTGTGAATCTGAGTAGAACTGTACTGTCATATCCTGAAAGCAGGCTCATCACAGCCTTTCTTTGCATTCTCTGGCTTCTACCCAGCAAGGCTCCACATCCTAAAAGTAGGACACTTTTCATTCCTACCACCACAGCCAGTGAAAGTTTTTCCTGAAAAATGAAGCAAAAGTTGGGGGAGCATTTTGGAATAGGTATGGTAATATGGTCTCTAATATTGTATATTACGACCACATCGTAATCATATGATATTCACTTAAATTAATATAAAAACATTAAAAGTTTAATAGGTAAATAGCCCCAGTCACACACAAAAAATTTTTAAAAAATATAGAATGTTTTAAATGAGAAAATGGGTGGAACTGGGGAGATTGGGAGAGGTGAATGGGATCAACACACATTGTATGACATTCTCAAAGAACTAATTTTTTTAAAAAATAGAAAAAATATTCTATTTCACCAAAAATGAAATGAAAATAAAGTTATTGTTTTTTTTTTTTTCTGTGACATGTGTCTCGGTTCCACTGTGTTGCTTGGACTGCCCAGGCTAATCTTGAACTCCTAGGCATAAGGGATCACCTTGTCTCTGCCTTTTGAGTGGCTAAGACTACCTCATGAGTCAGGAGTATCAAATTCTCTCTTACAATTTAGGAAGTGTTTTTAAGGGACAAAAGAAACAATGTTTATCAAGGTATGTAATGATGGTATATGCTAGGGTAACAGCCTCTTATATACTTTGCTTACAATTCCTTATAAATTTATATTATTCTTTGGCTGGCATTTGCTATATGGCTTATAGATATACAACCCAGGCCAGATAAATTGGTTGAGGGCTACTTTATGTTGTTCTAGTTACCTTTTGCTTTGTTTCTTGCTTTGGGAATGGAACCAAGGAGGCCTCGCATGTGCCAGCAAGTGCTCTGTTACTGAGCTCCATCTCTGTCTCCTGATCCTGCAAACCTGCTGCATCCTGAGGAATACATCCTGAGGAATTCTAGAAATGCAAACCTCCATTTCAGGAACAGATATCCACTGTGATATCATTTATAATATGGGTCCGTAAGGGACAATCTAAAACTGAATCAGCAAGAATTCTCTTATTAATTTCTAGAAAATTGTATATAATCATGTAAATTCAATTTTCAAATCCTGTATAACTGGGAGAAGAGGATGATGTAATGTTAAAATAATAATAATAATAATAATAATAATAATAATAATAATAATAATAAAAAACCAAAGTGTTCTGCTTACCAGGCATGTACCAGGCCCTGGGATCTATCCTTAGAACCCCCAATCATAAAAATGTTCCATCCATTTCTAAAACAAGAGACAAATACAGTTAGAAAAAAAATGTAAGTCAGATTAATATAAAACCTAGCATTTCTTAGAGTCCTGGTGATTTGCCTGTTTCCCCAGCCACTGGCATGATACATGGGCGTAGGTTAGAGTAAAGACTCCAAGAACATGAGCATGACCCATGCGAGGGAAATGGTTTCCCTGGAGGTGCCAGGAGCTTACGCTGGGTGTAACCCTGGTTTTGGCTCTGAAAACTGGAGAGTTTTGAGTTGATTGGGAAGAACAATCAACTGTGGATTGGGCCCACAGATCTGCTTTCACAGGGTTTGGGGGTATGGGACATAAAACCCTGCCAGAAAGTTTGGTAAGGTAGAGCAGGTTGAGACCAGGAAACTTGTGGGCACACACCTGAGGCTTGGGTGACTCCCAGCTCCCTGTTGGATTGCTATGCTTCTCACATAAAAGAAATGTGTCCTATGGTCACGTAGGCTCAAAACAGTTCTGTTAGGTGCCTTTAGCTTGGAACCATCACCAAACATTGTGTGGAAGCTTGGAAAGGTCCATCTATTTGGAAGCTTTCTGAATCAAATAGGATCGTGTGCCAATGGCACCTTGTACAATGAAAAAGAAATTCAACACGTGAAAAATTCAACTTGTGATGACAATTTCTGAAGATATGTATGATGTCTCAGTAGTATATTTCTGGGAGTTATTTGTTTTCGTGATCTAGTATCTACTAGGTTTGAGGGAGGTGATCATGTGGATATGTGTATTTCCACCAAGGGGAGAAATGACAACTTATTCACATTGTCATCTGCAGAAATGGATTGAAATGGTGTTGGTGGATTTGCAAGTGAGTTCTGTCACAGGCTGTTGCAGTTGGAAGTACTTACTGAAAATTTGTCTGCAGTTAAGGCTGTTTGTGGCCATCCTGGCTGCTGCTTGGATGAGGGTTTTGATGGTCAGTTTTAAAGGGGACTGGCTCCAGTTGGAAGGTCCCCCAGGCTCTGGAGAAGGGTTTCATGATGTGTCACACTGAGCTTATCACCTCTCCAGAATAAGCTGGTCTATTTTCTAAGTCTAGGGGCAGCTGGGTTATGGTAGAAGTGCTACAGAGATGCTTTGGCTCTTTGCAGTTTTGCTCTCAAGTTGTTGGAGGGGTTTGTAGATTGTATAAACAAAGAGTGCTATAGAGCCCTGTCCCGGGATAATGGCCTAGGATTCACAGTACGTGGGTTCTGGGGACTTTACCTCTAACTGGCATACCTCCCAGGGCTCTAGAAATGGGAGTAGGTGCAGCTGAAGGTCACAGAGAGCATGTCGGTCCATCTCTACTTAGGTTGGAGATATCACATGGGGATTTTCCACTTTAACTAAGAATAACAATTCCATTCATAGGGCAGTTCTGTATAAGATAGGTGTAGAAAGACTGTGTCCCCCTATTGTCCCTTTTCAAGAGGCCTGACATTGGAACTGTCTTGGAAAGTCCTGCTCTCCCTGAACCACTAGCTTCTTCCAGGCTTCGTTCCTAGGAATTTGAACTTTGAGAGAGGAACAAACAGCTGCAGCTGGCGGTAATCCTGTCCTCACAAAAACTGCCTGAATCTGACCACAGTACTGGAAGGAGCCAGTCACCCAGACTCCAAGTCATGGGTTCCTTCCAACAGCCTGCTATTAAGTCCCCTTTAGTGGCTGTTACACTGACATGCTATGGTCCTGGTTAACTGCCAAAGAGTGTTCTCTGAGACCTTCGTTTCTGCTTTTGTATGTATTTGTGTGTGTGCTCATCCTCGTTTGTATGTGGGTTCACATACGTGTGTTCGTGCACATGTTGGCGGAGGCCAGAGTTCAATCTTGGAATTCCTCAGGAGCCACAGGATTTCTTACTGGCCGGGACTCACTGATTAGGCCAGGCTGGTTGCCAGTGAGCCCAATGGATCCACTTGTCTCTGCTGGTATTGTAAATGTATGTCACCACTCCTGGCTTTTTTGATGTGGGTTCTTGGACCAAATTCAGGTTCTTATGCTTATACATCAAATGATTTACTGACTGGGAGTCTCCCCAGCCATGCCCCCCTCCTTCTCATACTACCAAGTTCTACTCAGTCTCAAGACTCTGTGCAAACCTTTCCTCTATAGGATCTCCAGAACTCTCATGTTCCCATTCTGGTCCCAAAGCAATACTTGTTCTTGCCTCTTCTTTCCCGTGACCTGTGATCAATCTTCCTTCACATTGTGAACTGGCTGGTGCTTGGGCTTCATTCTCTGCCTGTGCTGGCTCTGAGTTCTTAAGAGGAGCAACAAGATCTTTGGAAATCTTGGGGCCTCCATAAACTCTGTACATTGTCTTCCATATGGCAGGTTTTCAGGGAGGCCCACCAGGGAAGAACTGATGAATTAGGTGAGTTCCCCAGGCAGCTTATGCCCTCAGCTTCTTTGTCATCTGCATGTGTGGTGGTCCTGTCATGCCTTCTCTACTGTAAGGGCAGCAGAGTATCTCCTGGAGGCCAAATACTTTAGAGAGCTCACCCCAGTAACAGTATGCTCATCTGCTCAAGCTATTTCTGAGTTAGGATTTTGCTATAGAACCCAGACTGACTGTGAACTCACTCTGTAAGTCCAGGATGATTTCAAACTCATCATTCCTCCTCAGGCTACTAAGTGCTGCAATTATGGGTGTGTACCACTACAATTGCTGTGCTCTGTGTATGTGTGTGTATATGCATGTGTGTATTTGCATGTATGTGTGTGTATATATGTGTTTGTATGTTTGCATGTATGTGTGGAGGGCATATGTGGAGGCTAGAGGCCAACATCAGGTGTTTTCCTTTATTGCTCTCCTATCTATCTGTCTATCTATCTATCTATCTATCTATCTATCTATCTATCTATCTATCATCTATCTGTCATCTATCATCTCTATCTACCTATCATCTATCTACCTATTATCTATCTACCTATTATCCATCTATCTGTCATCTATATCTACCTAACATCTATCTACCTGTTATCTATCTGTCTATCTATCTATCTATCTATCTATCTATCTATCTATCTATCTATCTATCATCTCTCAGTGAACTCAGAATCTACCAACTCAGCATGACTAGTTTTACATGAAGCCCAAGGGATATGCCTGTCTTTGTTTCTCCAGTGCTGGGATTCTAGGTAAGTGCCACTGTCCCTGGCTTTTTATGTGGTCACTGGGGATCTGAACTTAAGTTCTCATGATTGTGTAGTCAGCATAATATCCACTGAGCTATCTTCTTATCCCCTGCTTTGACTTTTTAAGTAGTCAGAGGACATCAAGCTGATGGCACAGAGTGAGATGTACCTTGCTTATGGACTCTTGTGTAAAGCCACTTGAGTAAATGTATTCTTTAGTGGTGGTCCAACCCAGGGTGACCTTAATGCACTCCATACTCAGAGGAACAGAAGAAGGTCCAGAGCCTCCCAGATCCCAACACAGCGATATCTGCCACCTGGGCAGGGTGTGTCAGTGTGGATACAGGATATTATCTGGATACTATTGCAGCAGACCGACTAGGTAAAAAGGTGCATCATCTTCTGGACTCTCCATTCTTATAGAATGTCCTAATATATGTGACACCTTCAGAGCATACCATGTCCCAGTGAAGGGAATCATAGCGTCTAAATTTAAAGACTGCCAGACTGTTGAAATCTTTCTATTTATACCAGTTCCTGCAATGAGTTATCTTTGTGCTATACTCTGCTAATATGGAGTAGAATGCTTGACTTCTTTAGGGACAGGTTAGGACTTTTAACACCCCCACTAGGTCTCCTTTCTTCTCATTCTGTATTGTGCCTCATCTATCACAGAATACCATATTGTCGGTTCCTTGTGGGCAGGTCCAGGCAAGAGGCGAGAACCCAGCCCAGCTGGGTCTGTCCAGGGCTGAGCAGGATGGCGAGTGTCAAAGGCCCAAAAGAAACACACCAGGCCAGGAGTCTTGTCAAAGCAGGAACTCACTTTATTAAACTAGGCACTTGCTTATATAGAGAAGGCAAGGAGGTGGGCATTTAGGTATAGGAAGAGATGACATAGGAGGCAGGGAAGGGTGACAGGGGTAAGGGGTAACTGACAGGGCCAATGGCAAAGCTTCACATCAGAAACAGCGGGGCAGAGGCAGGGCTAAACAGGTCTGGCTGAGTCACCCTAATACTGAAGTGACTGAGACAGGTCTCAGAGCTCCAGCCAGGCTTAGGCTCTCCCACAAGGCCGCAGAAACTCGAGCCAGGCTCAGGTTTGTCCCCAAGGCCCAAACCAGAGCCAAAATGTGTCCCAACACCATGTTTGGAAGGAAACCTAAAAATTCTTAAATGTGTCAGACACTATTTTCACGGGCAGATGCCTTTCTGAAAAACTGCAAACCTCATTTCCTTTCAAGGGCATCTCAGCAAGGGCCTAGCTCTGCCTGTCTGTGTGCAGGGCCAAGGAAAGCCAGTGTGGTAAAAAGCAACACACCCGTGCCATCTTTCTGTCATTTGGGGAAGAACGTGACACAGCAAAGAGGCTCAGACACTTGACTGATACAAACATACTTTATCTCATGGTTGTGGAGCTCAACTCCCTAAAGAAGCTTGGGCTCAGGGTGGCCTTGACACCCTCCACTTTACACTGTCTACTGAGGTCTAAAGGAGTCCTGAAGGAACACTCACTTTTCTTACTGGGTCAATTATGAATTCAGGTTGAGCTGGTGGAACTTTCAGTCAAGGAAGGCCTGCTACACCCTGGCACCTGGACTCACATCTGGTCACTGTCTTGTTTCATTTCATTATAGTGTTTGAAACACTGTTTCATTAGTTCAGGCTAGCCCTGTACTCGTGGCCATTTTCCTTCTGGGTCTTAGGACTACAGGTGATTCCCTCACACCTAGCTCTTTGTCAGTCTAGAATCTGTTCGTCTTCTGGTCTCCCCAGATCAGTGAATGTCTGACTTTTTCACACTCAACTTTCACCAAATCACTCAAGACCTCATTTAATCTCATCTACTTCTTCACTCTTTAGCCTGGGCTTTGCCTTGTTCCTGCACCATGGCCAGACTCCTATTGCTCTCATTTCTTCTTGCCTCTCAAATGTTTGAGACCCCCCACTAATGCAGAACACATATTACATTCTGGGACCACCTAGATCTTTAACTTTGCCTCAGCCTTCCATAGAGTTACCTGGCTACCCCATTTTCAATCTTCTGTCCTACTCTAAGTCCCTGAGATTCCACTCTGTCAGATTTTCTCACCATTTGAATAGTACTTTTTTTTTTTTTTTTAAACAAAGGGTCAGAAAGAATACTATTGACTCTCTGTAGCAACCACTCATCCCCACAGCTACAGTAGAGGGCAATCATTACAGACAATATGTAAATGAAGAACATGTAATGTGCTTCATTAGAAAAAGGGATAATGGACCACACTGAATCCATAAACTATATTTTGCCAGTCATAGGCCTGAGAGCATTCAGTCTTTTGCTTCATAATTTCTATAATCATGTGTTACTATCAGTCCACCTGGATGGTTGTTTGCTCCTTAGGCTTCTTTTCCATGATGACAGAGAACACAACTGCTTTGCAGCATCCATCAGGGACAATAAGCATCCAAATGCAACAGTAACTCAGGCCATGCCATTTCTCCAATCAGACCAGGCCTCCAGTCTTTAGTTTGAGTAATGGGGAAGAGGCTTTTCCAGTGAAAGACAGTACGGAACCTGGAGCTGCTATAGGTATCTTGGCACCATGCAGAGCCCCAATGCAAAGCCAACACTGAGGAGTCAAGGGAAAACAACTGCATTGTAGATACATCAACCATACCCAAATGTTGCTTATTCTGATTATTATTACTATTCTCTCATATGTTACATCCTGACCACAGTTTACCTTCCTCCTCTCCCCAAGCCTCTCTGCCGTTACACTTCTTCTCTTCTCTAGATCTCTCCTTTGTCCTCTCAGAAAAAAAAAAGCAGACCTCCCAGGGACATCAACAAAATATAACCTAACAAGCTACAATTAGACCAGGCACATACCATCACATCAAGGCTGGACAAAGGCAACCTAGTAAGGGGAAGGGGTCCCATTAGTAGGCAAAAAAGTCAGGGACAGTCCCTGCTCCCACTGTTCACAAGAACACCAAGCTACTCAGACACAACGTATATGCTGTATATGTAGAGGGTCTAGGTAAGACCTCTACAGGTTCACTGTTATCTCCAGTTCCCATGAGTCCCAATCTGTTGATTCTGTGGGCAGTGTTCTTGCGGTATGTCCCTAATCCCTCAGGTTCCTTCAATCTTTTCTTCCCTTTCTCAGCAGGACTCCCCAAGTTCTGCCTAATGTTTGGCTGTGATACTTTGCATCTGGATGAGGTCTCTCTGGTCTCTTTGATGAAGTGTTGCTTATTGTATGTATGTAGCTTGTGTGTGTGTGTGTGTGTGTGTGTGTGTGTGTGTGTGTATGCACGTGGGTGTATGATATGATGAAATTGATGATGATGATGGTGGTGGTAGTGATATACATGCCTAAGCATGTGAAGGCCAGAAGAGGTTGTTGGGTGTCCTATTCTATCATGCTCACATTACTCCGTTTAGACAGAGTCTGTCATTGAACTTGGAGCTAGGCTGACACACAGCAAGCCCCAGGGAACCTCTGTGTCTTCCCCTCACATTATTATGGTTATAGGCTCATGTATAGCTCTGTCCAGACTTTTACATGGGCACAGAGAATTAAAACTCAGGCCCGCCACTCTTGCACAGAAAGTGCTTTTGCTCACTGTCTCCTCTCCCCAGTCCCTCTGTGCAGCATTTCATACACTGTCTCATAAGCTAGGAGGTTCCTATTTATTAAAGCGATATTTAAATTTTCTGTTGGGTACAATGGGAAAATGTGTATACAAGGCCTGATGATCTCTTACTCATACAATGGGGATAGAACTTGAAATGTTACTGTAAGATATCTACACTATGCCCAGCAGAGTGTGACACATAGAAGCCACTCAAGTTTGTTGAATCAATGAGTAATAGTTCTCACTAAGAAATACATGTGATTTATGTGAAGCATTGTTTATAATAAGGTCCATTTGTTTTAAAATTTAAACCTTTCTCTCACCTCAATTTTTAATTATGAATAGTGACACCATTGCTCATTAGTGAGCAATCAAAATAGAGAAATTATCTGCTTTTATTTCTTCCAATGTTGAGAATAAAGCTCAGGGTCTTATATGTGCTAGCTCAGCACTTCACCCCTGAGCTATCCATTTAGCCCTAGAGAGCTCTAATTGTCCATAGTACAAAGCACCATGAAGAAGAGATGCCCACGATAAGACCTTATTCTAACTGCTACATCAAGAATAGGTATCTCATGTGAAAAGAGACTTATGAAGCCTCTCCAAAAAATATGCAGACAGAAAACAAGTGTCTGGCTGGAGAGATGTTCAATGTCATAGGTCATTGGGGAATTATAGGTTATAAATACATGGAGATACCACTGTGAAGCTGTGTCACCAAGATGGTGACATCAGGCACTTGTGAGAGTGTAGAGCCATGAGAACTGTCTGCTGTGGCTGATAGGTATGGTCCTGGTGGGGAAGGGAATGTGTGTGCGCGCGCACACACACACACACACACACACACACACACACACACACACACACACACACAAGGATACGCACATGCATACTTGTGCATGCACACACACGTATGTATATATCTATACATAATCTGTATATACACACATGTATATATGTATCTATACATGTATATGTATATGTGTATGTTTATATGTATATGATGTATATACCAATCAGTGTAGCATCACACAGAACAGCTCACTGCCCTAAAATTCCCTAAAATTGTCTATTCCTAGCTCCATTGCTCCAGCCATTATCTACCACTGATGCATTTTGCTCTCTCCATGGCTTCAGCTTGTCTATAGTGTCATATAGTTGGAATTACATACTATGCAGTATCTGAAAAATAGTCGTTTTGTTTTGTTTGTTCAAGACAGGGATTTTTTGTGTCCTCCTGGCTGTCCTGTAACTTACTTGTAGACTAGGTTGGCCTAGAACTCGGAGACCTGCCTACCTCTGCCTCTGCCTCCCAAGTGCTCGGATTAAAGGAGTGGGCCACCATGTCCAGCTTGAGAGTGGTTTCCATCAGTAGTAATGTGTACTTAAGGTTGTACATCTTGTCGTCTAGGTGTGCCATGGTTTATTTATTCACCTGAGGTTGTCAGGTTCAGCTATTATCCTGGCATAGCCTAGATTCATCTGATGGAGTCTTATTTCAAGGACTGAACATATTAGATTATTCCAGGGTCATGTCTGTAGGGGATTGTCTCGATTAATGGTTGAAGTGGGAGGGCATACCCCAGTGTGGATAGCACCATCCCTATGCTGGTGGTCATGGGCTATATACAAGACCTAGCTAAACATAAACCTTCAAGTAAGTCAGCATCCTTGACTTCCTGATCTGACTTCCCTCCATTATGGCCTCTGTTTTGGAAATGTCAGCTAAATAAACCCCTTCATTCCCCAAGTTGCTTTTGGTCAGAGTGTTTTATCACAGCAACAGAATAGAACTAGAACACCAGTGTAGGATAGTTGTTCCCATATTCTGTCAGCCATGAATGTGGGTAAATATCAAGGAGAAGTATTGACAGATTACAGAGTGAGGGCATGCACAATTTCATAAAAAACATCCAAACTCCCTTCCCTAACAGGATCATCCCCGTCAGCCATGACTGACAGTTCCTGTGACTCTACACTCTCGCCAGTGCCTGATGTTGTCAACATTTTGCCAACACAGCCTTGCAGTGGTATCTCCATGTATTTCCATCTATAATATATTATATATATATATATAATATGTATATATAATGTATATATTTATGCACACACTTTGTAATATTGTGCCATATATAAATACACAATAATATATATTATTATCTCATTATGTATTTGTCCAAATGTATCGAAGGTCAACACTAAGAATGAAACAGTGTAAACACGGGACCTTGGACGGCAATGATGGGACTTTGTGGGTTTATGGACTACAAGCAATGTGCCTCTGTAGTGGGGCTGTTCATAGAGGAGGCCATGCATGTGGGTGGTAGTATAAGGAGACTTTCTATGTACTCTGTTCAGTCTTGCTCTGAACTTGAAACTGCTGCAGATTAAATAATTTCGGTATAAGATATAAACCATAGCTCACCTTCTCCATGATGAGCCCATTTCTCCCACCCAGCCCATGTCCCTGTTCTGAGCTTGCTTTTGTTTTTGTTTTTGTTTTTGTTTTTGTTTTTGTTTTCGAGACAGGGTTTCTCTGTATAGCCCTGGCTGTCCTGGAACTCACTCTGTAGACCAGGCTGGCCTCGAACTCAAAAATCCGCCTGCCTCTGCCTCCCAAGTGCTGGGATTAAAGGCGTGCGCCACCACATTTGACCCCATTCTCCCCACGCTGCACCTGTTCTCTCCATGTTGAGCCCGCTTTCTCCATGCCGAGCCCACTTTCTCCGTGCCAAATTCATTTCTACAATGTGAGCCTGTTTTTCTTATTTGGAGCCATTCCTGATTTTTTCTTTTCTATTCCACTTAAATCCAAATCCTCAAGTCCTCAGCATTTTCCTGTGCATACTTAGTCTTCACTAGCTCCCAACCTCATTCTTTGCAACAGTTGGCCCACTCTGGGTTCCTTGTCTGTGCCTCGGGACCTTTGCTGTTCTCTCTGCTGGTGAAGTGATTCTCTTCCTGTTGCTCCAGGCTATTGACTGGTAGAATTCCCTGTCACCAGGGTGGCCATCCTGGACCCCAGCCTCAAAATATCAAGTCTACTTTGGATGTCTTCGTTCCTCTTCTCTGCCTGACATTTCTCTGTAGCTCGAATCACTGCTTGCTTCTATTACACTTTGTTTTCTTTGTTCCATGTCTGACTTCTGCTTTTTCTCAAGCTGCTTTCTGTCACTAAGCTGTAGTATCCTCACCTTTGCACACACAACTCTCCCTGGTACACAGAAGCAACTCAAATATTTATTGATTGAATTCATTGCAACCAATCTCTATATGTCAACCTGGCAATCACATTAAATTCATTGCTTGACTCCCTAACACTGAAAAGCAATCTCAGTAGGTGTGCCCCACCCTCTGACAGCTTACTCCAAAGGCTGAGTCACAGGTGACTGAGAGTGCAACGTGTCTCATTTATTCCATATCAAACTCAAACAGTCATAATGTACAGAATATCACACGCTTCCTCGTGAAGACATACTTTTCAAGAGGATTAGCTTGTAAGAGTGAGATAATCCTCCTGGGTTGGATAAATAGATCTTATAGAAATTCCTGGGGCACGTTCTACATAAGGCCTTTTACTCAAATTAAATTAGCAACAAAATGAGCTTTTCTTAGAGTAAATTAAAGTTGGTTTTCCTTAACAAGCTGTTTAAAACTATCACAATCTGATAGGCAGAGTCTTCCCCCAGGCACACAGACATCTCCAACCCTTCACACAGAACAGCAAGGCCCTACTCCAAGGAGAAGAGAGGGAGGGAGAGTATGTGGAGAGAGAAAAGAGGGGTGGAAGAGGAAAAGTATGGGGGAGGGGGGAGGGCAGAAGATGAGAGGGACAGAGATCAGGCTTGCCGCTCTAGAAAGGACACTGGCCATCTTTGCAAAGGAAAATAGATTTTTCAGCATTTCCCATTTACCAGAAGATTCCAATGACTCTGGGAGACTTCAGGTTGGAGTTGATAACTAGGCCAACCTGAAACACATATAAGGGACTTGGATGTATTGAAGAACCAGCTCATTAGCTGCCTTCCCACCCCGAGCAAACCAAAGCTGAGAGTTTGATTATGTTGCAGACTCACAGGACTTGTCAGTGGCTGCCACCAGGGCAGTGACCTCACCGCAGACACACTCACAGAGTACACACAATACTAAAGCTTGTTTCTCACCTACAAAAATGTTGGTCTGGATGATGTGTGGCTAAGCCCTCCGCCTCTCCCTTAGGTGCAGAACCACGTCTGCTCCGGACTGAATCACACCACTGTGCAAATATTTTCCTTTAATATATCATCTGTAGCAAGTGTAATACTGAGATTTAAAGGTAAATAACTAGAGAAATTGCAGTTGTGTTATCAGACTGACAATCCTATCTCTGCAAATCACATTTTGCCATGTACAGTCAAAAGCAAATAGTGGTTTTACTCACAATCCATTTTGTGGGCTCTTCAGACTGTATATATGTGTATGTATATATATATATATATATATATATATACACACACACACACACATACACACACACACACACACACACACAAGGCTGTGATTTTAGACAACAAATAATCAAATGAAAACATACTTCATGGGAGTTATTCTCAGCTAAAGGCTTGGGCTCTTTGTCTTAGAATCCTATATTCTATTCATCCCAGAAGTCCTCAGAATTATACTAGAGGAAATTAACATTCTTGATATGATTGGGAAAAGGGAGGGGTGACCCAAATGGGCATATTAAGGAACAATTAGCCTACAAAGGAAGCTAGCTTCACTGGCCACATCTTCGTAGACATTTCCACTGATGTGTTCAGAACTAAGGCAGCCTCTTTGGTGAAAGTGAGGAGGAGGTGGGAATCAGAGGGGGCAGATCAGGATCAAGAGTTGCTTGCTCACTCACTTACTCATCCATCAATCACTTGAAGATAACCTTGTCCCAAAGTTCTGTGCTAGGATTTGGGCTTAGGGAGCCCATCGTTTGCTTAGGTATCAGCACGTGGGTGCCAGTAGTATGAAATGAGCATTGCTGCACAGAACACAGCAAGAGAACCCCTCCCTCACCCAGGAGAAATACTCAGGTCCCTGTAGAGCCCCCAGCCTAATCCAGAGCCATGCTAGAAATCCCTCAGGGACTTGGACGATGCTGTATACTACAGCATCATCTAGGGACACATGGAGGGTGGCATGGGAGAGGCAGGAGAGGACTTAGAAACCTGTTGATGAGGTCAATGGTTTTCCTGTGTGTGCCCAGCTCAGAGGAATGACCATGTTTGTGGGAATGTGATAGGCTGAGTGGCTTACTCAGTTCTAGTCAAGTACTTCCTGTGGAGTGAAGAATGGAGATGCTGGAGGCCCAAGAGTTGGGAGCAAGGGTTGGTTGAGTAAAAGGAGAAGGCGGGTATGTTCACCAGAAGAGTGACAGGAAACTGGACATGAGGGAAAACAGATCTCCACTGGGATAAGACAGTTGCTTAAGCTTACATAGACAAGAACAACAGAATTTGATCCATGGCCAGTGGCTCTACATCCATTTTTCTCTAAGTAGCTGGTTCTAGGTTCAGCCTCTCAAGCCAGCTAGTGATCCTTCTGTAAGAAGAGGGCCTGATGAGATGGTTCAGTGGATAAAGTTTCTTAGCTTAATCCCCAAAACCCACAGAAAGGTGGAATGAGAGAATTCCACGAAGTTGTCCTCTGACTTCCAGACATGCTGTTGCATGTGTACCCATGCACATAGCTGGTAATCAATATAAGCAAAGCCATGGAAACCACACATGTTGAAATTTCTTGTGCTCTAGCAAACAATTTCAGAAGTTTATAAGGAGTGAGGTATTTGGTGTTCCCTTTATCTCTTCTTATATCCAAGTACAGATGAATCACACTTGGTTTTATTCAGCTCAAGCATGGACTCAGAAAGTAGACAGGTCTTCAGGCTGAAAGGGGTTTATACAGCTCTTTACACTTCTAAGAGGAGCAAAAGAAAGAGGGGAAAGGAATCTTCCTGTTCCATTCAATCCCATCACTCTTATACCATTTCCTCCCTTTGGATTTTATACCCCCATCTTGCCTTCCACCTCGTATCCCAGGCTATTCCATTTCCCCATCCCATCTCATCCTCTTTCAGCCATCCCACCTTTCCTTTCCTCTTCTCCCTTCCATCCTTCCCTCCCCTCTCAGATTCCCCAACCTATTCTTTCTCTGCCTTTCCTGTCCACTCCTTTCCCTCCCATTCCAACCCATGAGTTATGGTGTCTGCTTGAACCCCAACTGAGCAGAGAGTGTACATTGATGAGGAAGGACCTGGCTTCCACCATCTAGTAGAATGGAGTGCTGAGAATGAGGGGATTCTCCTCGTTTTTTTTTTGGTCTTCTTAAAGGAAAGAATTCAGCCGATAGACATGATTTAGACAGAAGCTTGCTTAGGAAAGGTAGTATATTCCAGAGAGAGACTGAAATGGACTGACCCAAGCGGGTGTGTGTGTGTGTGTGTGTGTGTGTGTGTGTGTGTGTGTGTGTGTTCTACTTCTAGATGTTTTAGAAGCTTGTACGGTTCTCTTTCTCTTGTGATGTCATTCTTCCCATTGGGCATCACCTTCATTTTACCTTACTCTACAATGCATGCTCAGGTCAAGATGTCCCTGGGTTGTTGTTTTTTTTTTTCCTCTGCATATCAGGATGTTGTTTGATGGCATGTATGGCCATTGGGAAATACCTTGGTGTCTTAATTTCTGATGCAAAGGAGACTCTGCAGTTTCAAGGCTTACTCATCCATAAAGGGACATTGTATTCATTGAAAGGCATAGCTACTAAGTTATAGCCATAGCATCAAGTTTACATCTTACTCCATGCCCTCCTGGTCAGGATGCATGTGACCTCAAAACAGGTGAATCTTCATGATACCCTTCTCACAACTGCCCATGTCTACTTAAATACAAAATCTAACTGCATCACATTCACCACAGATAGCAGCTAATGTGTCTTGGTACAAGATGGTCTGTCTCCCATGATAGATGTGGGAAAATGCTAGAAACTTGTTTTCCTAGCCTCTATTGAAATGAGTTCAGGTCAGATTCACATAGGCCATATCAGTCAGATTCAGTTACCCTAGACTTTTTCAACTTGTGAATTCTCTCTGAAAGGAATAAATGGAGGCCCAATGTAGGTTCTCACTGTGGTAGCTATAGTCATGCCGATGGTAGCTGTGGGTCTCTGGGAGTGGCAGCATCAAGTCTGTTTAACCCAATCCTATGACACAGGGCCATTTTTCCTGCTAGCAAAAAATGTGTTTAATTGGTTTGGAGAACTTTCCGCAATCTTTTTTGTTAAGTGACATTCATCTTGTTTTATTTCATTTTGTGTTTATTTGTGAGGAACTGAGGGTTGGCTCTAGGGCCTGAATTAATGCTAGGAAACTTCTCTACCACAGAGCCACATCCAAATCTCTTTTAATTAGCAACTTTGTAGAGATATAATTGCATACATCTAAAGTATTCAATGTGACAGCTGGACATATGTAACCCACGTAATTGCCACAGTTAAGATAGAACAGACAAGGGAACTGCATATTACTGTGCAGACATGGCCAAGTCCAAGAACCACACCACATACAACCAGTCCTACAAATAGCACAGAAATGGCATCAAGAAACACCAGTCATAAGATATAAATCTCTTAAGGGGGTTGACCCCAAGTTCCTGAGGAACATGTGCTTTGCCAAGAAGCACAACAAAAAAAAGGCTGAAGAAGATGCAGGCCAACAATGCAAAGGCAGTGAGTGCACACACAGAGGCCATCAAGGTCCTTGTGAAGCCTCAGGCCATCAATCTCAAGATGCCAAAGAGCCCCAGCCAAAAACTCAGCCATCTGGCTCTCATCGTTCACCCCAAGCATGGGAAGCAGATTCGAAGATACATGACCAAGGGGCGTAGGCTCTGCCAACCAAAGGCCAAGGTTCAAACCAAGGCAGAAGTCAAAGCTCCAGCTAAGGGCTAGGCTTCAGCTCCAGCTCAGGCTCCCAAAGGTGCCCAGGCCCCTGTGAAGGCCCCATAGAAAAGGCTCCTGCCAATGTGAAGACAGATGGACAGCTGTGACACACCTACCTACACACTATTTGCAGATGACCTGTGTCCTATGCTGTTTTTACAAATAAACTTGAGGCAAGGGAAAAAGAAAAGGTAGGTCAGACAAGTCTTTATATACTCGCTTTTTGTTGTTGTTGTTGTCTTTTTTTTCTTCAAAGAGTAGCTTTATTGAGTTCAGGTGAAAACTATCCATTAGATTTAGCAAAAACAAAACCAAACCAAAAAGAATAGCTAAAAAAACCAAACAAACCCCAGAGCAACAACAAAAATCCTGCCAGTGATCTTTGCACTAGATCTCAGCTTATTGTGAAAGTTTTTTCTTCATCTAGTTGCCTGAAGTTAGCATATAATCTGTTAAACATAAAATACCTATTTTTTTTTGCTTAATGCATTCTAATGGTAATTACATTCCTGTTGACAAATTGATAACTTTTTACTAATTGGTACTCTCTAGCCAAAGGTTGGTAAATGCTCAGTTGTCTTTGTGAGTAGAGAGTATCAATGGGAAGAGTTGAAGTTATGAATAAGGTTGGTAAGCTTATCTATTTTTTTAAAAATTGTGCATAAAATTTTATCTAGTAAACTTATTTCTAGGAATTTATGTTGACAAAAATATGTATGTACTGCTGGATATCTATCACAGTATTATATACAATGGTGAATTATGAGAAACATATCAAAATTAAATACAGAAGTAATAAGTTATGAAATTACTTGTAGACATTTCTATAATAATTAAAATGCTATTTTTTGGCTAAAATTTTAGAAACCAATATTATCATCATCTTATACTTTCACATTATAAATAAGATTAAAATAAATTAAATCACTTTGTAAAAACAATAAGCAATTGGAAATTATTTCTGACAGATCACTCTTACAGTTTTATAGGCCATTCATTTTTTTCTACTTTGAAATGACAAAGAAAAGTTGACTTCAGTCAAAATAGCACACAACCTAATTTCAGAAATCACATGTTTAGTGTTACTTGTTTTCAGTAGGTTTTGAAAACCTCATACTCAACTAGAAATAAGTTGACAACTCCTGACTAAATTCAGAGAAAATAAATATTAGTCTTCTAAAATATACAGGACTCACTTCCCTAATGTGAACATAAAATTCAAATACCTTCAGTGTTCTCACTTGAAGATATGTTAGCCTCACTGAGCAAAGAGCAACATTCCTTTGTGTTTCCCAAGGCCATTACACTGAGACTCATCAGATACCTATAATACTTGCTGAAGTTACCCCTTAAATATTTCTATTTGACCAGTATGAAGTGTCCTTCCACATAATTTTTTTATAACTTTTGGTTGAAAGTTGGTTTTATTCGATATTAGAATGGCTACTCCAGCTTGTTTCTTGGGACTATTTGCTTGGAAAATTGTTTTCCAACCTTTTACTCTGAGGTAGTGTCTGTCTTTGTCACTGAGGTGCATTTCCTGTATGCAGCAAAATGCTGGGTCCTGTTTAAGTATCCAGTCTGTTATTCTATGTCTTTTTATTGGGGAATTGAGTACATTGATATTAAGAGATATTAAGGAAAAGTGATTGTTACTTCCTGTTATTTTTGTTGTTAGAGATGGTATTATGTTTTTGTGGCTATCTTCTTTTGGGTTTGTTGAAAGATTACTTTCTTGCTTTTTCTAGCGTGTAGTTTCCCTCCTTGTGTTGGTGCTTTCCATCTATTATCCTTTGTAAGGCTGGATTTGTGGAAAGATATTATATAAATTTGGTTTTGTCATGGAATACCTTGTTTTCTCCGTCTATGGTAATTGAAAGTTTTGCTGGATATAGTAGACTGGGCTGGCATTTGTGTTCTCTTAGGGTATCTTCTAGCTTTCATAGTCTCTGGTGAGAAGTCTGGTGTAATTCTGATAGGTCTGCCTTTATATGTTACTTGACCTTTTCTCCTTACTGCTTTTAATATTCTTTCTTTGTTTAGTGCATTTGGTGTTTGGATTATTATGTGATGGGAGCAATTTCTTTTCTGGTCCAGTCTATTTGGAGTTCTGTAGGCTTCCTGTATGTTCATAGGCACCTCTTTCTTTAGGTTAGGAAAGTTTTCTTCTATAATTTTGTTAAAGATATTTACTGACCCTTTAAGTTGAGATTCTTTGCTCTCTTCTATACCTATTATCCTTAGGTTTGGTCTTCTCATTGTATCCTGGATTTCCTGGATGTTTTGTGTTAGATTTTTCATTTTGCATTTTCTTTGACTGTTGTGTCAATGTCTTCTTTGGTATCTTCTGCATCTGAGATTATCTCTTCTAGCTCTTGTATTCTGTTGGTGATGCTTGCATCTACGACTCCTGATTGCTTTCCTAGGTTTTCAATCTCCTGGGTTGTCTCTCTTTGTGATTTCTTTATTGTTTCTGCTTCCGTTTTTAGATCCTGGATGGTTTTGTTCAATTCCCTCACCTGTTTGGTTGTGTTTTCCCGTAATTCTTTAAGGGATTTTTGTGTTTCCTCTTTAAGGGCTTCTACCTGTTTACCTGTGTTCTCCTGTATTTCTTTAAGGGATTTATTTATGTCCCTTTTAAAGTCCTCTATCATCATCATGAGGAGTGATTTTAGGTCTGAATCTTGCTCTTCTGGTGATGGTGTATCCAGGACTTGCTATGATAGGAGAATTGGGTTCTGATGATGCCAGGTAACCTTGGTTTCTGTTGCTTATTTTCTTGCGCTTGCCCTCTGCCGCCTGGTTATCTCTAGTGCTACCTGTCCTCCCTTTGTCTGACTGGAGCCTGTCCTTCCTATGATCCTGGTTGTGTCAGAACTCCTCAGAGACCAGCTGTCTCTGGGATCCTGAGATCCTGAGATCCTGGATGTGACAGAGCTCCTGGGAGTCAAGCTGCCTCTGTGACCCTGAGATCCTGGTGTGACCAAGCTCCTGTGATTCTGTGATCCTGAGTGTGTTAGAGCCCCTAGAAGTGGAGCTTCCTCTGGCTGTTGTGGGACTGGCTGAGGAGTTCGTGGCCAAAGTCTGCTCAGGGCAATGGCCCAGACCGGAAGGAATCCTTGCCACTGTTCTTGCGAGGTTCCTGGGTCCTTGGATCCCACTGGTCCCAGTTACCCCTGGTGTTGGGACAGATGTTGTGTCCTCCTCACCTCTGATCCTATGAACCTGGGCTTGTTAGGGCACTTGGGAGTGGAGCTTCCTCTGGGTGTTGTGGGACTGGCTCTATGATTGATATTTTCATTGTTTAGTAATTTTCCTTTTTACTTCCCTTCCCTCCTTCTTTCCATCCTCTCTTCCTTCCTTTTTACAGCAGGAAGACCTTCCTGATTCTACATCAAGCATGAAGAGTGTGGGCATGAACGCCATGCCCATTCCTGATTTTACATCAAGTATGGAGTGTGCAGGCAGGCACACCATACCTGTTTTTATGCAACACTGGGGACCAACTTCAGGGTTCTAAGCATGCCAGCCAAGCACTCCACCAGCTAAGCTGCATCTGCAGCCCAATGGTGCCTTTCCAATGGTGAAAAATTTCACTTTCAGTGAAGTTCATTTCTCCCCCGTAGACATGTTCTCACTATCACATCTAAGATCTCAGCCGAACCAGAGGCCACAAGCATTTTGTTATTTCCTCTAGAGGTTTTCTAGTTGGTTTCATATTTGCTCCTGTGATCAATTTTGAGTCAATGTTTGCAGATGATACAAGAAAAGAATCAGTTTGCATCAGATAGGGAGCACGGGTCATTTGTTCACTCTCTGACATAGCATTTGTAAACAGAAACAACAGCAGTATATCCCAGTTAGAATCTGAGTCCTCTTGCCTTCACTATCTGTTCTTGATGGCTGGATCTTTCTCTTAGAGGCTGGCAATAATCACTTCTTTTAACTAGCTTGTCTGAAACATTTGAAACTGTTGTCTTGAGAAATTTGGTGCTGGACTGGAGAGATAGATGGCTTAGTGGGTAAGGGTGCTTGCTGCCAAGTCTAACAACCTCAGTTCAATCTTTGGGACCCACATAGTAGAAGGAGAGAACTGATTCTCACAAGTTGTCCTCTGACATCCATGTGTACATAAGATAGATATATGACATTTAAAGTAGCATATGTTTCTACCACTGGGGGAAAGGAGCCACAGTCACACTCTTATACTGGTTTATGCAAGGATGTAATAGATAATAAGCAAAGTGACAAAGAAAAACCTTAAGTTACACAGTCTTAGCATATACTCACAAAAAAACCTAAAAAATAAAAAGTAAACAATTTTCTATGTGTGCGATGTGTGTACCTGAGTCCATTCATGTGTACCATGTATGCAGGAATCTATGAAGAGCAGAGGAACCCCTAGAACTGAGTTATAGAAGGTTGTGGGCCACCACTGTGAGTTCTGGAAGCTGAACTCTGGTCTTCTGTAGAAGGTAAGTGCGTTTAACTTCTGAGCCATATCTCTAGCCCCAAAATATCTGTTTAAAGTTAATTTTCTAGGATTGGAGAGATCACTCAGTTGTTAAGAGCATGCTCCTCTCACAAAAGACCCCATTCCCAGCACTCACATGTGACTCACAATTACCTGCAACTCCAGCTCAGGAGGATACACACACACACACACACACACACACACACACACACACACACACACACACACTTATGCAATACATGCAATTAAAAGGAAAAAGGATTGTATCTAGAAAATGATGACTTCTGACAAACAGAAAGATGTATTATAGACATTTTGGATACCCCACTGAGAAGTGGATAAACAATGATCTTCAAAATTTAGATGTCACAAAGGCAGAAAACAGCCTTATAAAATAAGCGTCAAACATTCAGGCTGGCCACAAGGGCTGTCCCTTGGTCCATAGCTCGTGATTTTTCATATCAACAGTACTGTTCAAAACAAAAAGCTCAGTGCTGAGCTTGTGGCTCTTCTGAAACTTGCCAGTGACTGGTTCATCATTAGGAAGTCAGTTCCTTTTCTTCTTGCTTTGATTTCTTAGCTTCGACTTGAAGTAAGAGAAGAAAGAGAAAAGAGACCTAATAGAGCAAATGTCATACTCTCAACGTGGCTTTAATATTTACAATAGTAGAAACAAAATAAATTTAGGCCAAAGAAACCATTTTCTTCCTCCGCCTCCTTTCTATGGAGCAGCAGATTTCTATCCAGTATTTTGAAAACCAGAGCTGCCTAAATAAGATTTTAAAGTTATTTCTTGGTACTTGTTTAAGGAGTTTTGGATAGGGTCATATTTTGAACATATGTAGAGAGCAGCATTCCATAATTGATTTATTAACATATGAGGTCATGTTTATGATTTCTTTCTGAAATATTTAAAAGCAAAGTATAACTGCATAATCCTGTAAAATCTATTCATCACAAACCTGCTTCAAAAGTTCATAAAAAGCACAAAAAGAGCCAGCATATTGTATTTAGTTACGGTTGAAGTTTGTGCTCCGAAGGACAAATGAATACGATTTGTATTTGCTATGGGTCTGCCTGCGTTCTCTTCACAGCACAAGACATCTCCAGAGAGTTTGCTAAATAAGTCCAAATGGCAGAGATTCAGAAATCTAGAAAAAAATGCAAACATTACATTCTTCTCCCCATGGTGGACAAGACAGGAATGGTTAAGAAATCCTTTAGAAAATATTACATTTTCAAGTGCTTTCAAAAGGCCATGGAATTCCTGAAAGCTAAATCTCTCCCCATCCGTTCATCTCCAGCTCTCCTGTCAATGACTGTGAGCTCTAAGAATGTGACGCGCAGACTTTGTTCTGCTAAGCCCTTCTAATTTAGGCTTCATGGATCCTTCAGACTCATCCATTTCTTGTCATCTCCTGTCGATCTCAACAGTTACCAGAGAAAACTAAGACCCTGTGCTGGCTCAAAGATAGGCTAAGTTGACTCCTTTGCAGGGCAGTGTCTAGGTTATTGGGAAAATTACTTCCAAAATGCATAGATGTGTGTATGTATGTACATGTATGTAGGTGTGTATATATACAACATGCTTACCTGGAGGTAAGAGGACAATATTGATTGCTGGTCTTCAGGAGCCATTGTTCCGTGAGACAAGGTCTTTCTCACTGGGACCCAGAGCTTACTGATCTATTTATGGTGGCTGGTTATGAGCCTCAGTCATCCACCTGCCTCTGCTCTCCAGCTATGGGATTACAAGGACATACCTGGAAATAACATGCTTAGGGGTCAAACTCTTCTTATATGATTGTGTATCTTTATGGCAGAGCCATCTTCCCAGTCTCTAAAATCTTTAAAAAAAAAAAAAAGAAAGTTTTAGTATTCTTACATTTTATGTGTATGAATGTGTGTGTGTGTGTGTGTGTGTGTGTGTGTGTGTGTGTGTCTGCAAAGCAGAAAGATTATGTTGGGTCTCCTGGAGCTGGAGTTACAGGCAGTTGTGACTGCCTGATGTGGGTGTCATGAGCCACACTCCAGTCTTCTGGATGGGCAGCAAACACTCTCAATGGCTGAGCCATGTCTTTAGCCCTCTCTGCATGAGGTAGCCTATGCCTCTTGCATGAGGTTTACTCCAAGTACTATATGAACTTTCCTACATTTCTTTCTGAGCTAATTCTTTCCTGGTTAGGAAAAGAAAATGCCACTTCTGGGAGTTTGTAGAAGAAAAAAAAAAAAGGAGGAAGGAAGAAAAGAAAGAGATTGTGGGGAAAGGGTTAAGTATCAAGAAATAAGACTTTGGGTGTCAGTTTTCCTGAGGCTTAGGGAAAAAAAAAAAGGGAAAGACGGCTTAGCTCCAGTTAACGCAGGGCCAGAAATGTCACATGCCTGCCCATTTACAAGATTTGTAACATAGAGGCTGCTTTTGCTTTCCCATGGGTGTGGAACTAAACCACAGATTTTTTTATGTGGATAAACCCACTACTTTTACACAAATACACTGTTACGGGAAATATTAAAAAAGAATGAATATATAGCATGTTCCCGTTCTCATCCAGTTGGCTGGCCGGCTGCTAGCAATGGCTGAGTTGCTTTTATCTTGTGGAGCTCTGAATCAGAGCTCTACAATCTCTCTACCCAGCTCACTAGGTTCCCACTGGTGGGTCGCTACCATGCCAGCTCCATGCTTCAATGCCTCCATGGTCTCTGTGGTGCATATCAGGGAAACTCACACTTTGCCGCTGTACCTTTCTTTCTGGAACCCAGACGAGCTGCTGCGTGAAGAAAAACACAACACAAACTTAGCTCAGAAACAATGGTAGCTCAATCTCTGGGTGCAACAACTAAAACCTAATCTTGTAAGCCTTATCAAAATCTTATTCCTCTGGTGGTGAATCCTTGCGGATCCACCATGATACCAGGAGACTCTAGTAGCTACATATTACCTATCTGCTGTCCCCAATCCAAAAGGACCCTCTCTCTCTTCTCCTCTTTTCCCCTCTCCAACCTAGAAGTCCCTCCTACGCACCCAGTGATTGCTCCTTTATTCATTAGGGGATTGGTTCATAAGAAGTCACAGGTGTAACTCACTTCTTGTCTGAAGCCCCTCCCAGGAGGGCAGAATTAGCATCCAAATGCAAACAGCCCAGGGCTATCCACAATACACAGTTGTCAAAGATTTCATTTAATTTTTAGTGACAGAGCCAGTAAAATGTGACATCTATTCAGACCATCTTACCAGATAGAAACATGAGAGCACTTAGCTGAGTTAGTTAGATCAGGGTGTGAATAAAGCGATCAAGAATGCAGAAATATCTGGAGAGATGGCTCAGCAGTTAAGACCACTAGCTGCAGTTCTAGTGGTCATGAGTTCAATTCCCAGCAACCACATGGTGGCTCACAACTATCTATAATGTGATCTGATGCCCTCTTCTGGCATGCAGGTGTACATGCAGGCAGAGCACTCATACAAAAAATAAATAAATCTCTTTTTAAAATACTTAAAAAAAAAAAAAAAGAATGCAGAAATATCTGGGCTGGAAAACTAGTTCAGCAACTAAGTGCATGTGCTAATCTTGCAGAAGGCCTGAGTTAGGTTTCCAGAACCCAAGTCAAATGACTCAAAATAACCTGTAGCCTCAGTTCAAGGGGATCTGTCTCCCTCCTCTGGCTTCTCTGGAGACCGGCACTCATGTGTACATATCCCCATATAGACACATAGGCACACACACACAAATAAAAATTAAACAAACCTTAAACAAATGCAGAAATGTATTCCTTGGTGCATACAAACTTGTCAATATCTGCATGGCTGTTTTTGCGGGATAGCCACCAGAAAGCACTGCTTGGACATGGGTTTAAGCCAATAGAAAGTCTTTACTAGTTGGCAGATGACTACACTAGATGGTTTGAGATCCCAGTGTTGCAATGAGCCTTTCTCAGAGTGAGCCTTTTAGGCACAAAAAACAAAACAAAACAAAAACAAACAAACAAACAACCAAAAAAAAGCATGTTCTGGGTTGAAATACTTTAATAAGATCAGTTGGTCAGAAATGGAACTATGGAAGCCAAAAACCAAGGTTGGTACTTTTAGAGACTTTTCCAGAGCTATGGACTTTGATGGATTCGTTTCCATTTTGGCAGGTGGTGCTGTCTACGTACTAAGTTTAATGGCCTGAATGGTGCTTCCAGCATGGAACCAGTTGAACTAAGCACTTGGCGCCAGTTACAGCCGTCATCAATTGTGTGTGTACCAGGACGATGTTCATTTCTGTCTATACAGACGAGAACCATCAGCCTCTCCATCACTTTTCTGTAGTTTTCTACAAAGTTGAAAGTTATTCGAAACAATGAGAGTGGAGACTCCAAAAAACCAGATACTCCCTGTGATATTAATCTTGCCAACTTGGTTGAGCCTGGAATCAAATAAGAGACACCTTTGGGAGGGCATTTCCTGGAACCATGAACTAAGGAGGGAAAAGTTCTTGCCAGTAGACATTACTTTCTGGTGAATGCCCAGACATGGAAAGGCCCAAGTGACAAGGACTGCTCATTTTGTCCACTCAACTTTGTGTCTAGCTGCTGAGTGCACGTGTATTGTTATTGCAGCTCCTGTCATCAGACTACAGCTAAGCTTGGCCTTCCAACATGAAGTAAATACCAGGTATCTCTGCGAATCCTGCAGGTCTCCAGCACCAGCTTGGGACAATGGAAGCACCCAGGTTTAGGGAGTGAGCAGATGCTGGCTTTTCGGCATGACATGGCCATTATTGAACCACTTACTTAATAGCATGCAAACCAATCTAAGGAATATGCGTTTAGAGCATATAGTTTCTGTTCCTGTTTGTTTCTGCCCCAAAGTTTCTGTTTGAATTAGGTTTTCTCAGTCTTACTTTGGTAACCTTTTGACACTGGAATTCAGGTTCAAACAATGCCCAGCCAAAGGAACAGTAACAATCCAGTTCGGTTTCAAGTCTTCTACAGTTTTCTCAGACAGAAAGAAATTCAAGGAAGTTCAACATTTTAACTAGGACTGTACCTCTTTGAGATGGTAGAATTGATTTAAAATAATTTCCAACCCCAGAGCACAGTTCTCTTCATTCCCCCTCTGTGAAAATAGAGTTGGTTATATTTAGTTTCTTACATGATGTGATGCTTTCAGATGCCTCTGTTTGGTGTCATTATTTTTTTTTATTTTTTTATTTTTGATACTTTCCAATGTTTCCCCTTTTCTGGGTCTCCTCTTTGGAAACCCCCTATTTCTTCCCCATCCCCGCCTCTATGAGGGAATTCCACCTCCTACCCACCCACCCACCCATCCCCATATTCCCACCTTGACATTCCCCTTTACTGGGGCCTCTAACACTCTCAGGCCCAAGGGCCTCTCCTCTCTCCCTGATGGCCATTGAGGTCATCCTCTGCCACATATGTGGTCTGAACCATGGGTCCATAGATGTGTATTCTTTGGTTGGTGGTGTTTGGTGTCATTGTTAAGAGAAAAACAAATAAGATTCCAAAGGTCTTGAAAAGTGATAAATGGCTTCACTCAAATCCCTCACACTGAAGACTTCATCACACAAGCAACAGCAAAGCTTCCCTTAAGTGAGGGCATCGTAGCTGTACATAAATCAGTCATTGTTCTATGCTATTTTTTAGTTCTCAGTCTTTACATCTTTAGCAGAACAGAGTTTTGGGGGGGAGGGTCAGAAAAGGTTAACATGGAATCATTACATTTTTACATTTTTCACCCTGATGCATACATAATTTTTCTCTGGAGATGTGAAGTCAGGTGCCACATTCCAGAGATGCTATGGGAAGATTCTGATGGTGACAATCTAGTAGCAATGAGTTATAAGCACTCAGATCTTGGTTTCTAAATACCAAGTCCCCTGTGGAACAAAGGCTTTAGAGATGCCTCCCTGTGAGGGACAAAACAGAGAGCCCTGGAAGGGCTCAGAGATCAAGCAAACATGTCAAAGATTCTGGAACCAGTTAAAGACATTCCCATGGCCAAATCTAAGACAACTTGAGCAACCGAAAGAATAATGGCTGCTGTGAACCACAACTCAGTGAATTCATGAGTCCATGGTGTTACAAACAACAGAAGGACACTGAAAAACCTGGATGTGTCGGTGGGAAAAAGAGAAGGGAAAGATTATTCTTCATTAAAAATGACGACCAGTAAGTGCTGAAGGAAGGGTGAACTGGGGATGGGGTCCACAGCTTTCCTGTGTGATTGAACAGTTCCTTTAATCACCAAAGAAAAGACAGAATGGGTATGAGTCTGTGTGTCTATGCTTGGAGTGCTAGGATGATAGCTCAGTGCAAGGGCACTTGAATATTCTGGGTGAGACCCTGAGTCTGATTCTATCATCACAAGCACTAAATAAAAAACAAACAAACAAAACATGTATCTATTAGGATTTTATGCAAGAATCTCTAGGTTCTCCTGATAAAAGAGACTTGGAAGCTCATTATGTACCTTAGCTGCACATATCTCTTGTGCCCACCAGGTTCTATGTCCAGTAGCATGGAGATATAAGTAGTTTAACTATATTTAATTTTTTTCTTATTCGTTCAGAGTTTCATGTTTGAATTTAACACATCTTGATCATGTCCTCATCTCCGGCTCCTCAAGCCCTCCGTCCTCCTCTCAAATTCATATCCCTGTCTTCTAGTCTTTTAAGTATGCAACCTGCTGAATCCAGTTAATGTCACACACATGCACATACGCACATGGCTGTGGGGCTGAGTCCATGTCCACTCTCCAACAACTCTTGACTGACTGTACTCTTTCACAATAAGCCTCTGGGGTGCCTCTGGCTCTTAGAGTCTCTCTAAACCCCTCTTTCACCATGCTCCCTGAGCATGAGGGAAGAGGATGTGTTGTTGATGTCCAATTTGGGGGTGGATACTCCATAGACCCCCCATTCTTTGCCCTTTGACCTGTTGTGGATCTCTGCAATAGCCTTAGTGTTCTTCAGAGAGAAGCTTCTCCAGCTAGAGAACTGCACTAATGTTCTCAGTGTAAGGGTGTCAGGATAACTATTTAGAAGGCAGGAGGATGATGTATCAATTTATCAAAATGGTAGTTTAATTATGGGTCTACTGTTGCAATTTTGAAATATATTTCATGCTGAAATGAATTATTCATATCTCCCCGTGCATACTTTGTTTCTTTCCTCTGGATAAATATTGAGACACAGAACGCCTAATTCAAAAGACAGTTTTAGTGTCCATTTCCCAGTTTTCGAGCAGATTTCCCAGAAATGACTGATGTCTCCCTCTGCAGCAAGCACACACACAACTCATGATTTATTTATAGTAGGTATCATGCTAACTGCTATCCTTGGGCACCTGCACCTTGCCGCACTGCACATAGAGGAGTCTTCCCATGGTCCCCTCAGTTCAATGCTGCCAATATGTTTCCACAAACAAGGCACCCGAGGCTCCAAGGGGCCCAGTCATTCAGAATTACAATAGGGAACAAAGTGTGCTGGAATGTGAAGTCATTTCCTCCCGGTCTCTGGAACCCATTCTCTCTTTACTTGACTGAGCAACCTCCCACATGGTGATGGAAGCAGGGTCTCATTTCCTGTGACTTGGTGTCTCTCCCTGTTTAATTTTCACAAAGGACAACTCACCCTTTACTCAGGGGAAGGGAGTGACCTGCTCCCTCATCCTGCCTGGATCCTATTTCCCATAAAGTTGGCTGGGTCCAACTAGGCCTCCCTACTCCAACAGAGCACATGCAAACACACGTGTGTACTTTCACTCCATGGGAACACATACATGTGCACCCACACATCTTATACTTCTGAGTCTAATCCAAAATCATATGTTTCTGTCTCTTCCATACCATTATCTTAGGGAAGAACCTAACTCTTCAAAGCAACCTTATGTTTAGTTCTCTACTTAGCTTGGTAATATAATAGCTGGATACCAATATATCAACACGACTATCAACAACCTTGCATCATGTTGAATTCCCTGCTGCTCTTTTATGTTCTTAGCCTTTTCTACAACTGAGTGTATATACTCAAAACTTAGATTCTTTCTTTCTGCATGGTACATTATCAATTTCATACACAGTTTTGTCAGTTTGTTTCCATATATATTTAAATTTAGTATCTTCTCCATTTTCCTTACTTTATGTTTAAACACCTAAAGCATAATCATTATTCAAAATTAAAAACAATGACGAACAGAAATCTTATTTCTTTTTCCCTTCTAGTTTTTATCACTTGAGTCTCATAAATAGTCACTTTTAGTCAGTGTTACCTTTTCATTTGGGGGAAAATTTATTTCTCCTTCTGTCTCGCCTGTGACACTTTACACACGCGTTTCATTACGTATAGTTTTGATTTCTCAGTTTACACTCTTTTCCCTTACAGCATATACCCCAACTCTATCATCCATCAGTTCCTGTAAAGACTCTTCCTTTAATTTTTCCAACTCTGTACTGTTGCTCTGAGCGTCTGTGTAAGCATTTCTTCAGTCATTTCTTATAAATATCAAGGTTAATTTCAATTACTTATAAAATCAAGGAATGCATTTCAGCATATTTCTGTTTTGTGAGGTATATTTTTAAAGTAAATGGCTGGAAGCTGGGATTCTGAGCCAGCAGGCAAGCACATTCTGTAATGGACATTGCCCATGAGAGATATGTGAGAGGTTCATTTCCTTAAAGTCTCAAGGGCATGACCACATTTTTTTTACAGCCTGCTTATCAGATTCATTATAAACCACATCTTTAGGCAGCTTTAATTTGCATCCCTCTTATAATAGTGGAAGTGAAACAGCTTTTAAATGTATATATGTATGTATGCATATATGTATGTATGAACTAATGTCTTATTTTGTATTGCTACCTGGCCTACTGAGTAGACAAGCCTAGGCCTGAATATACCCTCCTGTCTTTGCTTCCTCAGTGCTGGGATTACAAGTATGAGTCTCATTTTTAATTTATAAAGGTAATTTATATGTGCTTATATGAATTATATATATATACATATATATATATATATATATATATATATATATATATATATATATATATATATATATATATAATTTTGGATGTGAATTCTCTGATTCTCTCTTTCTGTTTTCCTGAGTTTCTTTCTTCCATAATTTTTAAAAAAGAAATAAAGAGCATTAGCTTCTTGTGATCTGAGGTATAGCCTTTATAATTTGAGGCCAAAACTTGCATGATTTATATCCTTTTCCACAATTGTTTTTATTTTTGTATATAGAGTCACATGTATTACACTAGGCTGACCTCAAACTCCTGATCCTCCTGCCTCTGAACTCAAAGTTTTGGGGTTACAGGCCTATGACATCTCACCCTGTCATTTCCACAACTTTCTAATTGAACATTTCCCCTCATTGCATCTTCATTTTGAGTCACAGTTGGAAAAGTTTCTAATCATCCAAGTTACATAAGAAATTCACCCATAGTTTCCTCCTCTCCCAGTTGTGTGCTTGTTCTTACATATTACATTTAAATCTCTATTATTTGAACCTTATTTTGTGCATTGTCTGAGGACAAAGAAGATTGCAAATTAACTTTAAGATTATCAGTTGCTTGGCTTGTGGTTTCTCTTGGGAATTTTCTAGAATATATGACTTCTAAAATACAAGTACTGTTAGCCACACTGGTGGCAACGTTGTGTGAGAACCTTAGTCTGGGTGTCTTGCTACTAGACTGGCCCATACAGAAGAGCAGTGCTTGGAATCCTCAGTCTACATTAGTCTTGGAAGGAAGGTGTGAGTCTTGGCTACTTGACTCACAAGTGCACAGGTAGACCTTCAAGAGATGCTGCTGGGGCTGGACTGAGGTTCAGTTGGCAGAGTGTTTGCTTAGGATGCATAAGCTACGCTTAAGGATTCTAAGCATATGGATTCCATAGCATAAAGGGGGCATGGTAGCAAGCATTTGTAACTCCAGGTATTGGGAGTTGGTAGCAAGAGGATCAGGGGTTCAAGGCCATCCTTGGCTATACAAGCTTGAAGTCAGTTGAGGCTCATAAGAATCTTCTTAAAAATAGAGCTCCCATAAAGGACCAGAATGCTACAGATCAGAGTTGGGCTGGAAGCATCAGAAGAGGTTGAGAAGTCACGTTAGAGAAGGTGGAACCAATGACCATAGTTTGCTGCTGCCTGCCAGGAGACCTCATGTTCACACATGTTCTATGGTCTGCACTATGTGCTTTGGATATAGCCCAGCATGGAAAGTAAGCTGTGTTCTTCAAATTCAGAGGTGGAAGAAGAAACTCAGCCATCTCAGTTTTATGGATAAGCCCCAAGAGCATTCAGAAATGTGTTGCACAGAACTAAACACAACTTATAAGGATTTAGAGAGATTTCTGACATAGACCATAAAGTCCAGCTCAAGGAAATGTCCAGGAGTTTAGGGCATTGCTCTACGTAGGAAATAACTAATTCCACTATGTGAGTTATCATTGCACTTGAGAGCAGAGAAAAGCTAGTGCTTGGTTTTAGTTAACACCACTACTACCATTCATGCACCCCCTCTTCCCTGGTTGTGGTAGGTTCCTCTAAACCGGGGTTGCAGAGACAACTCAGAGAACTTGTTCTGGTTGCACGTTCAGAAGCCAGACCCCAACTGGCCACCTGAAAGAAAACCAATGCAACGTCTTTCACCTTAGAATCCTTCCTTCTAGCCAGGCAGCGGTGACGCACGCCTTTAATTCCAGCACTTGGGAGGCAGAGGCTGGTGGATTTCTGAGTTTGAGGCCAGCCTGGTCTACAGAGCAAGTTCCAGGACAGCCAGGGCTACACAGAGAAACCCTGTCTCAAAAAACCAAAAAAAAAAAAAAACCAAAAAAAAAAAAAAAAGAATCCTTCCTTCTGTCCATCAAAGTCAAAATGTCGTGGAAATAGACAAAAGCCCATTCTGACTATACAGAATGATTCCTGGGATTCACTGGCCAATTAGTCTAGTTAATCAGTGATCTTCTGGATCAGAGAGAGACACTGCCTCAAAACATAAGGTGGAGAGAAAACAAAGAAGACATGTGAATCAACCTTTGGCACATGCCCACATCCACTCACTTGAACACACATTCACAAACCACACACATACATCCATTTTAGCATAATAAATGAATAAATGTCTTTTGAGTAGATAATAATTAAAGTATTGTTAAATTTATTAAACCTTGCTAATGTAATTGTAGGAATACATAAAATGAGTTATGAAACAATAGCTTACAAACTTCTTTAGCAGGAAAAACTTTTAAAAATCTATGCAGAATCAAAATACACACATAGACACATTCATACACAGGATGAGTTATATATTTAATGTGTGCACATTCACTCACATAATTAATTTTAAATACTTATTTTTTTAGATTGCTAAGTAGGAAATTTATTTTAAAGTTATGGAGATGAGTTTGTACTTTTGTACTGATAGCCATGTAAGATGTGGAGACAGATCAATGCAGTGTCTCTTCCCCACAGATATTCATTACAAATATAGCTAACATTGACGTCTGCTGGGGTAAAATTTCATGTTGGTCTTCTTAATAAACACAAGAAAAATCAATCTTTCTATGGGATTCCAAACTGACAGCCATGAGACATGCATCTCTTTCTCATCAGCATGCAAACTCTTTCAATCCGTTTTCAGCAGACAGCTCAATTCTGAATGACTGCTCTTTGGTCTGTCAAAGGCATGCCTGGGACTCTCATGACGGATGGAGGTGCCCAGGGGATGTTCCAGTAGGTCCTTTATGCTCTATCCTGATGACAAGGTGGAGTATCAGTCAGAAATGCAGACATGCCTCTGAGAAGCAGTCTTCCTTATCAGCAACGTGTCTGCTTCCCTAAACACGCTCTGCAGTTAGAAACCTCACTATAAATGCCATGTCTAGATCTTGCATTAAATGTCTCATTGGCGAAATTTATCACCCCATCAATGTTACGATTTTAGTACTGGGAAGTTTGTCCTTCCTGAAGAAATGCAAACTGCTATTAGCCAGACACTGAGAAGAACGTGTCTTGCTGATTTTTTACTTTTCTCCTTAGCTACCAGGAAGCTCAGAATTGGGTTTACTGTTCAAAGAAGGCATCTCAGCAATGTTTCTGGCATCACTGTTTTATGTCTTATGTAATTTATGACTTTACCTAATTTAATTTAAGCTTATTGTGACTGGAGATTGTTATAATTTTAAAGCACTGAAGTGCAGCTCTTGCCTACCATGTGAAAGGCTGTGGGTTCAGTCCTCAGCACCATAAAAGAAAACATGAAGCAAACATTGAGATGAAAAAGATATCATAGACATTCTCAAATGGGTCCTTGAACTTGGTAGTTCCAGAAACTAGATGGCTTCTAGAACATTCAACCAGACAAGATTATGACTCTCTCCTTGTCTCTTCTGTCTTCTCCCCAATTGTATTGAATCTAGATCCTCAGGCTTACTAAGGGTCCTAGTTTGGTTTTTGGTTGTTGAATAAACACCACGACCAAAATCAACTTGTGGAGGGAAAGGTTTATTTCAGCTTACAGGCTTCCCCATCACTGAAGAAAGCCAAGGTAAGAACTCACAGCAGGAACTTGGAGCTGAAACTGAAAGACTTCTATTCACTGACTGCTCTCTCTGCCTTTCTCAGTTACCTTTGTTCTGTAGCACAGGCCCACCTGGCTAGGAATAGCACTGCCTACAGTTTGCTGTGCCCTTCTATGCTAATTGACAATTAAGAAAATGTTTCACAGACATGGTTACACTCTAATGTGATCTTGGTAATTCTTCAGTCCAGAGTTCCTTCTTCATGGGTTACTCTAGGCTTGTATCAAGTTGACAACTAAAACTAAAGATGACACTAAGCAAGTGCTGTAGTTTGAGTCAGGGTCTTACTAAGTTGCCCAGGTTATCATTGAACTTCTTCTGTACTGGAGGCTGGCCTTGAACTCTCAATCATCTAGCCTCAGATTCCTGAGTAGCTGGGATTACCAGCTTTTCTTAAGTGTCTTAAAACTGATCTCAAATACACTAAACTTGTAAACAGCAATAGTGATAATGATTCTGATGCTCAGACAATTGCAGCTGCCATGTTTTGAAAGCCATCTTGTAAGACATACTTAAAGTAGCCAACTCACAAGAGACCAACATTGAGCACTAGAAGACCCGGTTACCATCCCTTACTTTATGAACTTCTACAAGCAGTCAAATCACTTTGTGATATTTTTCCCCCTGGGGAAATGTGAAAAAGTCTATTCTTTCTAGTGTGAACCAGCAACAAAACAAAAGATTATACTCAAATGTAGGTTAGTGACTGATACGTTTATTTTACTTAAAGGAACATTGGTGAGAGGTTACTTGTTGAACCATGGCTGACTCAAAGCAGCCTCATGGAGTATCCCACCTCAGAGTGGATGAGGACACTTGAAGCTGCCTCTCTAGATCTGACTCTTTGTACAGCTTGCCAATGTCTCTCCAGAAACCACCACTTCTTTTATATCCTTGGGAGCCTTGGGAATCCTGTAAGTTCTAAAAGCTTCCTGGGCCTTGTGAGTTGTGTGTGGGCTTTGTAAGGAGGTATTGTTTCAGTGTGGAAGAAATAGATACACAAAGACCAACAGTGTAGCAAGAAGGTTGAGAGCAACCTTGAGAGCCTGATCTGAGTCAAGGATCTTCTGCTACTGATCTGACATGGGACTTTGGGCACTGACTCCATTTGTTGTGTCTGCTTCCTCTCTTTTTTCTGAGTAGTCCTCACCTCATGGCTCTTCAAAGGATTTTGGAGGAGGTGTGTGCAGGTCTCAGCCTAAGGCTGAGAACAAAATAGCTGAGTGATCAGCAGGCCTGCTGCTGAGAGGGCCTGAAGGCAGTAACAGGGTCTTTCAGGAGCCTCCATGGAGAGCCACGTCCAAAAATTATAATTAGAAAGGTAACTATTGAGCAAAGGTGGATTTCAAACCACAGGAGATGATATCCTAGTGTATCTCACGTGAGCAATCTCCCCATTCCCTGGCCTCCAGTCCACAGACAAGACCTGAGAAATGCTCTGCTGCAGGAAGAATTCACTTCTTTTTCTTACCTCAGCTGCAGATTTAGGTGTCAAAGCCTTAGTAGGACCCAATGTCCTTTTGCAGCACAGACTTCCTTTTGGCTGGAGCAGAGGTTCAGCATAAAGCTCATATACCACCCTCCCAGTCATGGCTGTAGTAAGACTGTGGTGTCTTCTCCATTGGGTGGAAATTGTTTTAAAAGGGAGAGCATAAAAGTATTTCACTCTCGCGTATTTTATATCACCAGATAACCATCACCCCTAGCTTTACACCACTGTGTCTCTGCATGCTATCCTATGTATGTCTCTATGTCTTACTGTAGGTTGCATCATATTATTTTTATGAATATGGGATTGCTAGTGTGACTGTTTGTGGTTGGCAATGAACTGGTGACGAATTACCTAAACTGTCAAAGCAACTGTTAATACTGTGTCAAGGTCCTGAACTGATTCACTATTGGAGGAAAATTTACAAATGTAATCATTGGTGTTTGGGGAAAAAAAATTCAAATGCTTTTAAATAAGTTATGTGCTCAGAAAGAGGAAAGCAATGATTTTGTTAATTTAAAAAGCTACACAGCTTTGTGGCTAAAGAGTGTTTGCTATGTATGCATAAGCACAGGATTTGATACCCGATGCTCACATAAAACCAAAGCACTGTGGTTCACACCTGTCATCTCAGCATAGGGGAAGGGGAGACAGAGGGTCCCCAGCGCTCAAGGTTCAGAGACTTTAGCTCAAAGGATAAGGTGGAGAAGTGACTGACGAATATACCCACTGCCAATACATGCTGTGTAGTGACACAGATGAACATGTGCAGACACATACACACATGCACACATGTACAGGCATGAATTTAGAAAGGCACACACCTACTTGATAGTGAGAGATAAAAGAAGAAAAAAAAGCTGGTTTAAAAATAATAGCAGCGGCGACTGCATCAGCAACCATAGCTTGTGACTTCTTTGCGCATTCAAGAGCAAGAACCAGACTTCAGGAAAACAGTGCTGTTTGCTTTGGTACAGAAATAAGTCATAGATTATTTTCTTCTTTCGGTGAAATACTAGGCAAATGGAGTATTTATATGCTTCCTTTCACTAAAATGCTATTGAAAATGAATATGAATCTAGTGGGAATTTAAGCATTGCATATTGTCTAGCTGACAGAGTCATTTGTAAAAGCTGGGATATTTTATACCCCATCGGGGCTTCATTAGGAATCGTAAAGAGCATTGGCAGCTGCAATAGAAATACTGTGTTCTTCCTCCCCACAATGACTTTTCCATGCCTTTTTATGAGGGCCTTTAAAACTCATTTAAGTCGAACCAAAGTTAATCATAAAGATAGATACCAACTACCCTAGAAGGACTGGATCCCTTGCACCTTTCTGCTGCCCCCCCCCAAATTCTTTTTTTTTTTTTTTTTTAAAGATAACCATAGGCAGTTAGTTATAGATTTCTTCTCTCGAAAGGCCATGGAAAGAAACTCTCTTCAATTGGGGGAGGGCACTAAGGAGACTGAAAACCTCAAGACATCTGCACTCAGAGAATTTCAGCTGACTTAGACCAAAAAAAAAAAAAAAAAAAAAAGAACAAAAATGCTGACAAATGGTATCTCTGCACAGGAAACATTAACACTCCAACCACAGGGGTGCAAACCTGAACAGATGGCACCTTGGGATGCAAGGCTCACATTGCCTGTTGCCACTTGGGTTTTTCGTAAATGTTTATTTTAAATTTGGTGCTAAGAACAGGGGGGAAAAAGAAGAAAAGAAAAAGAAAATAGAAAGTGTAGATAATGGCACCGCCTAGGGACACACTTGCTTTAGCTTCTTTTTAAGTACATTATGAAGGTATTCCTAATCCAGACTGGCCTCTCAACCCTTCCTGTTCTAAAGTTCTCCAGGGAACCAAGGATGGAGATATGATGGAGCAACCAGTGTGTTTGGTCGGATGATAAATAAGGTCTGTGTCAAAGTGAGACCTTTGACCATCAGCATGGAAACTTCAGGCTGTTCTCTCCAGGACTTAAGCCCTGTGGGTATCATCACCCAGCACTTTATGTAACAGCATTTAAGACTCAGAGAGAGACAGAAATCTTAGCGCCTCACTGTGACTGTTTATTTATGAAGGCCAACAGGTTGGCAATGGCATGCCTTAATTACCAGCAAGCACTGTTAATAGTTTAGCTATTAATTTGTGAGCTGGGTCACTGTCAGAGAATACTTGAGGCCACTTAGAGTGTACCCATTGCACCTGTCTAGTGATGTCACATAATTAGTTGTTTTGGTTGTATTGCTCCCAAAACAAGTATTTTGGGAGCTGGATTTTTTTTATCTTGACATATGTACATGTTTGAGCTTCTCAAGAAAATCTTACAGTTTCTTTGTGTGCGGGCTGTCTTATGTTTCCTACAGTCTTTGATTTTACTAAACGGCAAATTTAAACGTGTGTCAACTGAACTCTCCAACCAAGAAAAAAAGCAAGTGTGGAAAGATAAGTTGATAATTTGTAATAGAAAAACTGAGAAGGGGGCTTGGAATATGGTGATTGGTAAAGTGCTTGCCATAGAAGCATGTGAGGACTTGAGATTGGATCCCCCAGCATAGGTATAAAAAGCTGAATGTGGTAGTATATACCACACCCTAATATCAGGGAGGTAGAGATAGGAGGATCTCTCTGGGCTTTGCTGGTCAGCTAATCTAGAAAAAATTGTGAGCTCTAGGTTCATTGAGAGACCCTGTCTCAAAAAATAAGATGAAGAGTGATTGAGGAAGACATCTGTTCTGACATGGGCCTCTGGCCTCTCTACATATGCACACACACATATACACATACATGTTCACACATATGAACAATTATACACCCACACACACCACGAAGAACAAATGTCCAGGAAATAAAATGCTTAACAAATCGTATATATATATTTTGACCTCATCTTGTAATCAACAAGTTCTGAGTGTCTTCTGACACACACTAAGTGCTAGTTACTACCAGGCTCCTCATGTCTATAGACTATGGTCATGATCTGCATTGATAACCTTCACTCTTCTGCTCTGTGTTGAACACAGGAAATCATTTCACAGCCCAATTCACCCTCAGATGCAAGGCATAGGGATGGAAGGACACTGGGTCTTCTATACTGAAACTGTATGGGGCAATTCAGCATCTTTGAGAGGCCAAGACAATGTGCCTAGAGGTCAAGAAGCCACAAACAATACTCAGGTGATGACACAGAGCCCAGCTGCTTGATAACACTATGGCTGTCAGAAAGGCACACACCATCACTGAACTGAACGGCAGTACCTCGGGAACCCTGCCATGGCCATCTCTGGGAATTAGATATGTCTGCTACTGATGCTAAGCCCCCAAGTCTTCCCTGTAGCATATTTTGATGGAGAATGAGGGTTCTTGCTACCTCATCATGGAGATTGAGCCATATGTTCTGCCTGAAGTACTGGGGAAGCTGCAATCAGAGATTTGGCATTTGGAGTTTTGTAGGAGAACACTTGAGATGTATCTGTCTAAATAGGTGATGTCTTCCAAGGACATGAATTGAAATACTGCTCAGCTAGAAGTAATAATGAATGTCCAATTGCTCACACTTCATTAAATCCTGGGCTCTCTAGGGACCAGCTGTCCTCTAGCTTCCTGGTGGATCATCCTTTAAGCCACTACCTATATTTGGAACAAACCTACCTGTTGGCATCGTCATTGTCCCATGAGTCACTTGAGGACAGCGTTCATGTCTTCTTGATGCCATACTTTTGATGCTTAGACAAGTGTCTCACATACTCAATAGATTGATTGACAAGAGTTGTTCTCCTTAGACATTGATGTCTGAATAGGTTGGAAAGGGTAGATGGAACATTGAGAGAAGTCCAGATGCTTAAACTTTTGTGACCACAGGCTCAGGGCATCTCCAAGACCTAGAAACTATGACAAGAAAGTCTGTTCATGGATATCTGGAAATGACTTCAGGGACAATACCCCTAATGTACACCCACCATTAATGTTCTTAGGGGACTCAAAAGCCCTGGAAAAATTCTTTCAGGGAGATGGCATGCTTAAAGGGGTTATGCCTGCCAGTACTTTGAAGAATGCCTTGAAATCCCAGGCTCTCTCTGTGGAAGAGATTTCAGTATTCATTTCTGTCTTCACATGTGTCTTTGGAAGATAAAACATGTTACTGCACTTGTGTTTTTAGCAAATGTAACACATGGAGCCAGTGGAAGAAACATAAACCTTGAAACAAATTCTGTAGTCAACTTTGACTATGAGTTGCTCATCTCGGATAATAAGCTAGTCTCTCTGAACCTGGACTTCTCATGGATAGAGTGCACCTGCTACTTCTGCGAGAGAACAATTCCATAGATAGAACGGACCTCCTGCTTCTGAGACAGAGAACAATGGACCAACTGGTGATGTAAGTGGCTTTGTAAGGCAAGGAAGAGAGACCTGAGCTAAAACCGTTGTCTTTGTCTTGCTGAGAGATGCTGTGTTCTAATACAGGAAGCAGGCCTTCATCAGGTGCCAAGCAGATGATGCCACCATGCTTCTGGGCTTCCCAGTCTCCAGTACTTTGAGCCAAATAAATGTCTATTCTCTCAATGCTCTGGTCACAGCAAAATGAAAAAAGAGATAGCTCTGGGATCCACCAGGCCATGCTGTGAAGGAAGACACCTATGGATTTAATGGTACCTATCAGAAGATCCAGTAATATTTATTCCTTCCTTTTTAATGAACCATGGTGTCCAAGAAAAGAGCACTTAGTGTAGCCAAGTCTTCCTCTTGTCTGGGGCAGATCTTCCAAGTGCAGAAAGAATGTACATTCATCAGTAGGGACACACCCTTCATCTGGATCCTGTCTGCAGAACCAACATCTCCCAGCTTCGGCTATAATCTAGAAGGAAAGCGTTGTTTTGTACATAAGCATTTGGAACAACCTTTGACAATTAACTCTTCACATTTGTTTTCGAGAAACGAAGACAGAACACGTTACATTAACTGAAGAGATTAGGTTTTGAATTATTTAATTTGCTCTTAAAGAAATTCTTAGCAGTGATCCTAAATATTTTGTAATGCACTTTCAATATAAGTGGGATGATACGTCAAAAACCTTTAGAGATGGTGTTTCATTTTCAAAGCCAAGTCTACATTTCAAAACATCTTTAAAGAGTTATATTGTGGTTTAGACAATTGGAGAATCTTTAGAGTTGGAAGGGCCCCTTGTGCCCTGGTAATTTTCAAATTCATGGTGATTCTCAGCCCCCTATACTCTGTGTATCTTTTTGGGATGCCAAAGTCTCTCCTCCACACCCAGTTGTTGCTAGGGTGGATCAGTAAGCCAGCTGCATCATCACCATCTGAAATTTTTAGAAATGGGAAATCTCAGGACCCAATTCAGGCCTAGTGGTGGAGAATCTGTGCACCCTCAAGTAGTACACGCACGTGCTGGGGTGAAAGAACCATCTGCCTGCAGCCTCCATCAGACATTTTCACTGTTGGAAGAGATCCAGTCTAAGTTCATGGTCAGCCATATTAGGCTAAGCAGTAGCACCTGAAAGCCCCCTTCCTTCTTCCTCACGTTCAGTGTGTGGTCATCAAGGTTCATCTTGACTATACTTGGGCTGGCCAGCCTGCCCTTTCCACTGTACTTACAAATGCCACTTGATGCTGATTTGGAGACATTGTCTTTGGGTAATGTTAAGTTTCTTGTCCTAACTTCTTTCTGTTCTATGGCGACAGGAAGTGAGTAGCAGCTCTGGGCTGGGATGAGCAACTTACCCTGGTTTGTTCAGGAACATCCCAACAAGGGTACTTCAAGTCCTACACTCTTTCTCTAGAAACCTTTTGGGACCCTGTCACCTCTCCATCTTTTCTTTCTCGGGTTAAATTTATATGTTTTCTTCAATTCACTGGCTATTACTCATACTTTCAGGGAAGCATCTAGGTCTGGTGTCATGCAACATGGGATCTCTCAGCTGGAGTAAGAAGGCACAGACACAAAATTACAGTACAAAATTACATGGCAGTTACAGAGTGCCTTCTGTTAGTTGTTATTAAAATGTTAATTAAGAGATTTGGAAGAGACGGCAATTAACATCTTCTATGTGTTATTTCATAAATTTGGGTGCTAGACCTTCTGCCTATCTGGTACTTTTCTTGTTTGTTTGTTTGTTTGTTTTTTCTTTTCCTTCCTTTCTTCCTTCCTTCCTTCCTTCCTTCCTTCCTTCCTTCCTTCCTTCTTTCCTTTCTTTTTTTTTTGGTTTTATTTCATTATGTTTTTGTTTTTTTGAGACAGGGTTTCTTTATGTAGCCCTGGCTGTCCCGGAACTCTCTTTGCAGACCAGGCTGGCCTCGAACTCACAGGGATCTGCCTGCCTCTGTCTCCCGAGTGCTGGGATTAAAGACATGCATCACCATGCCTGGCCTCCAAATTAGTTTTAAAGTATTAATGTTGTAGAGTTACTCTTTCAAACTAGAAATAGTCACCTTCAGGAGTTTTAGCTGTAATTATTCTGGTCTAAAATAATTTTCACAAGATAATCCTAATAAAGAAGAACACTCTACATGAATAAATGGGCTCACTATGGTGATATTATCACTAGGAAGAAAACTTGGAATAATTTCAATTATTAATATAAACTATGGATGAGTCACTTGATAGAATGTGACCCCATGATTATGGTGACAGCGTATGTCTGTCAAAAGTGCCTAAACGCAGCAGTAGAATTTCTAATGATATAATACTGATTGAGTAAAACAAAAACCAAAATTAAATCCAATCTGGGACTACAGCATGTACTAAGTTTACAGTTTCATTTGGAAAAGGAATGGAAGAAACTGTATTTTAGATTACTTGCAGAGGTGTACAAGTACTCTGACTTTATCCTAGCTAGGGCTCTGTTGCTGTTACTGAGGTAAAAGTTATCAGATGTATATGTTCATGTCTGAGTGATTATTTTAGTTTCGAGCTGTTTAAAACAACATGCCTTTTAAAATCGTGTGTATGTGTGTGTGTGTGTGTGTGTGTGTGTGTGTGTGTGTGTGCACGCACGCGTGCTGTGTGGAGTTAGGGGCTGCATATGTGCTGCTCAAGGAGGCCAAGGGAAGGCTAAGGGTGTACTGACCGAATCTGAAGCTCATCATTTGGGAGAGAGTGGCTAGCCAGTGAGCTTCCATTAATACAACCCCCACTTTTTTCCCTGTGAGAGAAGGCATGCACCTACATCTGACTCTCAGCATTTCCCCTACACAGAACTTTCTCTTCTGGAAATGAGATGAGATATGCTTTGCAGTGTTTCACTACGTGGCTTGAAATAGGTGTGTGTGGCTGGCATTCACACGCGGCGTACATTTTATGTGTTTATATGTAATATGTGTGTCTGACCTTTCCTTGTGTCTGTGGGTGTGTGAGTCTCCATGGATACACTCACACCTCCATGTAAAGCTGTCTTGTACCAGGGGGATGGGATTTTAGGATCTTCTTCCTAAGTAGGACTCTGGTCTGAGCTGGGTGTGATTGTAGCATCTGCTCTCACTTGGCCATTTTGGAGGCTCTCGCTTATGCAGTGTCAATTAACCCCTGAAACCACAAGCTAAGTGGTGTGTTATGATTCTGTCTTACAAACAAACAAACAAACAAACAAACAAAAAACTAGGTAGCTTGTGCAATAAACAATTTATGTTAGGAGAAAAGAAAAAAAAAGCTAATGAAATCCACCAACAAAAAGATATATGTCAAATATCAGTGAGATGATACTTTCATTTGTTTTATTTGGTTGTGCTGAGACAGGGTCTCACGTAGCACAGAGTGGGGTCTAACTTGATATACAGCAGATAATGACCTTGAACTTCTTCTGACCCTCCTGCCTCAGCTTCTTGACTGCTAGATCATAGGTGTGTTCTACTGTGCTCACTTTATGTGGTCCTGGTGATCAAACTCAAGGCCTACCAACTGAGCTACAGTCCTGGCTCCAATACTGTCAATGCAAAAACAAACAAACTTTTCTAAAAAGGCCATGGATTTGAGAGAGTAAGGAGGGGTTTATGGGGGTATAGAGAAAGGAAAGAAAAGGGGAAATTATGTAATTATATTATAAACTCAAAAATAAAAGTAAAAATTTCTCAAACTTCTGTAGCTGGAATACAATGAGAATTCTTCTGTGCTGCCAGCAAGAATATCAACCTGGGATGACTCTTCAGATAGAAATCTAGCAATGTGCTCCAGGGACTTGAAATACCTGTTTAGATCTTTGGTGCGGATTTGGAATGTATAAAATTCCATTCTAAGGAAGGTCTCTGAGGCTGGGCTCTAGCATTCTTGGAGCACATGCTTAATCATGTATGTGTACGTACAATATAAATGTAAGTAAGACTTTATAGAAGATGTCCATCATAGTGCTATTTATAAGGATCAAAAATGAAATCATAATGTAAATGAGCAGTAACAAACCAAGATTGGTGCTTAAATGTAGTCCACACAATGTACTGTTATGCAACTATTAAATGTATTATTTGTCAAAGCGTGAGTTCTGTTACAATGGTATCGAATAGAAATCAAGTCACAAGGTTATGTGTACAATATATCTGCCATCATATTAAAATCAGGGACAAAAGGAGGCAGTTCTACTTGTAGACTACCATAATCAGTGGGGGCTCCTTTTATGGTTTACTTTTATAATTTTCTTTTATGCTTATACCTCTTTCCCATCACTGGTTCTAAAATTAACATGCATACATTTTTAATTTTGAAAAGGTGATATTGATCTTTTTTTCCAAATAACACACAACATGGGGGAATAACCAAATTTAAATCAGGCCCAGCACCCTAAAGCTACGTTTATTCTGCCCCACAAGACACCACACAGTCTAAAGCTCTAAGCCAGTGATTTTCAACCCATGGGTTGTGACCCCCCTGGACACACATGTATCAGATATTTACATTGTGATTCATAACCATAGCAAAACTACAGCTATGAGATAGCAAGGAAATGGTTGTATGGTTTGGGGTCACCACGACACAAGGAACTGTATTAAAGGGCCTCAGTATTAGGAGGGTTGAGAAACATTGTTCTAGGTGCTCTCAGGTAAGGCCACCAGTCAAGGAACTGGGTGTCCTGGAGCTCAGTTCTCCCAGGTAACAGATGGTGATCCTCTTCCAGTTCATCTCTGCCCTGGGAAGAGACAGATCCTGAAATGCTAGGTCTTGTAGCATTTCAAGAGAAATCAGAACTCTGGTTTATCAGTGGCAATACCCATCAAAACTTGAAAGCACTAATCTCCAGAAACAACCTGGGCTATTTGATATGCACCTGCAGCCTGAATTCTTGCCTGAATGAACCAGCATTTATTTTTATTCAGTTCTTGTAGACCTTGGCCTCACTAAGTGACCCCAGCACAACCCCCAACTTTAAAAATACATAGTGGGCTTTAATCAAATTGATTATGTCTGATACTCAATAAAAATGAAATGGACTTAAGTCAGCTTCTCTCACTCATGTTTCCCAAGAGACATTTTCATATAGTTTAATCAGAAGTTTACATTTATTTCAGGTGATAATTTGTCTGAGACTGCACAGCAGACATATTTTCTGGGAAGAAGCTTGGCATGCCAATATCTTTCTCCCAAAAGACACTTCACAGGTTATATCATATAGCCTGAATAATGATAAAACACGGCAAGGCTCTGTGTATCTAAAAAGACATGAAACCGTAAGCTCGCTTGCATAAATGTGCATAAAGCTACAATTCACACACCTACACGAACACAAAATATGTTAGCCTTTCAGAGCTAGGGAGATGGCTCAATGGGGAAGAGGACCTCCTGCATAGGTGTAAGGACTTGAGTTCAAGTCTCTAGCACCCATGAAAAAGCTGGGTCTGGCTGCTTGTGCTGGTGGATACCCTAGCATGAGGGGGCAGAGGAAATAGGAAATTCTCTGGGACTTGTTGGCCTTCAGCCTACCTCCTGATTCAATGTGAGACTCTGTCTCAAGAGAAGGAAGTGGAGGGGAATAGAACGTGACTCTTGAAGTGTTTCTCTGGCCTTTGTGCCCACACTCAGACACATGCACCTGTATACACACGGTTTTGAATAGCACACACACACATACACACACACACACACACACACACACATAGACCACACACACTCACACACATACACACACACACACCTGTATATACATGGTTTTGAATAGCACACACACATACACAGACCACACACACTCACAAACAACTGTTAGCCTTTTGAGAACATCTCTATTTGTACACCTGATTTCTCTATTTTTGTTTTGAGTTTTAGCTAGAAAGGTAGGATTGGTCCCTGTCTCCTAATGAGTGACATCCAGAACTTACAGGGACGCACAGCATTTTCTATAAAACAGGAGAGAGTCTTTATCTGATATTTTATTGAATTATTTGTTTCTTTATGGTAGGTAGTGCATGCATGTACGGAGTGTGTGGCTGTATGTACTTGTGCAAGCTCATGTGGCAGCCAGAGAATTTTGGGGTGTCTCCCTTTATCACTCTCTCCTTATTCCCTGGAGCTGGTGTCTCTTGTTCACTGTTCTGGGGAGGCCAGCTGGCCAGTGAGCTCCCAGATTTTATCTGTGTCTCTCTGCTCCTCAATGCTGAGGTTACAGGCGTGCACAGCCGTGCTTGACTCTCTACATCTCTGGGGATTCAGTCTCAGGTTCTAGTGCTATGCACTATGCACTGTGCCATCTCCCAGCTCCCTCATCTGCCTTTATATTGTGACTCTCACCTCGCTAGTGGAACACTCTTCAAGTGTTTCATACACTATGCTGTTTAGGTGTTTTCTCAAGTTAATTGTTTGCTAATATCCCAAATTACTTGGTGTAGGTATAAGCAGTTGTTTCTCTTTCTTTGGCATAGTGATTTTATTTTGACAAGAATGTGACAAAGGATTAATTGGGCCCATTTATTCTTCAAATGTTGGACTCTTGGGCAATTCACCAATTCTACTTCTAATCAAGAGCAAAACTGCCAAGTGGGTAGTTAGGGAAGGAAGCTGGTCATACATCTGAAAATATCAAATGTCTGTGAATGAGACGGAGAGTGCTCTCTCTTTCTCTCTCCTTTCTGGTCAGATGGTTTCATTTAAACTCCAAAGGGTCAAGGGTGACAGCATGACCTCATCAAATTAGACCCAACTGAGAGAGGTGTTTAGCACAACAGAAAGGAAATAATCTGAAGGGCATTAAATGCAAATGAAATTGCCATCTGCCAACTTCAAAAAACACCTGACCTGAAAAGAAAGAAACTCCTGCTTCAAGCTGCAACCCCGCCACTTTCTTTCCTTGGGTTGGACAGGGAAGACTGCTTGGGAGCTGCCTGCCAACCCCTCAGCCTGCCAGACTCCATTTGCATTTCAATATCCCCCCTCTCAGACTTTCTCCACTTGAAAAATTTGACAGTGAACCCTAGGAGCAAGAAGAGTGAAGTTCAAACACGACTATTATTCCCTCGCCTCGTGGGTGTGGACGGCCAAATTGGTCATGGGAACCTTTGATATCTAAGAGTAGAAGTCAGTTATTCAGGGTAAGTTTATGTAGCCATTAAAGGTAGACTTGGAACATTCTGTAGGATGGAGCCATGAGGTAGAAGTCCTGAGGGTGACAGAATTATAGTTTTTATTTGTTTGGGATATAAATGTTTACACACCAGAAAATGGACCTGGATAAAAAAGAAAAAAGCATTGGGCAGTGGTGGCGCATACCTTTAATCCCAACACTTGGGAGTCAGAGGCAGGCAGATTTCTGAGTTTGAGGCCAGCCTGGTCTACAGAGTGAGTTCCAGGACAGTCAGGGCTACACAGAGAAACCCTGTCTCAAAAAACAAAAAAACAAAAAAACAAAAAACAAAAAAACAAAAACAAAAGAAGAAGAAGAAGAAGAAGAAGAAGAAGAAGAAGAAGAAGAAGAAGAAGAAAGCAAACATTAAATAAGTAATTACTTATTTAATCACATTTATTAAAGTGTGCTAAAAGTTAGAATGTGTGATCACCCAGAGTATGCAGGCACCATGCACAGGGCTCTACTCTGTCCAGAGTCTATCTAGGCAGAGCAGGGAACAAGGCTTATGGCAGGCAGTTATAGCCTTTGTGCCAGACACAGATCATGCAGGAAGCTTCACCTGTGTGTTTCTCCTTGCTTCACCTGGATTGAAACAAAGGTTGATTGGCTGAAGCTGAACATAATGGACTTCGGATAAAATCCTGGAGCAGGCATGCTTCTCTCCTCTGTTGGCTCTGGTCCAGGAGTGTTTGGAAAACTATTAGCTCTGGGCATTGGTTGCACACAGTAGGGTGTCTAAAGCTGACTTGTCTCTGACAGCATGCTAGATAGCATTGTTTTATGTGTGTTATAAAACTATGATTTTGCTCATTTGGATAAAAAGTCACTATGAACATTTCATTCATGCTATGTTCCTTACCCAAACACTTAAGTTAGATGTTGCTTCTTAGAGTCATTCATGGCTATGGCACTGATTAACTAAAAGCAATCATCCCCTTTGACATCTCGATTTTTAAAAATTAATTAATTAATTAATTAATTAATTATTCACTTTACATCCCGCTCACTGCCCCCTCCCGGTAACTCTTCCCATAATTCTTCACCCCTCTCCCCACCTTCTCCTCTGAGCAGGTGTGGGCCCCTTGGGTATCCACCCACCAGTGGCACTTCATGTTTCTTTGGGGCTAGGCACTTCCTCTTTCACTGAGGCTAGACACAGCTGCCCAGCTAGATATAGGCACAGTTTGTGGGATAGCCCTTGCTCCAGTTATCCAGGACCCACATGAAGACCAAGCTGCACAGCTGTGGGGAGGCCTAGGTCCTGCCCGTGTATGTTCTTTGGTTGGTGGTTAAGTCTCTAAGAGCCCCAGGAGCCCAGGTTAGTTGATTCTGTTGGTCTTCCTGTGGAGTTCCTAATCCCTTAGAGGCCACAATCCTTCCTCCTGTTATTCTGTAAGAGTACCTAAGCTCTACCCACTATTTGGCTGTGGGTGTCTGCATCTGTCTGAGTCAGCTGCCGGGTGGGACCTCTCAGAGGACAACTGTGCTAGACTTCTGTCTGTAAGCATAACAGAGTATCATTGATAATGTCAGGGATTGGTGCTTCTTCATGGAATGGGTCTCAAGTTGGGCCAGATATTGGTTGGCCATTCCCTCAGTCTCTGCTCCATCCCCAACCCCAGGTTAAGTTTTGGGTTGAAAGTATTGTGGGTAGGTTGGTGTCCATAATGCTCCACCGAGGTTCCTGCCTGGCTACTGAACACAGCCTTCCCAGGCTCCATATCCCCAGTGCTGTGAGTCGCAGCTAAGGACACCCCCATTGATTCTTGGGCTCCTCCCCTATCCCAGGTCTTTGTCTCTTCCTGGAGATGTCCCTCACCTCCTCACCCTCTTCAATTGCAGATTTTCATTCATTCATGGCCATCCTGCCATCCTCCCTGCCCCTCCCCACACTCTCCCCCTCTCCCTCCCTCTCTCGATCTTTGAAGGAGCACATCTAGTCATTTTTTCAAATACTTTTTGGCACCTCCTAGAAAATCTAGATGGTTCTTAAAAATTTTTAACCCTTTCCAATGTCGGTGTGATTTCATGTGGTGCATGGTATCTTTGCAGCACTGTTGGAGGCATGTAAATGGCTGTGTCATAAGCAGCAGTGGTGACCAGGCACTGTTGTAGACCATTCTTGTAGTTTCATAGTACACACAGTTTTCTTACTTTTTGGATGACTCGATTTTATGAGCTATAAATAAGTGGAGATTGAAAAAAATGTTGAGTACTAGGTTCTCCTGGGATTATGGTGAAGAAATTCTGACAATAGAAAAAGGGATCTCCTTACATCAAGGCTTGGGTTTTTTAAGACAAGAGCTTACAATGCAACCCTTGGTTAGCCTGGAACTTATTATGTAGACCATGATGGCCTGAAACAAACAAACAAACATACATACATATATACATACATACATACACATAGACACACATACATATACATACATACACATACATATACACACATACATACACAGACACATGCATACACACACATACACATATATACACAGAGTAATTTCTTAAATATTATTAACATTTCTCAGACCTATCTGCCTCTGTTGGGATTATAGGCATGCACCGCCAAGCTAGGCTAGTGTAAAGACTTATGGGGAACTTTTGTTTCCAATGTGATGTGAGCTATGAATGATGGATGAAACCTATCTTAGAGATAATGATACATTTACAGGTTTGTCTCCATTTTCCAGACAAAGGTCATAAGAGCAGAGCTCATAAGAAAAAGTAAAATAAAACACAGATGAATGTCATAATAGTTTCTTATACATCCACTAGTCAGAGCCCTCAATATTGTATCTAATAACTCAGTGTTTAGAACGTGTTTCTTTATTTGGCAAAAGCACCTAGGAAAGACAAAGAATGAAGCCACAGCATCAGAGGATGTAAGACATAGAGGGAGAGGGTTTCTTTTCATGATCCAGCAGTGTTAAGTCGTGGGTACGAGAATCCTGGGCTCAAACTGAAATCTATGGAGACAGAGGTACCTTGCTGCATGGAACAGGGGTGAAATAATCATCATGGAGAGGTGTGTAGAAGGTAGAGAAAGAATAGTGGACTAGAGCAGAGGGTGCTCAGTGTCCAGTTCTATCATTACCTGTTTGTAAATGGGTGTGAGGAAGTCTTTGTGGCTCAGCTCTCTCACCAAAGCAAGAACGGCACTGACCAAAGGCCTTCTGAAGTCTTTCTGATGGTGCACTAAGAATCTCCTGGAACTTGGCCACAGATGACCTAGGGTTGAAGAACTACTCTCTCATTTGTGGTTACGTGATAGTCTACACATCTCCAGCGCAATCTGTCCTGCTTTCCTAATCTGCAAAATGTGCCAGTCACAGTAGTTTCAGACGGTTGTAGAGAGGATTACATTCCAGAGTCAAGGGGGGAAAGTAACTTGTTTTTGATCCTAGGCAGGAAAAAGTAAAGAATGAGCATGAAGAAAGTAAGTGCTGCAGAATGTTAAGCTTTCTCTATAGCAAAGATGCATCTGAAATATTAACGGTTAATCCTGATGGCCTTGGAGCTAATGCGCTGTATGCCAGCATGTTCTCATTACACAAACTACTTAAATACACCGATAGATAAAGGGATACTAAACAAAATTATTGATCCTGGCCAAAAGAAAAAAGACCTGGACAACCCATAATGGTGTTTAACCTGAGTGATGGGGAGTGGGTTTGCATCTCTCTCACGCTGTTGTGTATCTAGTGGTGACACAGGATGACTTTATCAGCCTGGTGCTGCCTAGAAAAGAAAAAGAGGACTTGGGCAGGAGGCCTGTCAACTCCGTTGGCTTGGTCATGATGACACTTCATCGATCTTGTGTCATTTAAAAGATGGCCAGTCACCTCCCTGCCTTGGAATTGGGTCAGAGAGCAGCGATCCAGAGAGGCATTTGTTAGCAGCGAGGAGGCCGTCAGAGCAGGTAGCAGGGGATTTATGAATTGAGCCCAGGAACGTGAGTGTGGGGGCGCACATCTGGCCACAAGATGCACTCAGCTGCCTTTTGGATGAAGAGGCATGGTCAAAGGTCATGGCAGGTTCAGGGGGATTGTCGGGAAGGGAGTTGCGGTGAAAGTAAAGAAGCCACCCTCCTAGCTCTCAGTGTCCCCAACAGGGATAGAGTCCTGCTGCTGCACAGGATCAGCAAACTCATTCTAAGCTCATGGAATCTTGCAGCTGACACTTTTTCTAGCCAATAAAGTTTTGTGGGAAGACAACTGAAAGCTACTCAAATCACAGGGACACTGCTCTATAGCCATTATCAAGGGAGCCGAAGAAAACACATTCCTCCTAGCTGCCAGAGTTATTAAGTCAGCAACAGTGAAGCCACAAAGTTTCCACAGCTTTGGTTGTTTTGGAAACTGATATTAGTAAAAGATCTAAGAAGTGTTAATAATGTTTAAGAAATTACTCTGTGTGTGTGTGTGTATATATATGTAAGTATGTGTGCATGTATGTGTGTGTGTGTGTTTGTATGTGTATGTATGTATGCATGTGTGTGTATATATGTGTATGTATGTATGTATGTATGTATGTATGTATGTATGTATGTATGTATGTGTGTGTGTGTGTCTGTGTATGTATGTGTGTCTGTCTGTGTGGTGCACTTGCCACAGAATATATGTAAGTCAGAGGAGAAATTTGTGGAGTCTGTTTTCTCTTCCTCTCACCTTTACATGGATTTCAGGGATTGAACTCAAGTCCTCAGGCTTTGTAGCAAGTCATTTTTAGCTGCTGAGCCATCTTGCTGGCCCTTGAAAGGCTGGTCTTTGTTTGTTTGCATCTTCTTTCCTTTCTTTCTTTCATTCTTTCTTTCTTCAACTTAACCATACTTTTTTTAGATTTAATATTATAAATTAGTATCAGAAAGGATTAATTAGGAGGATAAAAATTAAATTAGTAACCCAATTACTTTCAGTATGAAAGAAGAACTACCCCAAAGGGTTAATAATTTGACATGGGATTTAAGTTCATGAATGTGTTTGTCTAAGATCCACATCTTTCCTTTCCAAAACTCTATCCGATGATCTCATAAACTATTCAGGCTCTAAATCTCAAGCCCTGGGCTGCTGAGGCCTCTAGGTCCATGAGGCTAACCCACCCCTTAGCAGCCATCAAATCTCAGTACTTGCTCTTAATTTCAGGTCTTGTTTGGTGCTTATTTGCATTTGTCTCTCATTTCATCTGGAACACAGAAGGTGAGAAGTAGAACCCCACATCATGGCTAAGAGATTCAGCACCCAAGGTGGAATTGACTAAACCTATCTACCTCCTCAGCTGGGTTTCTCCAACAGTAGGTTTGTTGTTGTTGTTGTTTTTTGTTTGTTTGTTTGTTTTTTTGAGATAGGGTTTCTCTGTGTAGCCCTGGCTGTACTGGAACTCACTCTGTAGACCAGGCTGGCCTCGAACTCAGAAATCCACCCGCCTCTGACTCCCAAGTACTGGGATTAAAGGCGTGCACCACCACTGCCCGGCTTCAACAGTAGGTTTTTATGGCTTCCCACCACAATGCTTCTCTTTCTACTGTGTGAGAACCAGTGCTACTGACAGAGGTGAGCTATTCTGTGACACACAAGGGGCATTTTCTTAAAACCTAATAAAGTAATCCTCAGCTGGCAGCTCTTCTAAGGGGAATATTGAGTGTGAGTTTTCTGTGTTCATTGAAGACTCAAGAGGTACACAGGGCTCCCAAAAGAGCATCTGTGGAGTCCCAGTTCTAGCTAGACATACATGCATTGCTGCATACCTAATTTCAGCCTGGCACGTTCCCCACCATGGGTTTCTAGCCAGAGATAAGTGATTAATTATTTTTTCTTTTGAGCATTCTTTGCTGCCCTACTTTGGAGGCTGAAGCGTTTAGTGTTAGAGTTGGAAGCACATGCCAACAAAAACAGAAACATAATTCATCTAAAGTCCAGACCCTGTGGTGAGATCTGGGTACACCAGGCAGGTGCCCTCACCTACTCTTGGAGTCAAGAAGGAGGCAGAAAGGTCTTCCTACCTTCTTTGTGTTGTTTTCACTTAGATGAAACCTAGCAGAAAATGTCTTGGTAAACATTAATTTTGATCCAAGCAAATAAAGTCTTCAGATACCTTATCTATTTATTAGTTACTTTGCTATTTGGTTTTAAGGTTCCAGAAGAAGAGGCAGGGGACACATGGCAGCAGGCAACTGGAGCAGGAAGCTGAGAGACTGAGTCTTCAACCATATACAGAAAACAGACTAAGCAAACTGGAAGAATGGCCAGACTTAAAGTCCATCCCCTGAGTGATAACTTCTTCCAGCAAGGCTCCATGTCCTGAAAGTTCACTTAGCTCCTGAACACTGCTACCACCCGGGCCAAGTGTTCAGCTACATGAGCCTATTAGGAATCCTTCAAGCTACCACATGTTCTTAAGACTCTTTTCATCCGAAAAAAAAAAAAAAAAAAAAAAAAAAAAAAAAAAAAAAAGACACACATGAGGGGAGTTATCAATTACCTCCTGGCTGGGCTTATAAGAGTCATTGTGAGGAGATCCCAGGTTCTTAACACCAATATACCCAAGCTGAACTAGCCATTGCTAAAGTTTAAAGACTGGTAGTCTGCTATGGATTGAGTATGAAATATCTCCCATTGGCTCACGTATTTGAAAACTTGGTTCCCAATTGGTAGCACTGTCTTTGGAGGTTGTAGAAATTTTAGAATATGTAGCCTATCTTGGGGAGGGAGGAGTGTATCCCTAGAGGTGAGCCATAAGGGCTATAGGACAGGCTGGTTTCTAACTCCAATCTTTCTGCTTTCCGGTCCACTGAAACAGGCAGCCTCTTACTTCTGTGGCCATAGCTGGAGCTGATCTTTCTCTCATACTTTATCTACTACAAAGGACTGCATCTTTATACTGTGAGCCAGAATAAATACTTCCTCCCTTATGTTACGTCTTCTTAGGTATTTGTTCAGGGCAATGAAGAAAGTAACTATTCCATAGTCTTTCTCAGTTTGAGTTATAGGATTTGTCTTCTACCTATAAAAGGATTTTGTTTGTTCACACAAACTTTTAAGAATGTATTTAATATTATCCATTAAGCTTAGATCAGAAATTTGTATTTCCCCCAAAGAATACACATACGTTTGAACAGCATAAATATGTCCATGAAGCTGATATCCCAAAGGATCACTTAATCCTTGACAAGAACAATACATGAGTTTGTGAAGTGATTAACATTTGGAGTGAAACAACACTTTCTCTTTGTATGTCTCTAATGATGCAAATTCTTTATAATGAATGTCTGTTACTTCTATTGGTAATAATTTTGTTATTGGAATTATAGAATGTTGTCATTTCTTTTCTGTGCACTTTTCTGTAACTCTTAAATTTCCCAAGTTAAACAAGTATTAGCAAACACACAAGTGGAGATAATGTAATTACAAGATAATTATTGTGTTATATAAATTTAAATGTTCTTTTAAAGAGACATTTAATTAAATGTCATCAATTAACTAAACACACAAATATGTAAGCTTTCAAAAATCTATCTTATTAAGTCCTGAATGATAGATTTTCATCACAGATGTATGAAATTTTTAAGTTCACGTAATTTATGTGTTTTAATTTAAGACATCTGCTTTTAATTTGACTAGTTAAAATACCTTCTGTACAATGTTTAGATTTAAAAAAAAAACCCTCAACATCTTTTTAGTTTGACCATCCTTTGCGGTTGAGCAATTTTTTTTAAAAAATCACAATACATTGAATAAACAAATCATTTTCTAAAATCCAAATTGACAACTGTGTCCTGTCACACCAAATCGCTGCCCAGGCTTTGGGGCCGTGTGTTCTGGGGAGGTCATTCTTTGTGTCTATAAAAACTGCTCTCTTCTTTGATGACAGAAAGAGAAAAAGAGACTTGTTCAAAGCTTCAGAGAGTTCCGTCTCCTCCCTTTGTGCCTTCTTGAGTGTTTCTTTTACCCCTCCAGATTCCAGCCCTTCTAGGGAAGGCAGCCGCCCCTTTTAACCAACGCATGTAAGTATCCAGTTAGGACGTCATGCTATTCTAGGGTCTGTAGGAGTGAAAGCGAGCCATAGGTAAGCCATCAAGGAGCCTATAATTTACTAAGAGTGACAGAGATGTAGCTAATACATCTAATAAAGGCAATATACAGCAAGTGACTGATAAGACCACAAAGAAAAATGAGCACGGATCAGGATAGTGACTCTAAGCATGAGGGAGGAGTCAAGAGGAGAAGTCATCAGGGCTGAGGTTTGAAGGGTGGCTGGCAGGGGAGGCACTTTCCAAACTGAAGACTGTAATGAGCAGAAAGGACCAGAGTGAGGAAGATAAGCTGGTCAGCAGCATACAGGAATGATAAGGAGGAGACCAGGATGGAGGGGAGTCTGGGAGAGTTAGAGTGAAAGATGAAGTCTGAAAGATGGTGAAGAGATGTGGGTAATAGGATGGACCTTGAAGTTTATCTCAGATAATAGAGGAAGATGGACAGTTAATGGTTTCTGGAGGAGGAGAAGCATATCCCTTGACTCTACCAATGGTGAGTTGCCTTAGGTTGGTTCATAACCCTCACCCTTGTTCTTGCAAGCAATCCTAATAAAATGTCCTAGGACGGACGGATGGACACACACACATACACACACACACACACACACACACACACACACAACTTAAAGGTAGGAGAGGGACTGGCTGAGAAGGGACTTGCTAAGGATAGGAGAGATAAGAAAGGATGAAGAGGCAGCGAACATGATCAAAGTACATTATGTACACGAAATTGCAAACAAATAAGCCTTTAATTCAAGTTTCTGGTTTTTCACTGTGGCCAACAGCTCATTCACCCATTTGGAAGAAGATTATGATATAGACCAACTAGGAGGACACTGAAATGAGCCGGGTGAGGCTTAAAACATGGTGTGAGTGAAGACAACAGTGGGGGCTGTGGAAGGAGAAGGGGAGAGGGTTCAGGAGACGCAGACAGTAGACATGTACTCAGAGTTCTGTTGGATCCTGGAGAGGGGAATTCAAAGACAAACCCCAGCTTTCAGGAACCAAAAGGGCAGCTTTATATCTAAATGCAAGTAAGTATTCGAGATTAACCTGGGCTATAGTGTGAGACTCAGCTTCAAACAAAAACAAATGACTCCTTGATGTCTCAGTGTCTTTGGAGTCCTGGCAGATAACCCTCAGCTGTCCAGGAAACGTAACTTTACTCGACTTCCTCTGTTTACTGTCAGTTAGAGTCTAGAGCAGGTAAAGTCCTGAGGGCTTTTTGGTTTTCGTAAATTGGAAGTCAGTTTTCTTTCTGGTAGAGAAAGAAAAGAGGGGCTGGAGAGATGGCTCAGCGGTTAAGAGCACCGAATGCTCTCCCAGAGGTCCTGAGTTCAATTCCCAGCATCCACATGGTGGCTCACAACCATCTGTAATAGAGTCTGACGCCCTCTTCTGGTGTGTCTGAAGAAAGCAATGGTGTACTCATATACATAAAATAAATAAATAAATTTAAAAAAAAATAAAGAAAAGATTTCAGAAATGGGAAACGTAAAGGTTGCACAGTTCCACGGCCCATCACCAGCATTTGTACCGTTGTTTGGCAATCTTACATCGATACACTTTTCCCACATTCTCTTTGTTCCTACCTTCTCATTCTCTCCGTTATCTGTTAAAGTTTTAAGTATTCAATGCACAATAATTATATACTATATATTTTAATGAGAAATGTACTTTTAACATCTTGGTTAAGGTACATTGATAGGGCTTAATAATTTTAATATATGAATACCATGAACTGTCCTCTTGCATTATTAAGCAAATAAGTGAGTTTATATTGTTCTAAATAAGAATTTTAATAACCGGGAGACATAAGTGTGTTTTGGTTGAGAAAAAAAATCTATACTAAATACTTCAGTAATCTAAAACCCTTAAATATATTTTTCATTTGTACAATTTACCATCCTTCAGGGATGTTGCAGTGATGAGCACTGTATCTTTGTCCTAGTTTTTAAATATTTATTTCAATAATTAGAGATAAATTTACAAGATGGAATTATCTGTTCTGAAAGTATGCATATTCTTCTAAGGCTTTTAATATGTATAGTCAAATTATACTACAATTTACATTCCTATCAAAAGATATATGTAAATACTCTGTCCATGAATAATTGGCTACAATGCGAATTTTCTTTCTTTAATCCATACCAATTTAATAACATGAAATGGTTTTAAGATATCCCAGTTGACATAGAGAAAACCTCCCTCTCTTCAAGGACATTTATTTAAATCTGATAAAATCAAACAAAACAAAATTAGTAAATGCATAATTGAGACAAAAACTAATGAAAGAAAACACCTAGCTTCCAAGTTCTTAAAATCATAGCAGCGAGGGGCCAGGTAGATGGCTTAATGTGTAAGAACATTTGTTGTGCAGGCATGAGAATCTGGGTTTGAATCCCAGCACCCATGTAGGTACAGATATGGCCACATATATGCTTGCAACCCTGGTACTCTGAGAGGCAAAGACAGAATAATTCCAGGGGCTTGTTGGCCACTGGCCTAGAACTAGGTTTGGTGATGGCTTGTCTCAAGGAAATAAGTCAGAAAGTGACAGTCCTCTAGCCTCTGAGGCACACAGGAGAACCCACAAATATGTACATACATAGTACACACACACACACACACACACTCACACATGTACATATTAGGAGAGAGACAAAGAGACAGAGACATACACAGAGAGAGAGAGAGAGAGAGAGAGAGAGAGAGAGAGAGAGAGAGCACAGCTGTGGGTCAAATCAGAAGCTGAAGCACTAGTATAGATCACTTCAGTGTCTCCACAGGGCAAGGGCAAGGTTAAGTGTGTACAGTATCAGGAGTAAAGAGCATCTACTGTATTGAAAGAGGGACCAGAAGTTAACCCCAGCTTCATAGGCACAGTAAGAAAGGCTGTTGTCTACGTGGGGTCACTAGTGGAAAAATGTCATCTTTAGCAAGTAGGCCATGAAGATTTCATGTAATAATGACCAACTGCACATAACCATGCAGGAGAGATCCTGGAGAAGCAGAAGCCTAACCATTAGAGCTGTAGAATTTTCCAGAAACCAAAAGAAAGCAATATGTAAGTTTGAGTGTAGCAACCAGGACTGGAATGTGCAAGCAGAAACAACTGTTTAAGATGGGCTCACATAGCAAAATACAAACCACACAAGGACTCTAACCCCCATGCAGGGGATGCAGGGCACATAACAGTAGAAACTATGCACTTCAGACACTGGTGTGAGAATAATCTGAAATATCTTTAGAATACTCAAGATATTAAGAAAGTTTTTAAAAGCACAGAACAGGAATTTAATGTGAGCAAGAGAGTGAGATTGAAAACTAACCAAAGGAGAAATTTAAAAATGAAAACCACACCACTTGGAGGATTAATAATATATTAGATACAGATTCCTCAAGGCTCAAAGCCAAAAAATCAACAGCATAAGAACAGTTATCTGATCACAAAGCAACTGTCATAAATGAGGTATGAAAAGACCTCATTTTAGAAGTTAGAAATTAGAAATGAAACTTTCAGACTTATATTATCCAAGATTAAGGAAGAAACCACAGTGGAAATGAAGAAATCTTTATATTGAAATAATAGAAAAGCTTATTATATCAAAACATATGGCATGCAGCTTAAAATACTGAAAATATACTTACTTAAAAAAAAAAAAACCAAGAAACTGTGTGTGAAAGGGGAACTGTTCCTTTTAAGAACAGAATTAATGAAATGCATATATAAGAAAGAGTTAGGATTGTTAATGAAATAAATGTATTAAAATATGAATGAAATAGGTCAATCACTATCAAAATTATTCAAGGCAATAAAGAAAGCATACATGACAAAAAATATTTTAGAAACAATACCCATGTATGATATTTAGAGTGAAATAAAAATAATGTGAGCAATTTTATACCAAGAAATTTGAAAAGCCAGTGGAAATAATGATCTCTTATAAGAATGCCAAGTGTTTGAAAACAACATCAGAGTGTACAGGGAAAATCTGAGAGATTCTCTAGACACACAAAACAAGCAAAGGAGCTTAGAAAGATGGCTAGCTGATTTCTCTTGTTCTGGATTTTATTTGACCCTTGTGTTCATGAACAACCCTGAGTTCTGAATTTCATCGTATCTAGGTAGTGAATGATTATACTAATAGTATCCCTCTAAAGCATCCATCATCTACAAATTTTACACTCACTGAACAACCTTTGGAAAGAGACTGGATTATTTATATCTGAAATGTTCTGTACCTGAAAAAAATAAAACAATAGCCAAGTCAAAGATCCAACCCTCCACTTGCCCACTTATAAGTAGCTAAGGGTGTCCCTGCGCTGGCTCCAAGCTATTGGTGAACTGGGTGAATAAAGCTCCTGGTCAGAATCCTGAGCTGTGTATGCTCCTTTTCTTCTGAGTGAACTTGAAATTAATTTCTACACAAAGATTAACAGCTCACACTTAAATCTTATATTTTAAGTCTGAATCATATTGTTTAAGAAATACTTAATTATTTTATTTTGTTATTTTGGATTAGCTGCTTAAAGACAAAAGACTTCAGACTCCAATTAGCCGCTGTAAAAATAATTAATTTAAATGGTCTAATTGACAACTTGCTGGAAGCTACATACAGTCTTGGGTGCCTAAATTGTTTAATTCCTTGCAGAAGTGGGTGTAAGCTTTATTTTCTCTTATAAAACAACCCTAGTTCAACCTATTACCAAACACTCACCAAATGTCTGACTCATGAACTCTACACCGGTACCTGCGGCTCACAGTAACCTCTCACAACTGCTTATAACTCCAGCTCCATTGGATCCAGCACCCTCTTTTCTATCCCTTGGACATTTGCATTCATGTGCACATATGCATATACAGGCACACACACACACATGCACACACATGTGCTCATCTACATTAACATTTAATCTGTGGAGGTATGCCTGAAACCCAGACCCAACCTCTCCTGTAAGGAATTCATATTTGGGAAAAGCAAGGTTCAGAGGAGTTATATAGATTATAGATTCATGATTTCAGAAGAAGAGAATTTAAGGACTCCGGGACAGCTTGAAGTAAGCAATGCGCCAGAGAAGTTGAGTGAGAACTCACTTTCTCTAGGAAGGGCTATTTAGATCAAAATAGAGTCAGACAAGCTAAGGAGGAAGAACACATGAAAAAGAGATCTGTTTGGGAGTTGGTGGATAGGAAGGGTGCTAGCAGATGAAGATATTTGAGAGGCAAATCTGTTCTGAGCCTCAGGCACAAGGCGGAGGCCATGGTGTTCGTATTGCTGAAAGAACCCCAGCCCTGGGACAGCATGGAGAACAAAGTGCAGTATGCAGACCAGTGGGGCCAATACCTGTCTCATTATGAGCCATGTGGAAAAATGTGGATTGGGTTCTCAGGAGACAGGAAGGCCTGAAGGGCCGTGGGTGGGACAACGTGATCAAAGTTGTATTTTGTAGCCTTTCCAACCACAGAAGATGGAGGGGGCTGGAGAACAATGTAGGTGAACAGAGAAGCATGGGGAGCAAGTGGGAGCATGTTGTAGTCATTCATGGGAGTGATCCAGGGGCAAAGGGACCATGTCAGGATCAACAAGTGATGACACATAAGAGAGTCCCTGGTGTCACCCTTGCTCTGGCCAGGACATGAGATCTTCATGCTCTCCACACCTTGCTGATAATCTCCTTATCTTTCTACTACTCCTGGACACAGGTCACAAAGAAGACACATGAAGCAGAAACTTGGGTCATTTGTCCAAGAATTCATACTTGTCGTAATTATTCACTACCAAGCTAGTACCTGTGATGGTTAATCTTCACTGTCAACATGACAGGATTTGGAATCACTTAGAAGGTGTCTGCCTATCCATAACAGCATTTTCAGAAAGGTTCAACCAATGAGAGGAGTTCTATTCTGAACGTAGGCAGGACTTTTCATAATAAAAAGTAGACTTGAAACTAAGCATCGACATAGATCTCTCTGCCTTCGAATTGCAGATGCAATGTAACGAGCTAACCCATGCTCCTATCACCACAGCTTCCCTATCATGACTGTACCCTCAAACTGTGAACCAAAAACTCCTTCTTTCAACAAGTTGCTTCTAGTCAAGTACTTAGTCACAACAAGAAAAGTCATCAATACAGACCCTAAATAATTCTTATTCAGGGATTTATTATCCAAGAAATGAGACTGTTCTGTACTTTCCTCTCAAGGGACTCATCCATTAGTCAAACACATCAAATGCAACCTTTACACATTCCTGGTGCCTTTCCACCCATGGAGATCAAAGTTAGCAAGAGTCATTGGCTTGGGTTATAACGACTGTTTAGAGTTTGGTAAAGATTAATGAAGCACACGATGTGGATCCATGCAAGGAAACAAAGGAAATGAGCTGCCTCAGGCAAGAGCTCTTTACTTCTGATGAGGTAAGTTCAAATGTCACTTCTCTGATGCCAGTCTGAAGCCCCACCCTCATGCGTACACCATTTGATATGTATCTACTCTTACTTCAGCTTACTATAAAGCACTGTGAATGTCTGCGTTTATCATTATAACAGCCTGGCATATTGAAAATACAGAGGTAGTGAATGAATGAATGAATGAATGAATGAATGGATAAATGAATGAATGGATGGATAAATGAATGAATGATGTTAGTTTAGTTGGCTGCGATGTGAGAAAATTTCAGTGGTAGTTAAGGAGTTGGATGTGGTTCCTAAGATTCCCCTCTACAGAAGTGGGCTTCCTTCTACACCCATTCTCTCTCTCTCTCTCTCTCTCTCTCTCTCTCTCCATTTCATTCGTTCTTCTCTGTGTGAGAGTATTGTGCATGTGTACATGAGTGCACGTGTGTGTACATGTATATATCCACCTGTATTCCTGGATGGAAGCATGAGAGGAATCCTGCTCTATCACACTACCTTATTCCTTTGAGACATGGTTCTCACTGGACCTAGAGCTAGGCTGGTGACCAGTAAGCCCCAGTGATCTAGTCTATGCCTCTCATACTTGTGTGGCTGTAGGTGCATGTGACCATCATGGGTTTGGTTTTTGTTTTGTTTTGTAGGTGCTGGGGATTTGAACTCATATTCTCATGCTTAAACAGCAAGCACTCTGACTATGAGTCACCTCACTGGCCCATTAACTTTATTCTTATGTGGAAACCCTGTGTCCCGATACTTTAAGAATAAGGCCCCTGGGAGTTTTGCTAACCCTCCAGAGTCCAAACCTGCACTCTTCCTATGCTTTGTCATGCTTTTATGCTAAGGTTAGCTTTCACTTGGCATCAGAAAAATCCTGTTTTTCTTATGAGAGTACCTGTTTTCACTTTTCTTTGTTCCACACTTTGTGTTTGTTCTGTCTCTTCCCTCCCTTCCTTCCTTCCTTCCTCCCTCTCTTCCTCTTTCCCTATAACTCCTCCCTGCCCAAACCTCACACTTCTCTCCTGTAAATGTCATCTTAATATTTGGAACCCATGCAGGATCCCAAGATCTCTAGATCTAAGAATACATTTCATGTCATAGTCTCTGAGAACTATGAATTGAAATGCTTCATTGGTATGCCTTTAAGCCAAGTCAATGTGGCCCCTATCACTGTCCTATGCAAGTGTTATCAGATGGAACATTTTGTGATATGTGCAGGTACTGGTGTCCTGTGGCTGCCATAAAGAAATGACTGATCAGTGGGCTCAAACAACAGCCATGAATCAGTGCTGGCTGTGCTGTGCTTCTCTTGAAGACCTTAGAGGAAAACCTGTTGCTTACTGTTAAGCTTCAGAATCTTTGGGTTGTGGACACATCACTCTGGTTGCTATTGCCTCTCTTCTGTCTGAGATCCCCCTCTACCTTCCATACATTTGATTGCATTTAAGGTTGAACCAGATAATGTAGAATATAGTATTCTTCTCAAAATCTTTAATTATATATATTTTTGGGGGTACACATATTGATATTCACCCTTTTGCTACTTATGGTAATGTTTTATGGGCTCCAAAGACTAGGGCACAGCTTTGGGGACCCACATTCAGCACACCACACAAGGTAAAGCTCACTTTCTCCTGTCATAATCCCAGGAAAAATAGTATCCTAGTGTAAAGTTAGCCCCAAAAATGTAATGTGTGCTTTATGTTTATGTTAGCAACAGGGTGACCCTATGGCAGAGAAGCTACTCAGGACAAAGTAAGTCTGAAGCCATTTCAATCACGATCCTTTCTACATAATCAGTGAGGAATAAAATGGAGATGGGCAAGTATCACACTCTGGTACTTTGGAGGATACAAATATGCTCCTTTCAACAGTTTCCCTCAAAGAAGCAGTGGTTGTTATTTCTATAGTAAGGATCACGAGTAGGGGCTCTAGAAACAGCCTGCAGAGGCTTGAACCTTCTGTTTCCATGTGAAAACTCTAGGGATTTGTGTCATCCATCAGTGGGAGGCCTGCTTATTGAGCAGGTGGCTACAAGACTGAATTATAATAACAGCACAGAGTAACACATTCAATTGACTGTGTGATCAGCATCACTATTGTCTTTAGATCACTGTGAGGGAAGTTGGTGCCCTCCTGGACAACTGAGTGTGTCTCTGAAAAAGACAAAGCACTTGAGACCGGATCTGGGAAAACTCTTAGAAACCCATCCCATCATGCTGCCTTTCTCCAAATCATAAAAAAAGCTGGCTGGCTATTTCAGGAACTGAATTGTTCTCAAACTTCACAGGTCTTAAAGACTCTTGTGTCACATTTATTCTTCAGAAGTTATAATGTGCTTGTTTGTTTCAGCAAAACTTCATTTAAATACACTTTAGCATGTGCAAAAAAATCCTACTGGGACTTAAAAGTGCCAATTTTAAAGTTGTGTTGAGGACAAAGAACTTCTTGACCAAATAAGTGTGGGCTCTGAATGTGCCCAGATATTCCATTTAAGGATCCTGTGGAGATTATCACAGTCACCCCTGCATTTGCTTGCAGTGAGATAAGGCACAAAAACTGCCACAGTATCATGTCAGAATTTGGGATTAAAGATTACAATGTAACTCAACAGAATAAAGAATCTGGTATGTGTCTCAGTTTCTTTTCTTGTTGCAGTGGTAAGATATCCTGACAAAAGCAACTTAAGGGAGAATGCTTATTCTGCCTCATAGTTCAAGGGTATGGTCCACTGTGGCAGGGAGTTCAAGCAGACAGGGTCTTCAAACAAGCTGGTCACATCACATTCACAATAGGAACACGGAGTGATAAATGGATGCTTTTTATACAGTCCACGATCTCAGCTGAAGTGGGGATTTATGTCTTTGTTGGAGACTCAGTTGTGTCATGTGATGTTTTTCTGGACACTGTCTTATGAGAGGTTGTTTTGCTAAGAACAGACATGTGGTGTTTCTCTGAAAGCTGCCTGGTGAAAGGACATGTGATGTTTTGCTGGAGCGGATGCTTGAGAGAACATGTGATGTTTAGAAAGAGTATAAGTATAACCCAACAGACAGTGGACGTCATTGGTTCACTTTTCAGTGTTCGTTGGGCTTTCCTGATGATGCTATTACATTGGTTCACCTTGCTTTCTTTGTGGGTCTTCGCTTGTCCTGATGTCAGAGAGAGAAACACACCAAAGAACGTCTGGTGGTGTTCCAGCTGCTTCTTGCTGCTTCAGTGGACTTGCACTGTACTGATAGGTGGAGCCTCACAGTTTCTTCTGGATTGAGCCATTGCTGCTGATTCGAGTGACCTGGACTGCTGACAACAAAGATTGGAATCACCTCAAAGAACTACTTCTAAACAGGTTCACGTCTCCTCGTCCTATTAGCCATTTTCCTTCCGTATCTTTGGTCAGTGGGCTATACCAAAGCTTCAACTATTTAAGAACCATTATTAGGGGCTGGAGAGATGGCTCAGTGGTTAAGAGCACTGACTGCTATTTCGAAGGTCCTGAGTTCAAATCCCAGCAACCACATGGTGGCTCACAACCATCCGTAATGAGATCTGATGCCCTCTTCTGGGGTGTCTGAAGACAGCTACAGTGTACTTACATATATAATAAATAAATAAATCTTTTTTAAAAAAGAACCATTATTAAAGTAGGTTTTAAAAAAATATAAGCCTACATCATCCCAGCAAATGGTGCCACCCATGGTGAAGTCTTCTCTCTCCATTAATAAAATCAAGATCATCTGCCAAAGGCATGCCCAGAGGCTAACCTAACATAGATAATCCCCCAAAGAGGTATTTGGGGGCTTGTCTCCTAAGCCCTTTAGATTCTGTCAAATGGACAATTAACACCTAAAATTACAGAATGAGCTTAAAGGTCAAGTAAGGGAATACAAATAGGACAGAAACAGAAGCCAAAATGGAGCTCACCTCATGGGAGAGTGCGAGTAAGCAAAGGTCACAGGGCTCTGGTTTATGGTGCCAGAAGTCTAACTGGAGGCTCCATTCATGCTGGATAAGAGGTACAGCCTAAGCCTCAAAGCACAACTTTAAAATCAGACATAGATGGTGTCTGCCTCATGCTTTGAGGCTTGTTCTCAAGAATGGAAAATATTTACTCCCATCTGAGTCCTGATTCCCTTGTAGGAAGTTGGGATTAGAAAGATGACATCACAAGGTTGCTGTGGTTGTTAAAGCCAAGGACATGCCCTACTATGTGTCTGAATTAAGTGCTCAGTGCTGCTCATGTATGAGAACAAGAATGGCAGCACAGCTGATTCACTCAAAGAAATGTGCTATGGGAGACGTGTGGCCCTGGAATTTGCATCTAACACAGGAAAGCATCTGGCTTTATGGCAATGCTGGGATTCGTTTTATTTTCCTGTTTCACTTGTATTAGTCAATAGACATGGTTGATAGGCATTTGTTTCTTTCATTTATTCATTTCATACAAACGCAGAATGGTGGAAGGACAGACAGATATACAAGAGGCACAGATAGGTAGATGACTGACAGACAACAGGTAGGTAGTAAATAAATTAATGGCAGATGATAAATAATAGATGATAGGTGATAAGTGTATATGTAATAGGGAGATGATAGATAGGTATCCAACCATTAAACACATCAGAATGGAACTTATTAATACTTCTTTGCCCTGGAACCAACTCATCTTAATGGTAGGTTTTAAATCACAGGTGCTTCTGCTCTAATATCCTTCAGATATCCAAAATGAATATATCTGAGTTATTCACTGTTAACCATGACAAGGACATTAGCATTCGCTTAGAGAAAAACTCTTTGCAGCGTCTAAGTTTTATGAAGGATTTTCAAGATCCAAGATGTTCAATACAATGGCCTTGGCTGTTTTGTTTTGTTTTTCTGGCAGGACTATGCTTTCCAGTATATGCATATGTTTCCATGTAGGGTATGCATGCTCAAGTCTAGTTCTCCACAGCAGCCAAAAGAAGGTGTTGAATTCCCTTGGAGCTGGAATTACAGGTGGAACTTGCATGCTGGGAACCAAACTGGGACCCAGTGTAAAAGTCCTGATTTCACAACCTTCTACACAGTAATTCCAACTGGGGACCATGTGCATAAATGCACAAACCTATGCTTAACCACAATACAAGGGCATCAACTCAACTAATGAAGGTGCTATAGATTGAATGTGAGTCGTTCCCCCCAGGCTCATGTGTTAACTGCTTAATCAATCCTCAGTTGCTGGTGCCATGTTGGGATGTTATGAAAATTTTAGAAGGTAGGGTTGAGTGAGAGAAAGTAAGTCAGTAGAGACATCCCACTAAAGTTACATGTGTGTCTAAGTTCCTCCCCTCAATCTCTTTCTTTTTTGTCATTTGTGAAGAAAAACGCTTCCCCCTCCACATTCTATGGCTGCTGTTATGTCTTCCATCATGGGCCCAGAGTCACAGAGAGTGCTAAGATCTCTGAAACTGTGAGTGGAGAGCAATCTTCCTAACCTCTCAAAACAACTTATTGTTTTTCTGTTTTCCTCAGGTGTTTTGACACAATTGTCACAAAGGTAACAAACATACCAGCCCAACTTTTAGATAATAACAGAATAAAGCCACGGTTTGCTCTGCCCCAGAACTCTGGCCAAACATGGGTCCTCGGCTGAAGAGAATAAAGATACTGAGATCTTTGATGCAATGATCATGGTCTTGTTCCTGTAGCATACTTCGGATTAATGGCTAAAGTTACCCCCAAATAAAGAATATGAGGAAATAAAAGACATTAGTGGTTGACAGTATTAAGTTATTAACTTCCTATATTCAAGCAATATAATGGTGTGTTTTTACTTAGAACAGTGCATTTTGGGTTAGGTCATCTGCAAACAGATCTCTGAAATAAGAAAACTGGACTTCCCTTAGCCCTGTGGCTCCCAGCCAGATACAGTTTAGTCTATCAGGACATGTGGTTGTCATACTTGAGCAGTGCTGTTGATGCCTAGGTGGAGAGGCAAGGATTCTGCTAGACATCCTTCAGTGGTGATGTTGGCCCCATACCAGGAATCACTTATTCAATACTGTCATTTGTGCTGTGGTTGGGAAATGCTATCTTGTATTGAAGAGCTGAGGTGCTTTCATCTATGCATCCATCTATTCATCTACCCACTCATCTGTATATCCATCCATCATCCATCTGTCTGCTTACTAATCCATATATCCATCCATCCATCCATCCATCCATCCATCCATCCATCCATCCAAATACCAGCCACCCATCCACCCATCCACCCATCCATCCCTCCTCCAACCACTCATCCAGCATGTATCTGCTAAACACCCACAAGGAGTCATGTAGGCAGGTGCTCTCTTGTTCCCATTACCACCTAGAAAACTGAATTTGTCTTTTTGAATGTCAACAATTAATCACCCCTCTCATTTTTATTCTCCAGAAAACATAACTATTTTTTGTACCCACAAGTCACCAAGCCTCTGAATCCCACAATTCCCACTCTTGCTCCTTTTTTTGTTTTATAGCTTTTTGAGGTCACTTCTCCTCCTGGCTATTGGCATAGTGCAACTGAACCTGAAATCTACTGAGAGAAGAAATAAGAAATGACTTCACAGGCAAAACATTTACCTGGCATGCTCAGCGGGTCCAGCCAGCCCTGGGATAGCCTTCAAGTCTGGTTAGTGAGGTATGCCCCTCTGGAGAGGGGTGAGAAGGTTGGGTTCTCTAAAGGCTTTGCCAGGCCAAACTTCCTGGAGAAAAATTCGCTATCCATAAAACACATTTTAAGTAACACCAAAGTGCACAGTGACCCATAGCTTTCTTCTTCTGAACAAATTGTTTAAAGACCAAGATGTGTTGGGGAGATACTGGGCACTGGAGAATTAGCAGCAGGTGCTATTTATAGAGCCACTGTGCTCTGCAGAGTTCCCTCTGCCCAGGGAAGGCTATTAATCTTCTCTAGCAAGAGAGAAAAGAAGTAATAAACTCAATAATGATTTAGAGCAAGGGGAGAGAGAGAGAAAGCACTAGGGCTAATACTGAGGTGGATCTAAGCCAAGAGATTAGCTTCTCTCTGTGGAAAATAACACACACACACACACACACACACACACACACACACACACACACACACACACAGAACATGGACAGGGATGCATAGTCTTCCCTTTATCCTCTCTGAACTCACTTCTATTTATCTTCTTTTTAAAAATTAATTAATTAATTTATTTACATTCTACAAGTTGCTCCTCTTTCTGGTTCCTCCTCCACGATTTCATCATCCCATCCTTCTTACCCCCTGTCTCTGAGAGGGTGCTCCTCCACCTGCCCACCCACCCCCACTTCACTTCTGTCAGCATCCCTCTTCTTTGAGGCATCCAGTTTCCACAGGATTAAGCACTTCCTCTCCCACTGAGGCTAGACAAGGTAGCCCTCTTCTACCCATAGGCCCAGGGACATGTACCAGCCAATGTATGCTCCTTGGTTGGTGGTTTAGTCTCTAGGAGCTCTGAGGGGTCTGGGTTAGTTGACACTGTTGTTCTTCCTATGGGGTTGCAATCCCCTTCAGCTCCTTCAGTCCCTCCCCTAACTCTTCCATATTAGTCCCTGATCTCATCTGCATTTGTCAAAGTCAGTCTCTGGTAGAACCTCTCAAGACAGTCATGCTGGGCTCCTCTGTGCAAGTACAATACAACATTGGTAATAGTGTCAGGGTTTGGTGTGTACACATGGGATGGATCCCAAGTTGGGTCAGTCACTGGGTGGCCTTTCTTTCAGTCTCTTCTTCATTTTTGTCCCTGCATTTCCTTTAGACTGGAACAATTCTGAGTCAAAAATTTTGAAGGTAGGTGGGTGGACCCTTGCCTCAACTGGGAGCCATGCCTATCTACTGGAGGTGGTCTCTTCAGGCTCCATCTCCCTACTGTTGGGCATTTTGGCTAATGTCATCATCAGTGAGTCTTGGTAACATCTCCTATCCAGGTCTCTGAGATTTTCTAGAGGTTCCTCCCACACCTCATCCCACACTGCCGCATGTTTGGATTCATTCTCCTGGCCCTCCTGGGCTTCTCTTGCAATCCCCATCTACTTACCTTCTTAAGGCAGCTAAATGGCTGTTCGTTTTTAGTGACTGAAGTATTCTTTCTTCCTTGATGGCCAACCAGACACTATGGAAAGAAAAAGAGACCTGAGCATCCAGATGGAAAACAGGTCTCGCCATACAACCAACACAAAGCTTGAATGCTCATGCAACCTGTTGTTAAGGCAGGATTGTGGAGAGGTAGTGTGTAATAAGCTACAAGTGGCTGCCTTTCAGATCTTAAGAGCTGAAACTGACTAGATGCCCAGTCTGTCTGAACATTCAGATGGCTACATTATGGAGGTAGCAATGAAGATGCTCAAAGCCCATCACTGTAGACTATAGCTTTGTGCTTGCCTATGGACAAGTGACAAATGTGCTGGGTAATAAACTCTAAAAACATTTTTGTTTTATATTAGCAAAAAGAAATTGATATGGACTTGATGTAAGAGGAGAAAAGGCTAATATTTGGGAATGGAATGGTCATGACACATTTGAGAGGCTCGAGGACTGAAAAACACCAGATCTTTTATTTGACCGTGACCTGAGACAGAGTCTTGAGGATGTGAGTTTAGGTCCCCAGATTCCATGCAAATACACCTGGGGTGGTAGCACATGCTTGTAGCTCCTCCACCAAAGTGAGTGAGTACGTACTCCTGAAACTCATTGGTTAGTCGAGCTAGCTGAACAGATGAACTTCAGGATTTCTGAGAATAAAAGAAGTATCAAAAAATTAAGAGGCAGAGAGTAATAGAAAGGATGATCAACACTGGCCTCTGACCTCTGGCCTCCAGACACATGGTGCCCTTGTACCTTCACACACATGCATGTACACTTACACCAGCACCCTCCCCACACCACCTCAGAGTGATGAGGAGGGCTTTATCAGGTTGTCAATTGCATGGTCTGAACTATTATATAAGAAACATCTCAGCTTGTATTATGTTATAATACCATTGTCTCAATAGCTACTCATCATGGAGAACTTGGAAAGTAGATATGACTAGCATTAGCCCCACTCTGTATGTAGGATAACCATAGTAGAGTGTGATGCATGGCTTGATGCAGTTGGAACTAATCTATGCTTTCCAGTTTCTACTTCAGTGTGACCATTATGCCATAGAAAATGTAACGTAGAACACAAACTACATTTGGAGAAATGTAGTTCTGGCAACACTGGGCTATTGGTTAGAACACAGTGCACACTCTACAGGGACAATGTGGCTGTGAGCTGAGCTCTGAAAAGGAATAAGCAGTGTTGCTTCAGGGCATGTCTGCAGATCATATTCCGACTCTTTTGAAGCATTTCACAAATACACTGCTCACATTAAAAGACCTGGGGAGATGCCTTGGTGACTAAAGCTTACTGTGCAGATGTGAAGACCTGAGTTCGGATTTCCAGCATCCACATAAAGTGGTACTGTATGTCTATAATGCAAACACTCCTACTGGGAGATAGGATGTGGAGACAGGGGGATCTCCAGAGGCTTATTGAGTCAGCCCCACAGACACAGCAGTACCCAAGGAGAGGACTTGTCTCAAACAAAGTGGAAGGTTATCATCTGACCTCCACATATGCATCATGGCATACGCAAGCCCATATTCATATGCAAACAGGCATCAGCCACACACACTCACAAAATGATTTTCTTAAAAGCAAGGCCAGAAGAAACATCATATTGCAAATGGAGGAAAGAAAAAAATAAAAATAATTTTGTCTCATTAACAGACTGGTAGTGGATTTTCATAATGAAATGCTTCATTTATCATAAAAGAGCCAGAATATAATGGACTTGAATGAGAGAGAACCAAGCCAAGTCTGTCACCACCATCTGCTTCCATTAAGACTTCTACCCTATAGACACTGGTCTCACATTCAACTTAGTTCTTTGCAGTGTCAACACTTGAGTCAGAATTCACATAAGAAATTATCTTTGCTCCTACACAAGAAGGCATAGCCTTTCTCCATATAAGAGTTTCAATAGTTCCATGGACCTATGGCCCAATTCTATCAATGTGAATGTCATGGTCAAGCTCCATCTACATGATGTTCACTTGTCTCTGATGGCTCTTTTGTATAATGACCAATTACTCTGGTTTGCATTTCCTTCTTTTTGAAAATACTCAAGAACAAACAGGCTTGTTTCCAACATTTCATTCAGAAGCATTCCCAGGCTTACTTGCTATAACACTGGTTCCCAACCTGTAGGTCCTGAACAGCGGTCATATACCAGATACCTTGCATATATTTACAATTTGATTGATAACAGTAGTAAAATCAGTTACTAAGTAGCAACAAAATAGTTTTATGGTTAGGGGTCACTGTAAGGAGCGGTTAGAGTATTCGCCATTACCAGATGGCGCTGTCACTTTAAGGAAGCTTGTGGTTAGCGCGGGGTGGCTCGCCCGAAGCGCCTGCGCATTGAGGGTGTACATGACTAATCACCGCCCACTCCTGGGGCGCGCCAATCAATGGAGGACACG
>CM052703.1:1083588-1260528 GCA_028551405.1 Uromys caudimaculatus
CGCCAATCAATGGAGGACACGCTGCCTCAGGGCTATATAAGCAGTGCCATTCTGGGGCCCCGGGTTCTTCCTCCATCAAAGGCTGAATAAAGCTGAACTGCAGACGGAGCCTACTGCGTGTCGCGTGTCTTCTTGCCGAGAGGCGCCCGCGCAACAGGTCACCACAACACAAGGAACTGTATTAAAGAGTCTCAGTATTAGGAAGGTTGAGAACCACTATCTTATGAGGTGAGGTATTTCTGAACATACATTCAAAGGCTATTAGTAACAAACCATGCTCAGGTATCCTGCGGTCTCTGTTGCATTTGCTGCCTTGGCCTGATCTTGAGTTGGAACAAGATGCATTTGTCTCTACTCAGTTCTCTATGGGCATTACCATAGGAAAAAGGTAGAACCGAAACAGTGGTTACACTCTGGCTTTAAAGATCCCATAAAACGTAGAATATCCCTGCCTCAGAGAAAAACATCAACATTGAATCAGATATAATATAGGAATCCCTGAATTACAGAACCAGTTAGAGATTGTGAACACTTATCTCAGTGCTTGTATTAATGACTTCACTTCTATTTGGTATTATTCTCGACAAGGTTTTGTGATCTCACCAAGTTCACTGTCTAAATTGAAAAAAAAATCACATTTAGTTTTCAGAGGTTTCCCCATTAGCTATGGAAATAAAGTCATTCTGATGATTTGCTCTGGTAGCAATCAGGTCTGTAGTTAGAAGAGGGTCAGCAGACAAACAGGAGTATGCTACTGTTCAAAACACAATAAGGGCCATGCTGAAAGAAAAACAGCCCAAGGAAGAAAGACAGGCTAAGAATCTGGGTTTCCCATCTAAAAAATATCTGAAACCAATGATATGCAATTCTCTGTTTAATCTCATTTATTTCTGCCATTTTCACAAAACTAGATCAGTGTTTGTCTTAGAGGAACAAAAACAAACTTACTCGTGGCTGTTCTACATTGTACTTAAGAGCTGTGCCACAGGCAGGGTTGTTTTTTAATAAGATAAGTGAACAGTGTTTTCAAAGTCCCTATGTGGAATCAAGATATCCCACTTTTCCTAAAACTCAGTGAAGTTCCCTCTAAGGATGGCTTTTGAATGTTTACCTTTGGCTTGCCAGTGATAGTTCAAAGTGTAGCCACTTTCAGTGCATAGATTGCATTAGTTGTTGACCAGTTATATGAAGATTGAAATAGCTTCAAGGAAGGAGGGTCCTCCCAGTGACTCGAATGGCTGTTGAGAAGTCCATATAGCCCAGATATGGCCTTGTTGTTCCTCCTGCTTTCCTGTCCTGTAAGTCCAACCAGAAGACTCAGCCCAGCCATGTAGCCTAGCAGCACCAAAACCTGTTCTCTTGTTCCACACAGACTGGTCTATTTGGAAGGTTGATTGATTACTAATTTGAGTAGATGAAAATCATGTCATATCCTTTAACCAAAGGAATGTCTTGACTTCTAAGTGCCCAACATAGGCTATACATTGACCATGGAAGGCCATCTTCCACAAACCTGGAAGTGACTTTGAAAGCCATTTCATACCAAAGCCTGAGAGCCCTCTGACCCCATCCTCCAGAGAAAGGGTACTTCACCTGGTTTTCCCGTGGGCCATTGAGAACATTTACTGTGGCAGAATGCTGCTAGGTTTCAGCTAGGAAAATCAAAATCCACACAGCGCCTTAACAGAGATCATTTAGGCCTTTAATTTGGTGATAGGGTGGGCTCTTGCATGACACCCAATAACACTGATTCTTGTGACAGCAGCATAGATCACAGAGACAGATCCAAATCTCTTGAAAATGAAGAGCAGCTGTCTTCTTAGGGTCTCTCCTGGGCCCAACCTGAATTTCACCTCCAGAAAAATTAAATAATCACCAAGAACCAGCACCATCCAGTTCTGGAGGAGAATAGTTCTCCATCTTGACCCAGGGCCCTAGGCTGCAGCTTCAGTGGTACCCACATGATGGCCACTGCTAGGAGTCCTAGCTTCTCATGCTCAGGAAGCTGCTCTGAGGCCAGGGCGTAATGAAGGAATATAAGCATCTGCTCTATTCCTGGAAAACTTCTAAAGGATTCTCAGCCTTCCACTATACACAGTCATCTTCGCCTAGTAAATTCTATTATGACCCAACTGCTACTAGAGGTGCCATTGCCACAACTGAACTTGACATCATGAAATGCATACAGTTTCTTTGAGATTTTACTTGTGACTTACTTAACCTACTTACTGACAGAGTCTTGCTAGACAGACCATGCTGGCCTTGAACATTGAGAATCCTCCTGCCTCTGAACCACAGTGCCATAATTACAGTCAGATGCGCAGTGCTGTACCGTGCCTATTTCAGCTTCTTCACATTCTTTGCATAAGACCGCATCTTTCTTTCATAGGCTTCACTTAAAGATCTTTGTTTAGCTTTTCCAGTGATGTGACATGAAATATTTTCATCAACTTTATATACGTATGCAAAGTAACTCACAAACATGCATATAACGTATTGCTCTTGTTTCCCCTCTTGCTCTCTTAAGTCTCTCCCACCTCTGTTGACCCCGTTCTTTTCAACTATTTTCGTATCAGTTTTTGCTCTCTGATACTACTTGGGGTTGTTGGTATGAACATGATCCTCAAAGTACAAAGATATTTCAGTACCAGGAGCCCTGCAGACCTCATCTGCCAGAAAAGAAGGCAACTAAGAGTTTCTTGGTCAGAGGAGTTTTGCCCGAAATGGAAAATCCCTTCATTATACATTGATTGGAAAAATTTAGATGCTCTCATAATTACTTTATACAGTACAAAAAGCAGAAGAAGTCCTCAGTGCCTTAGTGTCTTAGTCTAGATTTATTAGTGTGGATACAAAGAGAAAAAGACTTGCTTAATTGTCTCCTATGGAGAGATCAGTAGCACACTCTGGGTGATCGATTTCTTTGTGAGCGTTACCTAGGTCTTGTGGCACATGTCTTTCAAACAGTATACAAGCCATAGAAAATATAAACAAGTCACCCTCACAGTCTAAGAGGCTAAATTCAAAAAGAGTCTGTTCAAATGGCCTCCTTTCAAATACCTGATTATGGAACAGCTTCTCAAATGGAAGTCCCGTAACTTTTTATGACTGAATAATTATCTTTCTTCCCAATAGGCTTCACTTACAGTGAATTTTGACCTGGCATCTGTCAATTCCAAAGACTTTTAAAGAGTGCCTGGCCACCAGAGTCACCTGTGGGCTGAAAATGGGTAAACACCTCTCTTAAGAATATACAATAATAAAGCTCATTGCTTATTCGGTGACAAGTTCATACCATGGGACGTTATTGTTTAACCACGACCCTCCTGGAAGAATGGACTCAGGTAGAGATCTCCCATTTCACTCTCTGTTTCTAATTGTATGTTCAGGGGACATGCTTTTTAATGAAGGAAAATCTTTGCTATCCAAATCTGTTACCCCTGGTCTGGGGCTTGTACTGAGAACGTGGTTTGAGATGGAGAGCTGCTTGAGATGGGGGTCCTATAGAACTTTGCTGGAGAAACACCCTGAAGTGTGACCATCACATCTGCATCGAGTTATGAAAAAGGAAGGCTTGTTAACCCGCTGTTTGGAAACCAGAACACTTTTATCAGTTCATATAATTGCTAACCCCTTATTCACTGCTCAGCACTGGAGAGTTCTTTACCTCCTAAGACTTCACTAATTGCTGACAGATTTGATTTCTCCCTGACAGCAGGAGTCCTGTTTCTGGCCTTTACATCAAGTAATTGCTTTATTTTTCTCCCTCTGCTCTAAAAAACGGAATTCCCTTCTCCCCTGCTTGAACCCCCTTAATGGCTTCTTTCTCTGTTATTAAATCCTTGCCATTTAAATCACATTTAGCGATGTTTTGAATAACTGATTCCAATTACTAAGGCTCTTACCAAGAAGCAGCTGAAAATGCAAGTCATTACTTGCCCATAGACAAGCAGTTACACCTTGCAGCAGAGTCTCTGGCGAACTGTATTGTGTTTCTCTTCAGTACGGGGCAATTTATGCTCCTAGGAGGCTGATGCTCAGCAAATATACAGCCACTGGAGCTCTCCCACAATATCATTTGAGCATAATAGATATTAGATTTTATATTTATTTTATAAATAGCCTGGTTCCTTAAAGAAGCCATTCCTTCCTTCCTTCCCAGAGTAGCTGGACTGGCCAGTTGGGACAGCAGCAGAGATGAGCAGCTGACCGCCGCATGACCCACATCAGGTTTGCTTTACAGAGGTCTAATAAACTCACACTGGCCCAAACAGGTGACAGAGCCACCCTGTCTGCCGAGGACAGTGCACAGCCTATTACACTTCACTTTGACACACTTCAGTTTGGTTTTCTTTGTTAAACAAAAGTTTAAAAAATACTGAGAATTCTCACCACCCTGTCTTTATCTTTTCCCTAAAATTTCTTCAGTGTAGTCTTCTTCATTTGCAGCTTACTTGGCAAAGGGAATCATCTGGTAAATTCTACAACATGACTGTCTCTGTGACCTGTGTTCTCACTGAAGGCTTTGCAGGAAGATCCTATTTTCTTCAGCCATATTGGATGTAAGGGCCCCAAGTTGTAAAATCTGTTGGTTGAGGAAAATAATCAGACACACTGGCTTATAGTAGGTAAATTTTCTTACCGCATTGGTGCTGAGGAGACATGATTGTGTTGGGTACCTTTGATGCAGGTCACTCTTGCTATTTTAGCAGGTATGGCGCCAATGATGCCTCTTTGTGTTTCTTATCTTGAATATCAAATAACTAATGAATTGTATAAACATGTGTGTCACCTTAGGTTTAAATGGCTCTTCAGGAAACTGACCTGGCCCGGCCATCTCGGCTATCGGCAGATCTGACTTACTGAACTGGCCAACCTCCTGCTTCCAATTTCATTAGTCAGCTGTACACCTTGGCTAAATCTGGGGCTAAAGAAGGTTATCGCTAATTTCAAACTTGAGAGTTCTTAGCAAAACTGAAAGGTCTCTCAATTTCATAATTACATCTACATGTGAAAATGGTTTTGTGAGTGAGGTTAAAGTCAAGAGGCTTAATAAATACCACCCCTGTGAAAATAAGGGAGTTCTGCAGTCATTCATTTGCTCTGCCGTGCATGGCCCTAGACCATTCTCTACTTTTGTGGAAGCCTAGGAAAGATTAAAGGCAGAAGTTCATTGCAATACAGCAATGGCTTTTCTTCTTAAGCTCTGAACATTTTGGTTTTCATCTTTTTGTTAAAGTAAGGAACTTAAGGGGGGAAAACCCATTTTCTATTATTTGACCCTCTTCAAAACACTGACCCCAGCACACAAGGAGTTAAGAGATTTTAAAGAGGTGTCACCAGGACAGAGAACTTCAAATCCTCCTGCTGCCCACCATATGCCCACTGAGATTCGTAAGAGACTCAGGCACACAGAGACAGGCGACTGGCTGGGGCACCTGGGATTTTGTATTTCCTATTCTTAAACATTGCTTCTTACATTATTTATGTGTGATATTTGTGAAAATGCTACCTTGAATGACCCAGAATCCCCAGTCTTCTTTTTGTATGTGGTGAGTGTTGGATTGGAACATTGCCTGTCCTAGCATCTGTATTATTCATGTGTTTCTAAAGTAAAGGCCATTACCTCATTCCTTCAGAACCAGGGTGCTGCTTATTCATCCACAGAGACAAAAAATCTTGTTATAAGTCTTGGGATGAGTACTTAACAGACAGGAATAGCCCACTTCTGGAGCATCTATTATAAATAAGTACCCTCTGCTTCTGCTCAGTCCGTCACCCTATCTCTCACCTTCTCAGATCTTTGTTGAAAGATCCATTTTCAGAGAGGTTCTCAGTGGCCAGTCTTCTCCTGAGAAGGTTCCCAGAGGAGCCCTCTGGGGCATAAAGATGCTGGAGGAGTCAATAGTGTAATGTAACTTTGGGGGTTTTAATATCAAATACATCCCATCAGACAGATAGGGGATCAGCAAGAGGCTTAGAGCCACTTCAGTAGTGAGGAAAACAAAGTAAGTAAGCTAGGCCATCAGAGTGACAAGAGTGTGACATTTAAAAAATGGCTGTTACAGTTGCTCGGGGCTCAGACTCCGGAGCCAGGATGCTTGAACTGAAAAACGTGCAGTTTATCAGCTGTGTATCCATGGGCGACTCATTCTTCCTGTCTGACTTGGTGTTCTGTCTCTGCGAGCTCATTATAATGATATCTACAGAAGAAGCATCCCATGAATTAAACCCGGGGATGATATAGAACAGTTCCAACATACCAAGAAGACTCCAGAAGCCCAGATTTCAGTCAAACCTCAGTGCTGAATTGCCTTGATTATTGCTCCCTGGGTGACTGTTCCATCCCCTTTGCCAGAAGCCCCCAGGGTCTTACTCGGTTGTATGGCTCTTTCGTTTTTAATTCTTCAGCAAACTCATGTTACAAAACCCTATGTAGCAAACTAGAGAAAATGATGTCATCTAGGCTGCTCTAACCAGGGACCTAAAAACAGTGAAAGAAGCATTGACCATAACCTTGTAGATGTTAAGAGGGTTATTTCAAGAGGGAGGTAGAACAGGCTTTCTCATGGCCTTGAAGATGGGCTGTTCTGGGCTATTCTTGTCTCTGTGAGGGTCAACCTGACTGTAGGAGATGCCTTGTAGAAAAAGACAATCAGCTATGGCATGATTTCACTGAAGCCCTGTGATTTTCAATTTTGTTTTTAGTTTTTAAGTTATTGTACAAATAATGGCTTCATCCTTTCATGCATGCATACAATTTATTTGCTTATGTGCACCTCCAACAATTCTCTCATACTCCCTTTCCCATTTTCCCTGGTCCCCTCTTTTCCCCTAAATAGCCCTCATAGAAATGAAGATCTACATTTTTCATGTGAGTAGAAACATGAGATATTTGTCTTTCTGGGTCTGGCTTACTTCACTTAACATGGTGGTCTCCTTTCCCCTGATTTTCCTAAAATCAACATAATCTCATTCTCTTTTTTTGTGAATAACTAAAACTCCATTATGTACATGCACTGTATTTTCTTTCATCTATTCATTGATAATTGATAATTGGACTGATAAGCTGGCTGCTGTGAATGTTGTTGCAGCAACTTGTACATGCAAGTATGTGTGTTATGCTTAGTTTTCTTTGGGTATATACCCAGGGGTTGTAGCTGGGTTCTATGGTAGTTATCTTGCTAGCTTTTTGAGGAATAAGCATCCATATTAATTTCCATAATGGTTAGCAGTAGTATATAGGATTCTTCTTTCCCCACATCTCCACCAGCATTGGTTACCATTTTTTTTAATAACCATTCTGACCTGAGTGAGAAATCCCAGAGTAGTTTTCATTTTCATTTCCTTGGTGGCTTCAGAATGTTGAACATTTTCATATATTTATTGGTCATTTGTACTTCTCTTGAGAACTATTCATTCAATTCATTTGTTCAGTTATTGATTTCATGGTTTGCTTTTTTAGTTTTTATAGTTTTTGTCCTCTTTATAAGACTAATACACTGGACAAAGATTTTATGTATTTCCTCGTGCGCGCTCTTTATTGTTCCATTTGCTGTGCACATATTTTTAATTTTTTGTAGTCCTATCTGCCAATTCCTATTTCCTGGGTTATTGGGGTACTTTTCAGAGTGTCCATGCCTGTGCCAATATATTGAACTGTTTCCACATATTTTCCTTAGCTGTTTCAAAGCTTCAGGTCTTAGATCCACTTTAATTTTTCTACAGCACTGGTTCTCAACCTATGGGGTCACATACCAGATATCCTGCATATCAGATATTATGATTCACAACTGTAGCAAAATTACAGTTATGAAGTAGTAACAAAGTAATTAGGGTCTCATCTTTAGGAAGGCTGAGAAGCATGATGATTCAGGGTGAGAGATAGGGATCTAGTTTCATTATTCTACATATAGATTTCCAGTTTCCCCAGTACCATTTGCTGAAGAGGCTGTCTACTTTAGTGCTTTTTAGGTAGCTTGCTGGGTATTGTTTTGCTGTTGTGGTCCTGTAGTATAATTTGAAATCAACTATCATGATACTTCTAGCATTTTTTTAATTGTGTTTTTTTAAATTTCTGTGACAAATGTCACTGGGTTTTGTCATTGTACTTTGGATCTGCAACTAGAGACCTAGAATAATTTTAAAAGCATGAGTAACTTCCTGGGCCTGAAGCTGGGGCCATCTTTCCACTGGTTGAAAAGATTCAACTTGGAGTTCAGATTCTCCTCAGTGGACCCCTTGGCAAGGTAAAGTGTAACTTGAAAAATGCTTTCATTTGCACTTCATCCTGGCAAGTCTATGATGTTTTTTGTTGAACGATGTTTCTCATATATGACAATGTTTTTTTTTTGTTGTTGTTGTTCTTAAATATATTCAGAGTTGTATCAACAAGGAAGGAGAACTTGTACTTCTTAGAATACATGATAATGTTCATGTGAGCTATGTGCTAGTTACTTAGTTTCAGGAAGATAAGGGCCATAGAAGCCTGGTTGTGATGGAGCTGATAACGTACTTCCTCTGGGCAAGTGAGCCATCCTGAAGCTCTTAGAGAGGGAGTCCTAGACTAAAGATCTGGTCCCAAGTGATGAGCAGAGTGACTGGTCAAATCCTTTCTCCTGCCCTGTGTCTTCTTAGTCATAGATGGCTGAAGGAAGTGATTTTCACAGTTCCTTTTCATATCAACAGTTAATGGGTTTTGTTGTTTAGCTAGACACAAGTTCTCACTCTTAGTCCAGGCTATCCTCAGACTCACTATATATTCTAGGCCAGGATCAAATTAGTGATCCTTCTGCCTCATCGTGCTGTGATTGTATGTGTTGCACTATATATGCTTTACTGACACTTAATGTTTTGAACTAAAACAGTCTTCATTTTTATGGCATATTTACCAATAACAGCTTATTCAAAAATAGCCTTACTAAGACCTCATTGCTTCTCTAGAGCCAGCCTTAGTTAGAGGTTTACAAATAGCATGCCAGAAGGGTTCAGGGACTAGAGAAGTGCTTTAGAAGAACAATGTTCTCCTAAGCCTTTGTAGTAATTTATGAGGAGGTGGGAAGCCAATGGGCATTCTGGAGTTCCCCAAAGCATCTCTCATTATAAGAGGAACTTATGGATTTAGGAAAGGTGGATGTTTGTCCTCAAAAGCAAATTTTTTTTTTGACTTGAAAGATCAACTGAACATACAATATTACATTTATTATTATTACCTCACAAGAGTCTATGTTATACATAATGTAAATAACAAAACCGTATAAGTATAGACCAAAGTGGTTGGGCTCTTTGGTGTCTGACAATTCTTTGTACCCTATTTAAACTATCAGGAGATCCATCTAGAGCATTAAATAAGCATTTGTGCTTTTAATGGGCAGCAATTAAAACTCTCAGCACCACTACAGAACTCCTAGATGCACTTCCTAAAAACAATGGTCTTTTGATCACATAATCTGTCCTTTCCATGGGTGTCAGCTCTCAGGGGAAATTGAGACTGTATTCTAATTTGTCTGTATCTAGACGTGCAGGTATTCTTCAAACTAATTGCTAACCTGAAGAATACCAGTGTCTATTTAATCACTTTCTAAAGTAGGATGGTGTGGTAGAAATGTATCTGTGGCAGATTCTGTGTCTGAGGACTTCTAGTGATGGTGTGATCATCCTGGGTAAGATAGTGCTCTCTGACCCTTAATTCCTCTTCTGCTGGAGAGGGAAGGTAACATACTGTTTAAGAGCATATATGCTTCAGTAAGTAGAGGGTTTCTCACTCTTCAATGCCCTGGTATCAGTCATGATGGCCAGTAACATTTCCTTGTCCCCTCGAATTGAAGATTTTCAGTCACAGCAGGTTTGAAGAATCCTTGAGTGCCCTGCCCTGTGGTAGTACACACCTGGAAGGTCAGCACTTGGGAGCGAGAGGCAGAAGAATCAGGAGTTCCAAGTTAGTTATGGTTATGTAGTGAGTTCAGAGCCAACTGGGCTATCTGAGACCCTGCCTCAGCAAAACAAAACAAAACAAACCTCATTCAGTTCTTCTTGTTAGAGAATGACACATCTCTTTGTCTCCACAATTTGCCTGACTTGTGGTTTCTGACCCTGGGCAATGGCCACACTGTCTTCTGTTGCCAGTGTTTCCTGAGCGCAGTCTGCTGTCAACCAGCAGACTCTAGTCTACAGTTTACAATAAAGTTCTCAACTGTCTATCTTCCTCAGCAAGTGTTTCTCATGCGATTCAGAAACAAAGAAATGTAAGTAGTAATAAATAATAATAATAAGAGATAAATAAGTGGGAAAAAGAGACACAGAGATGATTTAACCCCAAAAATGAACTGTTAAGCAAACAGCCAGTGAACCCGAACCTCAAAACCGTGAGTAACTCTGTAAACCAATAGGGTAATGCTGAGTGACAGGCCTGGATGAAGAGGAGTGAAAGTGTATGTATTTGCTCCCATTGGCATCTAGTGACTTAAGTTTCAGGTGCTTCCTTCCTACCTGTGCTTAGCAGAGTGGGTTTTGTGCACCAGAGAAGACCCTCAGAGGAAAAAGTGCCAGGATTGTCCTTAGAGAGACAACGTCTATGTAGGGACATCACAGTACATGTCTCTTCCCGCTGTGGAGACTCAAGCACTTGAAGAATTGAAATCACTTCCGAAAGAGCCCAGGGATGAAAGCCTATCTGCCCAGAGACTCAGCACCAGTGTGCTTTTCTGAGCCCGGCCCGACCCCCTTCTTGCATGCCTTTTTTTTTTTTTTTTTTTAATTTTTTTGATACTTTATTTACGTTTCCATTGTTTCCCCCTTTCTAGGTCTCCTCTTTGGAAACCCCCTTTCCCCTCCCCCTCCCCCACCTCTATGAGGGTATTCCACCTCCCACCCACCCACCCACCCACTCCCTCCCTTATTCCCACCTTGATATTCCCCTTTACTGGGGCCTCTAACACCCTCAGGCCCAAGGGCCTCTCCTCCCCCTGATGGCCAATCTTGCATGCCTTTTAATCCCTTGACCACCTTTCCTTCTTCTGAACTTAGTCTTCTTCCTGTCTGTCCATTACTCCTGGCCTGAGGAGTAGCCTGTGTTCCACAACTGATTTATCTGTACATTGCTACTGCGTCTGTTTGGATTCTCTTAAGCTGCTCTATGTGAAAACCCAGTGGTTTTGTTTTCCAGTCTCTCTCCCGTTTTGTTTCCTGGCTTTGGACTTAATATGTCAGGAGAAATTTCAAAAGGCTCTGATCATGCGATGCCTCCCATCTGTAAGGCGCTTTACATTTATAGAGGAATTTCATGGCACCTTCTGGAAACAGCTCAGGGTTGAAGTGGAGAACATAGTGCTATCCTCTGGTTCTCTGCCCAGTTATGCTGGCGGGAGCACTCTGCCCAGGGATACTGGAGGGAGCACTCTGCCCAGGGATACTGGAGAGGGCACTTCCCATTGCTTTGCTAAGGGCCATTTTGCTTTTTTCTCTACTGGTAAAATAGAAATCATCACTGTGATTCCTGTAGTGGTATTCAGCCTTTTATTACTGCAACAAACATGTATGGCTTTCCTTTTGTTCAGTAAGGCCCATGTGTCGGTTTGCCCCATTGCTATGGTCCTGTGGCTATATATCATGCAAACACATGTAGCAAGCAAACCCACTCTCTTTTACCCATTCAGGAAGCAGGAGAAAAGAGCCTGGGGTCCTATAATCCCCTTGAGGGCATGCCTCCAGTGACCTACAGAGGCCACTTCCTATAGCTCCCATTGTCTCCCCACAGCGCCATTGTGATGGTTGCCAATTTGACAGTATTTAGAATAACCATGAAAACAAACTCCTGGTCATGTCTGTGAGAAATTAGGGTAGGCTACTGATGTAAGAAAACCCACTTTAAAGGTGGGTAGTACTATTCCATGGGACTCCAACTACATAAACAGGAGCCTAGCACCAGCATGCATCTCTCTCTACTTCTTGACTGTGGAGTGTTAGCTACCTCACAGTCCACTGCCATGGCTTCTTGGCCACAACAAACAGGACCACAATAAACCCTCTCTCCCTTAAGTGTCTTCTTGTCAGGTGTATTGTCACAACAAGGAGAGAATTAACTAGTGTGATCCAAATAGTGGGATCAGCCTGTAACAAATAGATATATGGGGGACATTCCAGACCCAAACAGCAGAATCCATCTTGCTTATTTCGTAAAGGTTGCGTAGTTGCCTGAGAGAACATCCCCAGATTCTCTCTACATTTTGGAATCTAGTTTTCACAATGTCTTGATGGTGTCCTCAGGAGAAAGCAGCTAGAATTAAAGCATAGGAATGGCAAGACAGTGCTTGTCACATTTTATCATTTTGTGGATTCTCCCCCATCTGTGCTACCACAATATCTGCTTCTCACATGCACGCAAAAAATTACTGCAGCTCAAGCTAAATCACACTGAAAATGCGTTTGGAATGTTTCATTCCCAGAGAGAAAAGCAAATACACAACATTCTTTGAATGAGTATAGTCACACCATCTGACATCTTAGAGCCACAGAAAGTGTGTGATACTTGGGCCAATTAGACAAGGCTTTGCTTTCTCTCTTGAAATTAGCCACACACTTAACAGGATCAGCCATTTGAGGTCTGAAGATGTACTAATAGGCTTGGGCTGGGAAACTGGGAACTATGCACTTATCTGATGGTTCTTTGGGAAAAAAGATTCCCAATGACTTTTAATTTCCTGGACAGGGGGCAACCAGCCCTGTGAAGAAACTCAATTATTCTAGCACTACTCTGAGTTCCTGATGTGAATGTCTTGAGGTTGATTTGGAGGAAGAGGGACCAGCCGAACGAGACATCAATTTGCCCAGAGTCAATTTGCATCTTTTAAAGATGAAGAGACGGAGGTTAAGCGTAAGCCGAAATTCATCACGACTTACATACCACGAGACGTTTTATATATCATTTCACACAAATCCGTTTTTAAAAGTTGAATATGTGATTTTTAAAAGTCAAATATCTGCAAAGGAAATTGGGCTGACCCAAATCTGCCTTCAGTGTTTAATGGTAAGGATGTTGTGAAATTTGAGGCAATTTTGTTTTCCGTGCACATACTTTTTTTTTCCCCCTAGGAAGAAAAAAATATCTTTCTTTGCTTCACATTCCTTTTTGTGCCCACAGAAACGCTCGGTTTGGTTTGGTGTGAGTCAAACAAACTATTCTCATCATGAGTGGAGCAAAGAGAGAGAAGGGAAAAGAGAGAAAGGAGCTTTTCATCCAAGTTATGGGTCCTAGAAATTCTTCTGTGAGAGCATTCTGTGTGACTGTAGCTGCTGCCCACTCTTTTGTGAACACCGTAGAATAGTTATTTTTCTCCTGCACCCAACAGGAAAATAGTGGGGCATAAAAATAAATTCAGCTTATTAAAGTATAGAAAGTACAGCAAAGTGCTTATAGCATTCCATCCTATGAATGTTCATGCATGTCTATGCAGGGTTATTTCTCTTCTCTCCTTGTGTGCCTCTTTAGCTGGTTCTCTGCCAGTTTTGCCAGCATAAGAGGTGAACTGCAAGGCAGGTGCTCTCTAAGGCTGAACTTCCTGGGATGATGTCTAACACATACTAAATCACAGCTGACAGTCTCTGGTTTGCTTAGTTCATCCCCGAGAAATAACTACAGTTCCCCAATCATAATAGTTAATGTGGACATTGAAGGCTAGAGAGGTGGTTCAGTGGTTAAAAGCATTTGCTACTCCTACCGAAGACCCAGGTTTGGTTCCCAGCACCCACATAAGTGGTACACAAATACCTGTATCTGCAGTTCTGAGGGATCTGATACTCTCTTTTGGCGACTAAGGACCCTGCTCACATGTCCTGTCTAAACACACACACACACACACACACACACACACACACACACACACGCACATGCACACGCACACACACACACACACAAATTAAACAAGCAAACAAAGAAACAAACAAACACGATAACTGATAAGAAGGAAGTTTAAATGACTAAAATTTGGAAATGATTTTATTAGCTATTTTCTCTGACACAGAAAGTTTCCTAGAAAATGAAAATATAGAATAGTACCAATGATGACAGTGGAGAATGAAAAGAAAACCTTATCAATGAGCCCACCCAAGCAGTGTGGTAACTCAAAGGTAAACTGATCAACTTCTCAGAGGCACAGCTCTTCAATACCTGCTGTCTCAGGGACAGCCAGGGAATTAAACTGGAGCTGAATAGCAGGCTAGGTCATCAGAGGTTGGTTAGAACCCTGCTGTGGAGCCATGTGGTTTTGGTGGTGGCGGTGTCAGAAGAAACTTTGTTAAGTTCCAGGATATGATTTGGGAAATTCTTAGCATCCTAATCCCACAAACACTGTGGAATTAGCTCACCTGCTTCTAAGCAAAGCTGCAGCAGGACTTTGAATTGCACAGCAGTGCAAACCCCAGTGTGTTTGCACAATCCACTTTGGTGGCATTATTGTATGAGACACCTCAAAGAGTCAGGGAAAGACAGGTCACCTACTGTCACCTGAGAAGCTCACACCAACCTTCAAGGGTTACTGGATGGCTCCGACAGACTCCTTTATTCCCCAAACATGGTTCAGAAGTGGTGGGCAACAGCTCTCTCTGTGCCTCCCACTTTTCCAACAGGCCCTGAAAACTCTGAAGTCCTGGAGGTTCTGTCATTCTGGTTTGAAATCCTGAGTGACTTAAGAACACTAGCCAACAAGTAAATGTCAAAGATGAAAAAAGACCTTCTACCACATTCTGTTTTTCATAAAAATATAGATTTAATAAGTTTCTAACGGAGAACAGAATGGCCACATTAGAACACTGCCAAACTTATAGGCTTTGACAGTCCCACATACTGAGATGAACGTGAAAACGCATTTCACAAGAAAAAAATATATATTTTGTCCTCGGGATTTGTTGAAGAAGAAGGAAAAACACATCTGTCCCAAATTTCTTTGAAGGAACTGAATAACATTCTGTTTTCCTGGGTGAATATACTTATTCTTCATACTGAATTATCATAGGAGATTTCTACAACATGACTCAAGGTCCTGGAATGAAACGAAAATCAGCGAGACAAGGTGGAAAAACCTTTGTTAACATTTCAGGTCTGGGAATCCAACCTTTCTCAGATGGAGAAAAGCACCAGCCTAAGCAGTTAAACATTTACAGTTCATCCATAACAGAGCCATAGAAAGAAAAGCTTTATAACATTTTGCAACTTTAGATAATTATTTTACAAATGGGGATAGCTGCTGTGAGGGTCATGCAGACATAATATCTGTTACTCAAGTTCATGTTTGTATGGAAGTGGGTAGCAGCATGAGCCAGTACCCCGTGGGTTCAGTTTCCAGTTCTGGTTCCCACTTCAGGCTTCTGAAACTTCCTATGCCTCAGTTTCTTTATCTGTAAAAGTCAGATAAGTTCTGCCTCACATGGTTTCTGTGAAGATGAAATATGTTCATGTGTATAAGGGCTCAGTATCTCACATACAGAAAACATGGGCATGCTATGTCCACTTCTGTGTTGTGATGTGTGGTCAGTAGTGGTGGTGATCGCGGGAATGGTAGTATTATAATCCCCTGTACCTAGCCTTTCTGGGGACTGGCTACACTAGCCCAAGTAACCAAGCACAGACCTCTCTGCAGAAATAGAGAGTGAGCTAACTAAGAGTCCAAAAGGCCCAGGACATGAAGAAACATGAAGCAGAAGAGAGGCTGATCCTGGGTGTGTGAATGGATTCCCAGGTGATGTATTCTGTTTTTGAGATTTCTGGCCAGAAAAGGGAGGGGGATCCCAACAACCTCAGCACTATTAACGATGCAGGACATCCTGTAAGTTTATCATTTTCTGAGGAATTTTAAAGCCTGGTCTGAGTAGTATCACAAAATATTCAATAGTGAAGACATTATTAAAAATCCTCTAAAATGAAAAGAAATCCAAATTTAGAATTCGTAGTGCTCACAGAAGGTGCACACACAGGCAGCCTTCACAAGTGAGGTCAATCCTCTGGCAGAGGACTGGGGCTGGGTTCCTAGCTACCATGTCTGGCAGCTTATAACCCCCTGGAATTCCAGATATGGGAGATTCTGCAACCTCTTCTGGCCTCTGTGAGTACTTGTACACCTGTGCACACACTCACACACATACATGTTAAAAGAAATAACTGGTACTAACCATGGAACATTAACCAGTATTAGGAAACTTGACAACATCAGTTTAAAAGTGCAGGTTTCTATGAATTAGTCAGCATCTTTCGATGTAGGAAAATGTATTAGTTGCTTTTTTTCTCCTTGCTGTGACCGAAAAACAAAAACAAAACACCCCACACACAAGGAAAAACAAAACAAGCAACAACAACAAACCAAACCAACCAACCAAAGCTTCCTGAAGAGGAACAACCTAACAGAGGAAAGGCGGCAGTCTATTATGCTGGGGAAAGCAGAGCAATGTGCCTCTGTCAAGCAGTAAGAGTATGATGCAGAGTAACTGTCCATAGGACTACTGAGCAGGAAACTGACAGAGCAGGCTGAAAACAAAGTGTGGTATGACACTCAAAGGCCCATGACCAATCACAGGCCTTTCCTCCTGAAGCCTATGCAGGCTTCAAATTTATGTCACAAGCTATGTTTAATGGGTCACCGTGTGGGAAATAGTGATATTAACAGGTACTATACCAAAGAAGTCATTATTGTTTCTTATAAAACCATAACCAATCAAAATGCAGGAAATAAGATGTTCTGTCATATCTAGTTCTAACTGATACATTGAAACCACAATTCCTGCACATGGATCTATCTCAGTGGTCATTGAAGAGGCACCTGTCTGTACAGGACATTTTAGATTTAAGCTATTCAAGCCATAACATGAAGAATGGAAAGAAATACAAAAATATATCCAGGTCAGAAATGGCTTTCCAAAGAATTGGTAATATGTAGATTATCTCTTCATTCAAAAATGACAAACATTGTTCTGAAGTATATTATATATGTGTGTGTATGCCTAGTTCTAAAAACTTAATTGCATATCAATATTTTATGTTTCTAGGGTTTTTAATTATATAACTTCTGTTTTTTCATACAATATGAATTTAATTTGTATTTTAAAGAAGCACATAGTTTTATGATAAGCTGTTCTTAGAGAATTAGTCAGCATATAAATAATGGAATGAATGACTAAAATAATAGAAAAACACAAATGCAGAAACATTCAGAGACAGCCCTTTCCCATTTCCAATATCTATATTTTACACAACAGCAAATCCTCTGGTTTGTTTTCAGAAGGATGTAACATGTATACCTAAGGGAATAATCATAATCTCTCTTTCATAAGTATACAGAGAAAACCCGATGAACTTCCTGAATGCCACATTTCTGGATAGTTTCCAGGAATCACAAAGATGGCCTAGGCTGAACAAAGCTAATACCATCAGAGAGCCTAGCCATAATGCCCATCCTTTTTGCTTCCAAGTGTGTAATACAGACACACAGACACATGCATGTAAATGCAGTCCTACAGACATCTGTATACATGAAACACATAAGCACACATACAAACATTTAACTATAGCTAAGATCCTTATTCCCTTCTTTACAAAACTCAGTAACAAATAGACCTTTTTTCCATGACTACAGATATGATCAAGTAACCATGATTAAATGAGTAATCAATAACACTTTTAATGTGTCCAACTGAAGGATAATAAGGCTATGTGAATATTGTTTGTTGCAGTGAAATGCCTCCAATTTATGAGTTACAGGAATGGAGCATAAGAACAAAATTAGGTTTCTGGTGCACTAAGCCACGCTAATCAATCAGATGGCCACAATCAGTGAGAATCTTCTTGGCCTTACCTGATGAGATAATTCTTGCAGGAAGAAAAGGAACCCAGATGCTTTTCTCTTCTGGGTCCTTTGCAGCAACAATGGAAAAACACCTTTGATATGGTCAAAGTCACTCTGGGGGCTGGGGAGATGGCTACATGGGAAGAGTGCTTGCTGAACAAGACCTGTGCTATCTTCAACACACACATGACCTGGATGCCTCAAAAAACATCTGCAAGCCTAGTACTCCCATGCAAGATGGGCGACAGAGATAGGAGACTTCTCAGAAGCTCTTAGGCCAGCTACCCTGTCATATGCAACAATAGCAAACAACGAGAGACTCTATCTCAAACAAAATGGAAGGTGAGAACCAACACCCAGAAATGTCCTCTGACCTGTACATGTACACATCACACACACACACAGACACACACACACACACACACACACACAGACACACACACACACACACACACAGAAAGAGAGAGACACACACATAGAGACAGAGAGACAGAGAGAGATAGAAAGTGAGTGAAATATTGTAAAGCAAAGTAAAAACACAGAAGGGCAAGTATGGAAAGAAATTAAATGGGCAATGAAGGAACCTTCCAGATTCTAAGTTAGGAGGAAGAGAAGCACATGGTGTTTAACTCAGTCCAACCAGTAGTCTATAATGAATGAATGAATGAATGGCCCACAGAATTCAGTACATTATCCTAACAAAAACACTCTTTAGTTCTGTGGAGCCTTCAAGAAAGCAGAGAAAGGTCTGGTGTCTTAGTAAGTAGGTTAAAATGGTTTTCTAGCATTCATGAAGCCATGGATTTGAGCTAGCATCTCACAGAACTAAGCATGGCTGTACACCTGTAATACCTGATGTGGAAACAAAGGTTCTTTGGAAAGTCAGTTGTGTTGGAGGGTGTTTTGCTGGGGTAAACACAGGAAGGAACACTTTTTAAAAGTAGACACAAGTGAAAGGCTAAGGCAGACTTGTGAAGGAACGTTTTGCTGAAGCAGGTCAGATGAAAGGATATTCTGTTAAACAAGCATGTGAAGGGACACATGATGAAGGATTCTTTGCTATTGACATGCATGTGTTGGTCTGCCTTACATTATGTAGTTGAGCTACATTAGTCAGGTCTCCATAGAGAGAAGCACTCTAAAAAACTTCTGGCAGTATACTGCAGTTTCTTGCCATTTCTGAGAACTTGGGCTGATTGGATGCATGAGCTGAGGCAAAACTTGTGCTGAGGCAAGGAATGTAAGGGACATGTGATGTTTGGAGGGTATAAATAGACCATGGAATGACAGAGACAGAGCTTGGCTTGCTAGTACAGCTAGCTGTGCAGTGCTTGTTGGTCTCTTGTCTTCACTGATCTTTACTTCCCTGAGAGAGGCACAGCCAAGAACCTCTCCTGGTATTTCCTCCCCAACTCTGCCAAACTGGACTGCTGGTGTATCCATGAAGTGTTTGTGAGTGGGTCAAGCTGCCACTGCTAATCTGTGAACTGAACTGCTGATTTCCAGACAACACAGACAGAAGTTGCTCCAAAGAATCTTACAAAACAGGTCCATTTCCCACATATCCTTTCTTTTCCACTACCTCTGGTGGGTAGTGAGCTACAAGGGAGATTAAAGTGTTTGAGAACCATCATTAAAAGAGTTTGAAAAAGTTAAAGTTACCAGCAGTCAGGAAGGTCAAAAGTTCAAGGTTGTTCTTAGTTTTGAGTTTGAAGCCAGCATGGGCTACATGAGACTTTAAATAATAATAATAATAATAATAATAATAATAATAATAATAATAAATAAAATTATTTATTAGTAGTAATAAATATGCTTTATAATTTATTAAATTATATTTAATTTATTTGATAAATTAAATAGAACAAACATATAATTTATAATATAATTAAAATATATCAATTATAATAATCAATAAATATAAGTAATTATAATTACTTTATTATTAATAACCAGGGAAGCCAATGAGCACTTAAAATGCAATACATTTCCTAGGCTGATAAAGCCCCCTGAAGCTTCCACTCTGATTCTTCAACTGGAGCCTAATGATTTGTCAAGCCTACCCACAAGTGTCTGTACTTTCTGCCCCAAGAGAAGGCAAATGGGAAAGGAGATGTGGTAAGTCTTCCCCAAGAGGTTAGTTTGCTGACTGAATTAAACAGGGGAGTCAGGGCTAAGAAGGCACATTCTCCCACCTCCAGGTGTTCTAACTGCAAGCCCTTCCGAGAAAGGAAATAGGGACTTACCATACGAATGGTAGTGGTGTCACAGGGGTCTTAAAAAATAGAACTTCCCAGCCACAGCACTATTGACATTTGCAGATGGGTCTATGTTTATTCTGAAGGTTTGTTATCATTGCAATAAGGTCTTTTACTGGGTGCCAATAACATCTGGACCCTGCCTTTTCTAACCACAACAACCAAAAGTGTCTCCCAGCATTGAAAACATTCTTTGGGAGTAAAAATGACCCGAGTTGAGAAACAGTGCCCTAGAGGACTCAACCTTTCTTCCAGCATTAGGTTCTGGATTTTAGCTGACATGGATCTGGACACTGAGTGAGGAAACTGTTTCTCACCAGCAGAATGCATCCTCTTTCTGTCTGTAGCTCACCTTCTCCAGTTACTGCTGTTATCACAAGGTCTACTAGTTGGTCACTTCCATAGATTCTCATAAAGTTAAGACATTCTGACAGCTACTCCAGCTTAGAGCTCATGCTAGCCATCCTCTCCACCTTGTCTCTTCCTAACTAGAAACACCACTTGGTTAAATGCTTTCCCCATTACTCCCTGAGTACAAGTTGATAGATGTACTTCATAATATCTAGGAAATATGAAGATCTTATTGAGTTGAGCCAGCCATTCTGGTTTCCCCTTCCTTGTCTGCTGTCCTTGTGTCTTACTCTTCCCCCTGGAGAAATATATTCAAAACCAAACTCCCTGTGTATAGACCTTCGTTTGGATCTCTTCTTTTGAGAAGTTAAAATTAAGACTCTTAGTATCCTCAATGATTCCAGGAAGCAGACCCCAGGGTGGGATTTTGAAGCTGGATCATTTCTCAACCATACCTTATTTCTAGTGGTAAGTGGGGTGGTGCTAATCTCTGGCATTTAGACACAAGCAAAATGTCTTTGGTCCTTGAACCTCAAAGGGGTAAAAATAATCATATAGCTTATGGAATGGTGCAACAACATAATCTCAAGTCACCAACCGACATCTGAATATCTAGAGGATTCAGCACATTTACAGCCACAGACACTGCTGGAAGTCAGACCCACTCTAAAGTAAAATAGCTTCATAGGGGCCTGTACAGACACACTGAGAGCTCTACCCCCAAACCTGGTCTTTTCTTAAGGAAAGATTGAAATAGAGGTCAGTGTATACAGTAGTTTATTTTAGAATGGGTTCCAGAAAGGGATAAGGAGAGTAAAACAAAAATAGGACGAAGCTGGAGAGTGAGTCAGCCTGTTGGACTGTGAGCAGAGAAGAAGGAAGGTTCATGCTGTATGGAGAAAGCCTCCAAAATGGAATAAGCACATAGCCATTGGATCCATCTGGCATAACAAAAGGTTGCTCCAAGAGATGTAAACTCCCCTGCGTCCCTGGATTTTTTTATGAGTTGCTTTAACCTAGTTTCTGCTACTATCTAGTCACCTCACACCCTGGGATAGAACACAAGAGAAATGCGTCATGGTCAACTTGTACAAATCTCAAAGTTGGCAAGCCTTCATTTGAATGTTTTTCTGTAGCAGTGGCTGAAATGAGAAATGGGTCTCAGATAATTTGGAGGAGAATTATAATATATTATATATTATTTATTATATATAATTTTACATTATATATATAATTTCTAGCTACATTAGGTGTATGTGGATACTAACAAAGCTAGAAAAGACTATTTTGAAGGACAACAACTGGTCAACAGTGTCCAATGCTGTACATGAGCAAGAAGAAGGCTGAGAGCTGACCATCAGTAATGTCGAAGATCATGGTGACCTTGACAAGACCTGATCGAGTGTCATGATTCATTTGCCTAGACTCATGCATCCTCTATGTGGTTATGAAAACACAAACATGAAGGCAGCAACCTCTCAGATACTGCCAAGGGACTTGTGGTTCCTCTGGCAATTGCCCTGGGCTCTCTTTAGTTGCAAAAGAGGATGTCTTCCTGTTTAGGGTTATCTTGCCCTCTTCCAATTCCTCTAGGTCTTTGGCTCTTCAGCATTCTCTTGTCCTCCTAGGCACTCAGTCTCTTTGTCTGTTGAGTTGTTCCTCTCCTGAAGTCACCTAGGAGCCTGGTGCAGGATGCTTTTCCAGCCTTCGAATGGAAGGCAATAGATACAAGGCTATAGGAAGTGGAGCCTGAGTCCTCCAACAGTCCCCGGTGTCCTTGCAAGTACATCTTTCCTTTTCATCCCCCTTTTCCTTTGAAATCTCCTGCCTTCACATACCCTGTCACCTCTGTGTCACTTTCTTGCTATGTGACTTCCTCCTCCATGTACGAGTTCCTCTGGCCAAGCTCACAGATGGCTCACTGTTGCTCACCTAGGAAGGTTCTCTCTTATGACCTCATTCACCACATATCCTTGCTCCATATTCTTCTAGAACCTTCCTTTCTTTCTGTTGCTCATCTGCTCTCCTGACTCACAGTACCCTTTCTATTGGCCAATGAGTCCCAGATGCATATCCCCTCTAGCCGCATTATGCTTGGACTTATATTTATATCTCTGTCCTTTGGAAGGCCTATTGGTGGCTTTTTATTTTATCTTCCTTTCTTCTACCTGTCCCCACCATCCCCAACAAGCTACCTGCAACTCTCCTAGCTCTCAGATTGATTTCCTTCCACAGCCAAGCCTCAGCTGCTTCTCTCCCAATCTTCTCACTGCACAGTATACCTTCTCCATTGGGGTCTTTTCTTGTAGTTTCTCTTTTTTAAAAAGAAAAATTTTCATTCTCTAGCTGTAATCTGCATCAGTTAACCTGTAGGCCCCATCAATGTGGTGATACAATGCCCACCAGGGTCACCACTTTGCTCTACCCACTCTTACCCTGATTTGTAGCCATCACAGATTCTGCCTTTAGGCACTGTGTTCTCTTACTTTACTGGACACGATCATGCTCCAGTTTTCCTCCTGCCTCTCAGGCAGCTCTTTCTTAGCCTGTTCTTTCCTCTGTGAGATGGCTCCAATTAACATACACGTGGTAGATTGAATGTGGACCCTCGAATTGAGTGTGGTTCCAACATTCAGGATCTGTGAAAACCATATTATTTGGGGAAAAAAATTAAGGATCTAGGCAGAAGTCATTAAATGAAGGATATCAAAGTGTAATAATCTAAGTTTATTCAGGTGTCTCTCCAATGGCAAGTGCCCCTATAAGAAACAGAAACAAAGACAGGCACAGAGGAGAAAGTGAAGTGAGGGCAGGGGTCAAAGCAAAGCAGCTTCAAAACAGAGGATGTTTACGGCTAACTAGAATATGGAGGAAGAGTGGATGGGTTCTTTCTCCCTAGACTCAGGGTGTGTGCCCATGTTGGCACCTTAATTCTGGGGTTTAGCCTCCAAAACTGATGTAACTATCTATTGACTTTATGCAACTAATTATGGCAATTCTAGGGATATCACACAATACTCAAATCAGATTTCCTAACATTCTTTCCCCATCTTCTTCTTCCAGGTCTTCCCACTACAGGTCAATGTGCTCAAATCCACCCAGATCTTCAGACTGGAAACCATAGAAATCATCTTTGGTTCCTGTTTGTCTGTCTTGTTTCAGGTCTCATCCTTTGAGTACCCCAAACCTGATCACTCCTCATTGAACTCACCATGACCACAGGGATTGTCCTTCCTTAAGTGACTTATTTTCCAAATTCTTCCAGTCATGAGCTACTGAAGATGAGTCTTAAATTCATAGGGTTCCTCATTCCAGACCAAAATCTTCCAGAGACTTCTAAGTCCTAGCACTGCAATGAGCAAATGGGCCCTGAGCACTCTGTTCACTGCTCTTGGCCATCTTTATTCCCCACAGTCCTCTATCATGGTTATTCAGACTTGATCATTCAGGTGGCCTATCTAGTCTTCAAAATCAACACACTCTACCATCTTAGGCAAGATTTTTTGTTGCTAACATCGCCCCTGTTTTATATTTCTCTTCTCAGAACCTTAGTCATATAACCTAAATCAGTCCTTTATGTATTCTTATCTACTATGTTAAACTTATGTCTTTTTGCTCCAGAGCACTAGTTATCTGCAATGACATCAGTCTATCTTTATTTATGGATGTTCTATCCTAATAAAATATAAACTCCACAAGAAGGCTCAATTTCATCATCAATAACCTGGAGTCCAGACAATATCTTGTGTGCAGTGGATTCTCACTACATGCTGATTGGATGAGTGTATTTTATCTATCTTCTTACAAATACTTGGGGTTGACCAAATCCCTGGCTATTTGTGTGTGTTGAACCAATGGATGGGTAACTGAGCAATTGAATATATTCTTGATCACCCCAGCTGGAAGGAATCTCTCGTCCTCTGAACTTAAATATAGCAGCATTTTCTAGTCAACACATTATTCTGCCTTTGAGCACATACATTTCAACATATCATCTCTGCTATTGGCCATAATAATCTCTTCCAACACAAGGTTAGGATTATCTCTCATCTTTATTTCCCATGTGACACATCTAGTCACCTGTTATAGGGAGTCAATAGACATTCGGTGAGTGGTGGAATGAATGAATACACTATTGGATGGCTGTTTTTAAAAGGTTTATGAGTTACTTTACATGAGAAACGTGGAACCATCCACGTGCCCAAGACTGTGAAATCCATCCCTTCTCATCCCAGCTTTGCTGCGGCTCTCTACCAAATCCACCACTCTGGGTCTTAGAGAATCTAAACATTTCATTTCTTCCCACTGAGCCATAAATACAACCGGCAGCGATTAGCAAAACCCTCACGACACCCCTGGGCCCACTGGACTCTTTTTTCGGGCCACTAACTCACTTAATTTGGTGTAGTTTAGCACATTACAAGATTGTTCAAGAGCACTATAAATGATGTCGGGCACTGTCGGAAACCACTTCAGAAAATCACTGCCAGTGGGCTGGATCAAAGGGCGAACACCTGGCAGCTAGCAGGGTCAGGAAAACAGAATAAATCATGTTTTTCTTTTCTACCTTCTTGAGATTTGCACCTTTCACCCCTAACCATTGCATATATATTTCTTAAAATTTAGACCACTATAATGTAACTATAAATTATGTATGTGCTTATGGAATGTTCAGTCCACGCTGGAAGAGAAATTACTCTAGACTCTCTAATTCTCTCATGTGATTATCAGGCTATTTGCCTGTTATTTTTTGTTTATTTTGGTCTTTAATCAAGCTTAGTTTATTTTGTACGATCTTAAAACATAAATGAAGATGCTCGTCTTTATCTGAATAAATCAGACAGGAATCACAGGAGACGACTTTCTGAAACTGGGATATCTTTCATTATCTTTGCAAAGCAGTGCAGTAGTGTCGTGCAGCTGTTTTAAATACCCCCACTCAGGAGAAGCAAAGATCTCATAACTGATAATTTTCCATCTTTATTGTAATTTCTATCTGAAGGCAACACAAGCAAAAAATAGTCACATTGGCAGGACAGTTCTTAGGGGAATGATCTTAGCCAAGGGCACCAATTTTCATCTGGGTATGAATTTGGTTACTAGCTGGTCTTAACTGAGCCTCATGGGCAGGCAAATGTGGTCAAAATAATTTTTTTCTGGACCGTCAGTTCTGAACTTGCAAGCAGTTTAGATCTGTCACCAGCATGTGGCAGAATTTGGGGGGAGGGAGAAAAAGGAATAGGGAATGAGAGTAGGCAGCACCCAGGGTTTCCTAGAGTCCCATGGTCCTGTGAGAAAGAAGATGTGGGGAAAATTAAGACGGTTTCCAGACTTTTAAAAAATATATAGCTTGAACATGGTTTATCTGAAATGTTGTGAAGTTGATATGCTATTGTGTTAATGCTTCAAGGCTTCAGAGTTCAAAAAAGTATGGTTTGTTTGAAATTGCGGCACTAAAATGTGTTTCCATTTAGGATTTTACAAAACAAATGCTTTGGAGATTCCGAGACAGGGACAGACAGCATAGACTGGAAGGCCTTTCAACGTTTTTATCAACGCCCAGTTCCTAGGAACCAGGGCAATGTGGTCTGCAAGCTGCTTTCCAACTCACCAGCATTGAATACAACATTAACAAATGTCCAGGAGGGTTGATTTTTCCTCTCAAAAGTGAACCTGTTTCATTCTGGAGACACTTCTTAAACGTCACTTACCTCCTTGAAGTGTCAGTTTCTAGATGAAAATACGCTATATGCCAAACTTTGGGATCCGTCATTCAAAATATGAAGGTGCGCAGAATCAATCAACTAAATGAAATGTTTTTATATGAAGCTTAAAAACTACTTTTGAATATACTTACCAAAACATAAAAATGTACATATTAGTGGAGCACCACACAATACTTAAACATGTTATGTAGTTTGTACATCAGACTCAGCATCAGATTCAAATACCCCGCCTTTGTGGTGAATGCACCCAGACACCTTGCCTTGAGCTTTGTGAAATGCTCTGTACTCAGTGGTAACTCATAGTCACCCTATTGTGTGACAGTAACTTTCACATGTGTTTCTTAGCAGGTGTGATGCTCTCAAGATAAACATTTCCCCTACTTCATCTGAAAAGACATAATATAACGCGGTGGTTCTTCCTAGTTGTACTTCAACACATTTCTTTATATCGTGGTGATCACTTACCTTTAAAATTATTTCATGAACTAGAGTATATGTGTTCCTGAATGCTAGCTGTGAAGGTATACATGCTAGGGATATCTGCCTGTGTGTGCTAGGAATATCTGTACCTGTGTGTGCACGGTAGATATGTGTGTGTGTGTGTGTGTCCCTTGCTATCCATGAAGGATTGATTTTAGGGCACTCAGTATGCCATGAATACCAAAACACAAAACCCAAGGGTGATCTAGAGACTATATAAAATGGTTTGGTGTCTGCAGATAGCAATTCTATATACTTATGTTGTACAGCCCTATTCTCTTAGCAGAACAGTCACCATCTACATAATTCTAGCTGGGTCTGCTTGCAGAAATTCCTCACAGCTGGGCTTGCTGAATTGTGACACTATCAGATAAGGAGGAGGTGTTGAGGGTCATTGGACGTTCACTTGAGAATCCAACCAATTTCTGCTAAAATTGCAAGTGGTCTTCTAGACTGCAGGAGGAACTAGAATATGGCAGGGGTAATTAAGAGGGCTCTATTTGTGCAGCCATGGGGGAACTATCACCCTTCTGGGTGTATACCTTCTAGTGTGACTGCTTTAAGGTCACCTATGTTCCTCTAAGCCTTCACAGCCTCTTGTCAGTGAGTCGAATAAACTCGCTGGTTTCCCAGGAGAAACTATGGTAAACTCAAACTTTGGTTTGCCTTTGGGACCTTAGATAGAGAAGGTTAAGTAGAGTCTGTGAAGTCCTGCTTAGGAAAAAATTCAGGTGACAACTTATATTATCTAATACAGTGTCACTGGTATGGAAATGGTTGCTAAGCTGTGTCATTAGGGAATAATGAAAAGAAAACTGGCCCATATTCTAGACAGACACATTTTCCCCTAAATATTTTAATCTATATTTGGCTGACCCTTTGGGTTCAAGGATAAGGATGTCAACTCTATATTTTAAAGATGTACTTATTTTTCTGGCACTTTGACCAAACACCTGACAAGAATCAAGTTAAAGGAGGGTTTGGGGGCTTTCAGAGGATGCTGGTGATTATAGCAGAAGGTTTGACAGCAAGTGACTCCACACTGGCAGGCAGGACCAAAGTGGTGTTCTCACCAGAGCTGGAAGGCACAGCAAACAGAGAAGAAGTAGGTTGGGATATAATCTTTGAGCCAGTCCCCTAAGAGATTCACTTCCTCTATCTAGGTCCACCTCCCCGAGCTTCTGTAACCCCCAAAACAGTGCCACCAGCTGGGGACCAAGTGTAAAACACATGACCCATGGGGGCCTTTTACATCCAAATTATAACACATATTTATTAATCCACAATAAAATATGTGGATATAAAATTCTTAGTTTCATTTTATTGAATTTATGAAAAAAGTGTTCTAAAACATTATATATTAAGATCATATATATCATATAGTAATTCTACCTAAAAAAGCAAAACACTATTTTTTATTGAATAAAAAGTCATATAGCATATTCTTATTACTGTCTCCCCTCCTCTAAGTCCTCCCAGATCCTTCCTACCTCCTCACCAAAGTTCAAGCCCTTTCTTTCTCTCTCTCTTTAGGAAAAAAACATATACAACCTATAAAAATATAAAATCAAAAACCATAGTACACATCAAAAGACCAGTAAGTCAAAAACATGCTCAAACAAAGCAATATGGGACAAAAAAGTCAACACAAATAGCAGTGAGTTTGTTTTGTGTAGTCCATCTCTTGCTGGGCTATGGTTGATAAACCCAGTGAGATTCCATTTGAGATACTGCAGAATTATTTTAGAAGAAATGCAAGAGGCTCAGCGTTAGAGGCAGTACAGCCTACTTGCTCAGCAAGGTGTAAGAAGCTGTCTTGCTTGTCTTAGCCCCTCTGTCCACTTCTCTGCTCCCCTCTGCTCTGATTCATTCTTGTGTTTCTTCCTATAAAAATGGTTTTCCTTCTCCAATCTCCTATCTCCACCCAACCCGCAGAGATTGCAAATAGCTTTTAGTTTAAAAAAAAAAGTAAAGGTACAAGGACTAGAGAGATGACTGGATGATAAAGAGTTAAAGAATGCATGTATACTGCTCTTTCAGAGACCCTGAGATCAGTTACCAGAACCCACATGCAGTGGCTTATTATAACTCAAGCTCTAGGAGATCTGGCCTCCATGGATACTCTCTTGCATACACACACACACACACACACACACACACACACACACACACACACACACACTGAAATAAATCTTAAAAAAAAAAAAAAACAACCAAAAACCAAAGAACCAACAAAGCTTGATACCTTACACCTATAATCCCAACATGCAAGAGGCAGAGGCAAAATAATATATACAGAGCTCAAGTGTATCTAGACTACATATAGAGTAATGGGGCAGCCAGGCTGACATAGCAAGTCCTTACTTCAAAAACAGCGTCAAGACAGGTGTGATGGGGAACACTTTTAATCTCTAGCACTAGGAAGACAAGCAGGTGGGTCTCCATGAGTTGAAAGTTCCAGGCAAGCCAAGGCTGTTAGCATTTCCTCTAGGCTCTTCCCAACAGTTACCTAGCAAGAGCCAGGTATGAACTCTCTCCATCATCCCTCCCTCTCTACCTATTTCCTCTCACAACGAAGGCTACATATTAAGACCCTATCTCCAAGATAAAATGAAACAAAGCAACATAAAAAGCCATAATAATGCAGCTATAGCAGAGTCATATATCCAAGGGACAGCAAACAGCTGATAATTTTTTTTCACACTAGTGAAAGTAGTCACCTTACCTGCTCACTTTCCTCTTAGAAATTTCATGGTAAACAACTTGGGGTTCACCCAAATCCCAGAGGCATGAAATCCTATTTCAAAATGAATTGAGGCAAAATCTTTATCTTACTGTGAAGGGGACTACAGCTGTTGACAAGTCGCCGCCCATTTTAGGTAACTCTAGTGCTCAGAAAACTGCAGTTGCATTTAGATGCTCATGAGGAATAATTAAATTGTGCATCACCATGTACTTTCACTTAAAAAAATTCTTCTTAAATATCAACTGCATCATAAAAATAGTCCTTCATTTGTTTGGGTTTTAATGTTTTTAAAATGAAGATTAGGATTTAATGGTGTTTCAAAGTCCATTGTGTCATGTGATGTTTTTCTGGAAGCTGCCCAGAAAAAAGGGCATGGGATGTTTTGCTAGAGCAGATATTTGAGAGGACACGTGATATTTGGAAAGGGTATAGTAGAGCCCAACAGACAATGGATGATGCTGTGGCACTGGTTTGCCTTGTCTTCTTCGCTGATCATCATTTGTCATGACCTTGTAGAAAAAATGCACCAAAAACACTTTTCATGGGATTCTGGCATCTTCTTGATGTTTCCTCTCAGGCCAATTGGCAGAGCTTTGCAGTTTCTTCTGCATTGAACTTCCACTGCTGATTCATGAATGGTGTTTGTGAGTGGATTGAGCTATGGCTGCTGATTCATGTGAACTGAACTTCTGATATCCTGACAACAAAGATTGGGATCACCCCAAAGAACTGTTTCTTAACACATCCTCCTTTGTCCTATTAACCTCTTCGTTCCTCCACCTCTGGTGAGTGGTGGGCTAGAAGGGAGGTTAAAGCATTTAAGAACCCTTATTAAAGTAGCTTTTGAAAAATCTAAGTCTACAGCTCAGTAATGCTTAAGTTGTAAGAACTAAATACTTTCAAACATATTGTTTTCTACTTAGCCAGCTTACCAATGGTTGGGTTTTGAAAAAAAATCCTTTTGATATAAGCCCCAAATAAAATATTTTGCTTATGAAGTTTTCAATCTAGACAACTGACCCACCCATTGCACTCCTAAAGTTTGTAAAAGAAGAGAAGAGAGTCTGAAACCCCTCTAGCCATAAAATTATAATTCTGAGATCCTGGGTTTTCCAAAGCTATCAAACATTATACATTATACATTATATATCAAGCATAACTTGAGACCCTGAGAAAACTATGTGCTTCTTTGTTTCTTTAATTATGGACTTTAGACAAAGTATTTGAGTGTTCATAATTTTCCTATCTTAAAATGAATTCAAAGTCCAGTGACCTTCCCAACTAAGTTTTTCATTTTTAATCCTGTACCAAAGTGGTATGCTATGAGGTCAAGTTCAGCCATGTCCTGTGTCCTGCTCTGTGCTTGACTCAGACTGAGAGAAAGCAATGTGGCTACGCCTATTCACACTGTAGCAAGTGTGACTCTTTCTGATTTGATACAAGGCTTTAATGTTGCTACACTGTTGTACATGTTTAAATAAAAAAAATCTAGCTTACATAAAAGACTATGTGTCTCTGAGTCTTTTGTTTGCTTGTTTCATTTCTGTTACTGTGATAATTATCCAGACAAAGAAACTTAATGGGGGAGGAGTTATCATGACTCACAGCTGCAGGTTACAGTCCACCACTGCCAAGAAGGCAGGGTGGTGGGAGCTTGAAGTAATTAGTTACATGTACAGTCAAGAGCAGAGACAGAGAGGGAATGGGTGCATGCTAGAGCCAGCTCACTTCACCTTTTAGAATACATAGCCTAGGACTCAACCCCTGGAATAGTACCACCTACTATCACTTGATAAGATAGTCCACCACAGATACAGTTGCAGGCCTACTTAATCAGACAATCCTTCATTAAGATTCTCTTTCCAGCTGGGCAGCCGTGGTGCACGCCTTTAATCCCAGCACTCAGGAGGCAGAGGCAGGCGGATCTCTGAGTTCAAGGCCAGCCTGGTCTACAGAGTGAGTTCCAGGACAGCCAGGGCTACACAGAGAAACCCTGTCTCGAAAAAACAAAAAAACAAAACAAAACAAAAATTCTCTTTCCAGATGACCCTAGCTAGCTACTAGTTAGAGCAGAGGTCTGTCCTAAACAAAGGCTTAGGTAAAAGATGAGACTGCCCCATTGTGTCTGAGAAAGGGCAGATTATTTGATTGTCTCCATGGGTAGAATGGGGTAGCTATGAGGAAACTCATGAGAATTCATTATGGCCCAAACTTCACGGGTTCACTTTAGAGATTATTTTTAAGAGATTAAATATACTGTTATACTATTTATTTTATTAAGCAATATTTTTAGAACACAATTTGAAGTATGCTAAGGTATAGAAAGTCTGCCTTCACCATCCCCTTTTCTCCTCCTCCTCTTCCTCTTTCTTCTCATTTGGGACAGAGCATCATGTAGCCTAGGCTTGCCTCAAGCTCTCTATATAGCCAAGGCTGGTCTTGGACTCTGCATCTTCCTGCCCTTACCTCCTAAGCTCATGCCACCATACACTTGGTTCCGTTTTGTCTTTGGTTTTTAGCCACACATTCTGAAGTCTTGAGAAATAAAAGTAACTGGGCTGTGGCTTCATCGCTGGCTTCTGGACAGAGGTGTTTCTGTCATCGATCACCACAGTCTGAGCTTGTCGGAGCTGAAAGTATTTTGTCTGATTCTTAATGACTGGAGAAGTCACTGCCCCTGTCCCACATCTATCAGACAAAAAATCCGTCAAACAAACAGATAAAAGAGTTAATATATTTATGAATCTGTGTCCTCAAGATGCCTTCAGGAAATCCCCAGGAATTGACAATGAACAATATAAGTTTTTGGTCTTTCTAGGGGACATCTTTCAGGTATGTTCTGTTCCATTCTTTAAACTAGCAAACAGAAAACTATTGAAGATAAGTCAAACACATGAAGCACCCCCACCCCACCCCCAAGCCTCCAACTTTACTGTTAGGTCTCAAACTCCATATTATTTCAGGCATCTATGCCAGGTATAATGAATGAATGAATGAATGAATGAATGAATGAATGATGACAAAAGAGAATGAATGAATGAGTGAGTGAACAAACAAGACCTTCCTTTTGTGAATTCCATGAGATCTCAACAATATGGCAGTCTAAATAAGACCCACACAATAATAATACTAGTTGACATGCCAATGTGAATAGAGGAAATCTCACAAGGCACTGCCAGGTGAAGAACTATAGATAATTAATGGATGTGGAGAGAGGGAGAATCAGTCTTCTCCAAAGATGAGACCCTGATAGGTTACCTATGACAAGTGGTCACCCCTAACACATGTACATAAGAACAACACCAAATAGCGTCAGTAGGTTGTGTATGTGTTTCTAGTGTAGGTAAAAGATTAGACTATGTGTCTCTGAGGTTTTTTTTTAGTTTCATCTCTGTTACTATGAGAAAATAGCCTACACACACACAAATAGTTCTGCACAATACACACATACACTCATACAACACACACACACATTCATGCACTCACACTCACTCATATGCACATACACTCACACAAATCCATACACACATACTCATACACACACACACACACTCATACACATACACAAGTCATACACACACTCATACACATATCACACACACTCACACTCATACACACACTTACATACATTCATACAATCATATATAGACACATACACGCACATACACACATACACTTAAAATACACACACACATACATTCACCCATACACACATACTAACACACTCCCACTTACATACACTCATACGCACACATACACACACTCATACATATACTCACACACACACACATGAACACACTCACACATACCCACATCTCTCTCTCTCTCTCTCTCTCTCTCTCTCTCTCTCTCTCTCTCTCACACACACACACACACTCACACATAGATAATGATAATAAAGAGAGAGAGGAAGAGGTCAGTAAGTTGAGACATGAGAGAAATTAGAGAGGGAGAGGGGGAGTGGAAATATTGTTCTCATATAAAAAATTCTCAAAAAGCTTTAAATTAAAAAGGATGGCAGTGGTCTTCTGTACAAATCTATGTGCATCCCCACAAGGTACCTATTTGGTGTCTGTCCTAAGGACTATCATAATTTCTATGAGAACTGATGTATTCTGGCCTCATCTTGCAGATGAGAAAATTGAACTGTAGAAAACATGTGTGACCTGCCCAGCATTGCACCCTCAGTCAGGTGGAGTCAGAGCGGACAGGAGCAGGTCTCCAGCTGCATACTACTGAGGACTCTGACATGTTGTTAGACTCAGGAGAGCAGCAATGTGTGCTCTGGTTAGCCAAGTGTTCCCTGACTCACTTAACTGCAGTACACCTATCGAAATATCTAGAGCACAGTGTGGCAAACAGAAGCACATCACTTCCTTGGTCCTTCTAGTCAAGTGCATGACCTTGTAAGGAGGAGTGTGAGTTGTCAGTCTCTGTGTGTCCTATAACTTACCTATCAAATGAGGAGAGCAGGCAAGATCCTCCCTGCTTCTGCTAACTACCTTCGAGATTTAACTGGACCTAGTATAAAATCTAATGTATGATGCTACTTTATGGTGCATGCCTGTGAGTGACCTCTAGTAGAGAAAATTAGACTGGCCCATCTGCTGACCTTTCCTTCCTCCCTTCTTCCTTTTCCTCCCTCTCTCCCTGTTTCCCTGCCTCAATTTCCTTTCCCCTTCCTTCCTTGTTCCTTACCTCCCTACTTTTCTCTTATTTTCTTTTCCTCTTGAGGCAGAGTCTCACATAGACTACTAGGCTGGCCTCGGACTCACTATATATACCTATAAATCCAGGGATGACCTTAAATTTCTGATCCTGCTGCCTGTACCTCCCAAGGGCTGTACACCATCATGGCTAGTTTAGGTGGTGCTGGGGATTGGATCCAGGACTTTGTGCATGCTAGGCAAATACTGTACCATCTGAGATGCATCCCCAGCCACACATATAGGAGAGCAGAGAAGGCAAGCATGTTCCTCTGTGAGATACCCACTTAGTCCCAATCTGTCCTGCAGAGTAGGGAACTCAGGTAATGTTGAGCTGCACTGTGAATCCACTTCCACTCATCAAGAACGAAGGATGGGGTGGGGGTTGGTAGAGCAGCAGGTACTACAGGTAGAAAAAGAGGCATTGTCACACACTGCCAACGCCATCTTTGCCCTGAGCGAAAGCATTGGCTGAGAAAGGCCCCTGGATCATTCTGGTGGCTTTGGTTTAACTTTACTGCTAGACAGTGCTGAGTGAGACATGGGTTCCATATAGACTCACAGAAAGAAGATTTGCTGAGCTAGGGCTGTCTGGGGTTTCTTTGGTGGATGTCTCATTAAAATTCTGATTATTGTTATTCTATGAATCAGAGAGTAACAGAATCCAGAAATGTACAGCCATGCTTTGTAATTCCCAGCATGTGAACCACACTGCCAAGTCTGCCCTTCTGGATGCAGAGAGTGAAGAGGACCTCATAATTTCACTTCTAAGCTCTAACATTTACTGTATATGAGTTTTAATGTTATAAATCGAAACAACTTCTAGACCAGGAAATGGCCAATGCTCACGACTGTAAGGCATCATCCAGGTATCCATTCTCATGGTCTTTCAGAGTTGAAGGTACAACAACATGAGATAAAATAGCTGAACACATAACGGAATCCCAAGTGGGTCAATGGATGGCTTGAATTAATAAACTCATAGGGAAATTATTCCTTAAAACCATGAATTCACAACTACAAAGCTTGTTTTTGCTTTGCTATTATTAATACAATAAGAGGTTTGACTTTGACCCTGGGATTGTAAACGTGGAAAACATTAACAGTATTATATTGACATGTCAGAACCTCTCTTTTTTCTGCATTAAACTGAAGCTTCTGATAAGCATGGAAGAGTCCCTGTGGCACCAAATAAAACTAAACAATTCGTATGGACTAAGATCAAGGAAGTCTAGTGGGCTCAAAGTTTCCAGTTCTTCAATAAAGAGAAGTCTGTTGGGGACCACTGGCAGTTATTAATGTTTCAAAACTATAATTTACGAAATCATTCCTTTTAAAAATAAATACTAATCTCTGAGAAAATTCTGTCCTTTGTAATAAGTTATATGGTAAGGGTTTCAAAAACATTTCAGATTTATGCTGATAAAATGTCTTCATATCATTGATTTGGTCTCTTTTCTGAAACTGCTACAGGTTTAAACTGTCTGAGGGTGAATTAGGAGGACCCAGTTGCTTCAGTGTGACGTCCTTTACAACAACAGTAAATATGTCATAGATTATAATTTTTTTTCTTAGCATCTCCTGCATAGGATTAGGTTTGGACAACACAAAATAAAACAAGATATTTTGTCTTGGGAATCAACAATTGGCTTCCTCCATTGGGGAGCAAACAGCGGTAGATTGTAACCTGTGACTTTTGCTGGCTACTCTGCAGGTCCACAGAAGAAAAATGAGAATGGAATGCCAGGTGGCAACCAAAGACACAATCACAAAACCAAGAAGCCAGTGGCCATAAATACTACACAGACAAGCATGGAAGAAGAAGACAGACTAGAGGCTGTTCTTACTGGTCATCTGGCCATGATAGTCTAGGTACACATTCAAAATTAGATTTCCTTCCCTGTGTGGAGGTTGCTCTGAGTGGCCATCAATATTGCAGTGGGAAACTCAGTGGTTCTCTAGGCTTTTTGCTCAAAGCCCTGATTTGGTCAAGCTTTCAGGATGAACTATATTCCCAAAGATCATTTTTGTCAGAGAAACAAAATGCAATAAAAATCACTGTGAATCATTTAGGTCAAATGAAAGTATATGTGATCAGACTATCTAGCTTGCAGTACAACTTAAAGGTCAGTCTTTAGTGTCCTTTCCGGTAGCCGCCATACCAAAAGACTGCTTCTCCTTTCAGTTTTGGTTTAGACATTTGAAATTCTGTTTCTGTAAAGAGAACCTTAAACTCCAGGGATGGCTGTGGTGTCAAAATTTAAGAAGGATTATTGTCTCTCAGATCTTCCATCTTTATGTCTTTATGTCCTACTCACGAATCTTTTCAGTCTTGGGATAGAAATACAAATTGTTTTAAATAAGGTTTTGATTAATATTTGGTTTTATATTTGTCTTAGTCAGGGTTTCTATTCCTGCACAAACATCATGACCAAGAAGCAAGTTGGGGAGGAAAGGGTTTATTGGGCTTACACTTCCAATTGCTGTTCATCACTAAAGGAAGTCAGGACCTGAACTCAAGAAGAGCAGGAAGCAGGAGCTGATGCAGAGACCATGGAGGAATGCTGCTTACTGGCTTGCTTGCTTCTCCTGGCTTGCTCAGCCTGCTTTCTTATAGAACCCAAGACTACCAGCCCACAGATGGTACCACTTACAAGGGTCCCTCCCCCCTTGATCACTAATTGAGAAAATGACTTACCGCTGGATCTCATGGAGGCATTTTCTCAACTGAAACTCCTTTCTTTGTGATAACTTCAGCTTGTGTCAAGTTGACACACAAAACTAGCCAGTACAATATTTAAATACCTTTTAAGCACCTTTGTTTATAAACTTAGACTATTCTATGTTTGTTTTTAGGTTCTTTAGCTAACTGGATTATAAAAATCCCAGTATATACTTACATAGCTTTTGGTATACTTAGTGAACTTAAAACCACAGAGATGCTGAAGTTATTTTAAATGGTCCAAGGTTCTACAAGTTTAATATCATTTCATATTTAAAATCTGAAGTTTATGTAAAATGATGACAAGCCCTCCCAAACAAGATTGTCATGGATGAAGGAATTATCTTAATACCTAAAAAATAAATCTTTCTTAGGCTTCAAATAATAATACTAAAATTTTAATTATCATGATAATTTCATAATTAGGTCTCCTCAGAGCCAAGTCTTACCCATAGAGAAAATTTATTGCCATCCAGGTTGATTTAGTCACTTATGCTGAGAGATTTCGGACATGATGACACTATCAAAATTGCTATGTGTCTCCTTGAACCTTGTTCTGTGGCTGAAATTTCCTGGGCTTCTAAACCTGAAACTGAGAGTAATTCATTGATCATCAGGGAAATATGGAGACACTAGAACCATTTGTGAATGTAAGATGGTACAGCCGCTGGGGAAAACAGTATGCTAATTTCTTAAAAACTTAAAAGTAGAATTATTGTTTAATTACCGAATTTCACTTTTGGAAAGATATTCAAAAGAACAGAAAGCAGGACTTTAAAGAAATCTCTGCTTTTCCATGTTCACAGAAACATTATTCACAGTAGCTAAAAGGTGTGAGGAGCCCAGTTGCCTCTTGATGGATGAATGGAGACACAAAATGTGGAACTCTCTTCACCTTAGCGATGAAGGAATTCTAGCACATGCTACAGTGAGAGTGAAAGGTGAAGACTGAATAAGCCTGTCATACATACACCAAAAAAACAAACCCCACCTCAAACACTGTAATGTCCAAATTCATAGAGACATAAAATATAATGGAAGTTTCTAGAAGCTGAAAACAAAGGGAACATACAGAAATATTTCAACAGTACAGAGCTTTAAATGATGAATATGGTCAGAGCAGTATTTATTTTACCACAATTGAAACATTAGAATAAGAATATAAAAAATGTTTAATAATAACAAACTTTACCACACCAACAGGAATGTGAACAAGAAAGAGTTATGCTTATAAAGAAGGCCAGTGGTGCCACTGCCTTGGAAAACAGTTCGATGGTTTCTCAAGTGATTATAGGACTACCTTACAGCCTAACAATTCTATTCTGCTGTATATCCAGCAGAAATGAAAACAGATGTCCGCACAGGATTTATGCACAAAAATCACATGGTAATTTTATTCAGAATCACTGAAAGGTAGACTCTAATATTTATCAACCCGAAAGGATAAAAAAAAAATAATATGTTATCCACACAATAAATTTAGTATTATTCAGCCCTGGAACTCAAGGAGCTTGAAGTTTCTGGTCAGCAGGCAAGAAGGAAATCAACACATTACCCTAAGTAGTTAAAACCTAAGATGGAGATCTGTGAGGTAGCAGGAGTCTAAGGACAAACTATTGCCCTCAAAAAAGACAGGCAGATGTAGAGAATCAAAGCTTACTGGAGCAAAGACTTCCATAGGAACCGGTGTTGGGGGTCATAAAAACCTGAGTCATGATTGATGAATTGTTAGGGCTCCGAGCAGAAAGCATGATAATTAAATCCTTCCAGGCACCCAGTCTTGAGAGGATGCCTCACACTTCTGTGGGTTTCACTTCTAGGAGCTTTGTTTTAACCAAATTAAAAAAAAAAAAAAAAAAAAAAAAAAAAAACAACGAGGAGGAGGAGAAGCCCAGATTAATTCCAGGATCTGGGAAGATCGGTAGTGAAATTAGAGTACTCAGCTTATAACAAGGACTGCCTTGAAAGAGCAAGTGTTTCATCATGGGTCAAGAGAACCCCTCCCTCTAGTCTTCACAGGAAAAGAAAGAGATAGGGATACATTCACCCAATGGAAGGGACCAGGCAGGAGTGGGAGACAAACACTAAGATTCAATCATTCAGTCCACAACCCAGAGGCACGGGCCAATGAGATGACAGAGACATCCACCTAGGAATTTAAAATCCCTGCGATTAAGATAGGGTAGACTCTGAATGGACACCCTGAGCAGATAGGGTAGATTTTAAACAAGAACCCAAAGAAATGCTAGACCTCAACACATCGTACAGAGATGAGGCCAGGCTCAAAAGCAGATGCCCACAGCTGAGGAAATAATCTCTGAGCTTGAGGTGTGCCGGTAGAAACTTCCAAAAGTGAGAAAAAAAAAAAAAAAAAAAAAAGAGGAAGAAGACAGAAACAAACAAACAAACAAACAAACAAACAAAAAAAACCGGAAAGGAATATCTCGACTATGATAGGACAGGTCAGGTGTCAATCAGACTCCGAGAAAGAAACACCAGGACCAATGATGGCTGTCTACCTGCCACAAATCAAGGTCAGACACCAAACCTTAGGAACTCAGCAAACTGCAAGAAATTAGTTTGAAATTACTTAATTCATTAAAAATATTTTTAAGACACTACCACAACCAGAGCAAAACAAAGAAGAAAAAACAAAACAAAACAGAAAACCTGACTAAGTCGAGGCACAACATATTCAAACTGCAGGAAAACAAAGATTAAAAAAAATCCTTGAATGCAGCCAGAAACATGAAATACTGATTCACACGCCAACATGGATGAGCCTTAAAGATGTGACGAGGAGCCAGAGTGACAGAGGACCGCACCGGTAATTCCATCCATGTGAAAGTCAGGAATAGGAAAATTACAAAGTTGCTTACTTAGGCCTGGGGTGGGGTAGAGGCACTGGGAGAAGCAGGAGACTGATAGCTAGAAGGTTCAGTATTTCTTTCTTTCTGAGGTGACAAAAACCGAAAACCAAACCAAATCAAAACAGAAACAAAAACAAAACAAAACAACAACAACAAACCAGGGTGGTGATTTGCTCCTGCTGCTGATTTATAAATTTCAAATTTCAATTTTTAAAGCAGGACTTTTAACCTTTTTTGAGTGTTCTTACTAGTTTTCCAAATCAGAAACAACTTCGAATTCTCTTTTTTTATGCATCAGAGTCCCAAATTTGATTTACCATACAGTAGGGGCTTGTACCCTCCTTACTATTTCTCATGTGTAGCTTTTTGCTTCTTTTTACAGGGGTTTGTTGTTGTTCTACTTCTCTTGTGTGATTAGTGAGGGCAAAAGTATTTCCTATCTGAGGGTTCACCCATCGCAATCTCTGTAATCTTCCTTGTGATTTATTTTTCCATTGCAGAGAAGTGGCCAGAAAGAGTGTATACCCTATCCCAGCCCAGTCAGTCCAATAGTTACATATTTCGATTTTAATTCTATTTTGATTCATTATGTTACTTTTACTCCAGCCATTGAGATGCATGTTTCTGTGCATGAACTTACTTGTTAAGCCTGTGCACCTTTAATATCTGAAACACAAAGCGTTTCTCAGTGCTTGGAGGGAATGCAGGGTGCTCATTTATGTTGCTCTGGGCTGGACAACTGATTGAAAATCTGTTGAAAAGTTTGTCCCGTTTTTCATACATCATAAGACATTTGAGAACATTATGTCTGTAAGTCAAAATACAAACATGTTTCTACTTTTCAGTCATAGGGTATTACCTGCTTTTACATGGCTGTTTCCAAATATGTACTGGAAACAGCTTAAAAAAGGAAGAATTATTTAGGTCCACCGTTCAGGAGATATCAACCCACCGTGATGGAGGGGGTATAGTGATTGGAAGGCTGGGGTGGCTCAGCCAGTGTTGACTGGAATCTGCACTGTTCTTCACAACCTGCCAAACCAAGAATCAGAATCTAGAAGCAGCCCGGGCTATAACTCTCAAATTCCCACTATAGTTTCCAGTGACCCACCTCCTCCAGACAAAGTTCTGTAACCTCCCAAAACAGTGCCAGCAGCTAGGGACCAAGGGTTCAAATACATGAGTTTGATGGATGCTAGGATATGTGCTAGCCCATTTGGCTGTTCACAGGGGCTGCAGAAATATGGAAAAAAAGGGAGGATTTGACTCCCCCCACACACACACACCAGTTCTGCAGCCATCTCCCATCTCCTGCATCCTGGTTACGAGAGGCTGAGACAAAGTGAATGAAAACAATTTAAATTTCAACAACTTGCTCACTGAACAAATTGGATTTCTATATTGTTGACTTTTCTTCTCTCCTTTTGTGAATACATATGTACCGGACATACATTGATGCAGAAGCTTAAGGAAGGTGACGAAGCGCTTGGTCCTTGAGTATTTTATGTCACATTGTCTCTGTCACTGAAGCAGAGGATCACACCTTCTGCTCTATCTGATTAGAGGGTGCATTTAGCATTTGAAGAGATGACTTTCAAGTTTGAGAAGTTTTTAAGTTTTCCCGAGGTTATGAATTTAATCTCTTCATTTCAGCAGAAACTTTTTTTTTTTTTTTTTTTTTTTTGGCATAATATACTAACCAGGAAGATGGCTTTATTCAGCGGGACATTCTAAAGCACTTAGTAAAACAGCCACTTGACACTTAACACGTCTCCCCCTTGGAAACAGATTTATCTTTATCAGGATTTGAAGTGATAAATTTGGCGAATGTAAATGGACACCTCACGGTGACTTCGAGTGGTTATCTACCCTGCACCACTGAAGTGTAATAAATAGATACTTTAAATACTTGATCCTAGAGGTCTCTTCTTGAACTCGGGTGTAAGCTATCTAAACAGTTGAAAAGAGATTTATAGTTATGAAGAGGCCTCTATGTCAGGGAAAGTTTTATGATATTCTATAATAAATTAGCAATAAATGGATACAGGTGACTGTGGAATTTATGAACTTTAATGCTTTAATACCGCACTAAAGAAAAACTAATTATTAAGGTCCTAAAGGGTAATATAAAAATACCATCTACAAATTGTCAAATTAAGCCATTAGTCCTAGGTATTTGAGGTAGGTTTTTTTTCTTTTTTCTTTTCTTTTCTTTTTTTTTTTTAAAAAACGACTCAGCCTGAAAGACAGAAACAAATAAATCGGAAAAAAACCAGTTCACCAACTAGCAGAAAATCAATGGTCAAGCCTCCCTGTAGAAACTGCAGAACTTAAAGTTAAATTCTAAGACTTTTTTTTTCCTCCTTCCACTTAAAAAATAATCATTCTTTCAGCACGTCAGTGAAGTGATATTTATGTTGCCCAAAAAAAGAGACTAATTTCATTTGATTCTCACATAGTATTTGTCAAATACTTTCCCCCAAGTGCTCATGAAGATGTCTGTGTTTGAGAGGTCCCAGAAAAGTTATCTGAGTGGAGAAAAAGAACCAAATTTAGGAAACATGAAGGTTTTCGAATGTCCTTTTCTGCAAGAAATTCCGATCTAAGGTCTGTGCATAGGGAGGCGTCTCTACTTTCATCTTTAGTTTGTCATAAGAAAAAAGAACTCACCCCCTTTATTCCTAATTTGAACCTCACCAGGAGGTAGATGGGTTTATTTCCTGGAGGGAAGATGCTATTGTAAGAGTCTGCCTGTTAGGTGACCTTCCAGTTTCCTGTCTCCCACCCCTGTAAAATCTGTTCTCCACACTAACACCAAAATGGTTTTACTTTTAGGGGGAAAGAGGTTTGATGGACTGTAAATCCCTAGTCCTGGGTCTGTAGAGAGGCTGCTCCCTCCTGGCTTTCAAGCATGGTTGTTCCTGCCCAGGGGTGACCAGCCATGCTGGGGGCATGCTCTGGTGACTAGCCATGTTGGAGACATGCTCTGGGCTCTCTTCCAGTGCTTTCCCATTCCTCTTTCTCTTCTTTTAAAGAAAAGCTCTAATGTCACTCTCAGTGTACAAACCACCCTGTCATAATCAATTGCTTTCTGGATACTTCCTTGCCATTGGATTCCTTCCCTTAAATTTGACTATGTGTACAAAGGTCAGTTTCACTACTCAGTTGGACACTGGGAGGTAGGGACCTATTTTCCCATCTTTTTGTTTCCCAGCGTCTAAGCATATAGTGGAAAATAGTGTCAATGGCTCATTGAATAAAAATCTGGAGAAAAGATATTAAAGGGAAAAGGGGCTGATTAAGTGACTGGTTGGTGTGTCTTTCTTGCATATATCTAAAGCTAAGGCCAAAGAGATGTCTTAAGGAACCAAGGTGTTACCAGTAATGAGGGTTGGAGAGGTCTCAAAGACAGAGCCCAGATGCCACATGTATCAATGATTCCAGGTTCCTATCACCACCCAAGAAAGAATTCAGAGAAAGCGCAAAGTAAGGAATTGAAGGGTTAGGATCAGAGGGAAAGTACACACTCCAGAGATGAAAGAGGGTTTTTTGAGAGACCTGTGCATTGTCTCGGAGTTTAGGAAGCTCCTTATGGGCAAACAAACTTCAAAGAAGAGGAAGATTATCATGATTTAAGGCAGGGAAGAAGATATATAGATATATTTGATAGAGATAGAGATAGAGATAGAGATAGAGATAGAGATAGAGATAGAGATAGAGATAGAGATAGAGGTACAGGTACAGATACAGATACAGATACAGATACAGATACAGATACAGATACAGATACAGATACAGATACAGATACAGATACATACGGATACAAGTACTTGTAGGGGTGGTTCTGATGCTAAGGTCCTGTTCTCCAATTGATTCTTGATCTGTCAGTAAAGAAGCCATGGGCCAATTGCTGGGCTGAAGGAAGAGGTGGGACTTCTGGGTCCCTGGAGGAAAAGAGACAGACGCAAGAGAGGAGGAGAGTTCACCAAACTTCTGGTGGAGAAAAGTTGAGAGACATATGAGGTTTCGGGTGGAGCTGCAGCCTGTGGCCACTCCTACAGGTGGGCAGTTGGGGATGTAACTGAGCAACTAAGTTTAGGGCAGGTGGGAGGTGTGGAGAAAGAATATTAATAAGGGCCTGCTTTTCCAGGCAGGAGATAGTAGCACCCAGTAACTGTGTCAGAAGGCAAGTTGAAAATGAGCACTTGTGTGTGTGTGTGTGTGTGTGTGTGTGTGTGTGTGTGTGTGTGTGTGTGTGTGTGTTTTATCTGTGGATTCATGGGAAGCTGGAAGGGGACTGGTAGCCTGGCCCATTCCCAGAGCTTAGGTAGGGTGACAAAGCAACATGCATCAGGTACAGATACAGATATAGATGATGTAGGCACAGGTACAGATATAGATGATATAGACATAGATATAGGCTTAGAAGTTATATATCTTCTATCACTTTAGTTTCTCTAAAGAATCTTGCCTAAAAAGATGGTCTTGTGTCATTTGTTTGAAGGATTGCACGATATGGCTCTGCACATGTATCAGCTTACAGTCACAAGGCAGTTTGTCTTTGTTTTCCTATGTCAATCAAGCCAATCTCAAAGGCAGTCAGTCTATTCATATTTTCCCTTCTTCCACAAGCTGTCACTTAATCATGGAACAGAAAAGAATATATATTACCTCAGATTGAGAGGTTTCTATTCACTGGTCAAAACTAGTTAGGAAACTATGATGACATTAATGAGAATAATGTCATTGGAAAACACAGCTACAAATGTAAAGGAAATAAGATAGGTGAGTGACCATGGTATGGAAGTAGATTCAGGTTGGCTCAAATAATATATTCTGACAGGAAAGTGGTTATAGGAACTTTTTCACAGCCACCGAACAAAAGAAAGTCACAAGTTTTCTTAGTTAGGGTTTCCATTACTATAAAAAGACACCATGACTAAGGCAACTCTTATAAAAGACAACATTTAATTGGGACTGGCTTACAGGTTCAGAGGTTCAGTCCATTATCATCAAGGTGGGAGTATGGCTTCACCTAGGCAGGCATGGCTCTGGAGGAGGTGAAAGTCCTACATCTTGGAGAAGACTAGCTTCCAGGCCACTAAGATGAGGGTCTCAAAGTCCATTCTCCCAGTGACACACCTACTCCAACAAGACCACACCTCCTAATAGTGCCACTCCCTGGGCCAAGCATATTCAAACCACCACACAAACCAACATATTTTCCAAATATACGGATGAGACCATTAATTGAATGAATTAAAGCTAAGTGGGGGAATATTATGCTATTAGTTTTATATATTAACTAATGATATCCATAACTTTTGACACACAGAGCTAGTTAGTGGCCCATTAATATATTGCAAATTTTTTCTTTTGTTTTGGTTTTCTGATAAATTCTAAATATTTTTTAAAATTAGTATGTAATTACATCATTTCCCTCTTCTTTCACCTCCTTCAACCCCTCAACCATTTTGTTCCTTCTCAAATTTCTGGTATCTTTTCAACTTATTTTCTTTAATTATTATTGATATATTCATAAAAATATGAATGCAACCTGCTGGGCTTAGTGTTGCTTGACCACTTGGTGTTGAATGCACAGTTAGGGGGCTTACTCTAGAGAAAACAAGTTCTCCATTTCTCAGCTATTTTTAGTCCCCTTCCATGTTAGCATGCCTGTTGCTATTGCTATTGTTCAGGTCTTGTTTAGTCAGCTTTACTGTTGAAGTGTCATGGGTGTAGCTCCCTTGTTATTCCTAGAAGATATAATCTCAAAGAGGACATTCTGGTCATCTGGCTTTTACAATCTTTATCTTCCCTCTTCTACTATGTTGAATCTTAGGTATAGGAGTTGTGTTTTAAATGTATCCAGTGGGGATGGACACCTCATAATTAGTTTTTCCCTATATTTGACCAGTTGTGGTTTTCTATAACGGTCTCTGTATGCTGCAAAGATAAGCATCTTTGATGAAGGATAAAGAATACTCTTGTCCATGTCTATATAAGGATAAGTATTTAGGATGTGGTTAGGAGTTATGCTGTTTTAGAAGAATGAAGAGGTCTTAGATCAATGACCTCACCAGCCCTTCCCATTAGCCCTGGGGAGCTGGCTCATTTTTCAGTACCAGACATAGTTTTGTTGGCTTAGGTTTTTTAAAACCTACTTTAATAAGAGTTCTTAAACACTTCAACCTCCCTTATAGTCCACAAACCAAAGGTGGGGGAGAAAGATAGGACAAGGGGGTGTGGACTTAGAAGTAGTTCTTTGAGGTAATTCCAATCTTTGTTGTCAGCAGTCCAGTCTACTAGCCAAACACCAAACATGAATCAGCAGCAGCAGCTCCATCCAGAAGAAACAACAAGGCTCTACTGACTCCACCAAAGCAGCAAGAAGCATCCAGAACACCACCAGAGGTTCTTTGGTGCATTTCATTCTAGGAAGTTAGGGCAAGCGAAGATCAGAGAAGAAAGCAAGGCAAGCCAATGCCATAACATTATCAGTAAAGATCAACATCAGTGAAGAGCATTGAAAACCAGCCAGGCAAACCAATGCCAGAGCATCAGCAGCAAAGACCAGTGTCAACTAAGCCCAACAAAGACCAGCAAGGTGAACCAACGCCAGAGCCCTGTCCACTGTCTGTTGGGTTATACTTACACTCTTTCCAAACATCATGTGTCCCCTCAAGTATCCACTCCAGCAAAATATCACATGTCTCTTCACCAGGCAGTTTTCAGAAAAGCACCACATGTCTGTTCTTAGCAAAGCATCCTTCCATGTGTCTGCTTCAGCAAAACATCCTCTTATAAGGCAGCATCCATTAAAATATCATCTGACACAACTGGATTTCCAATGAAACCAGACATTTCCACTTCATAATTTCCCTCATGTTGAGTGGGCCTTAAGCCCAATTAGAATATTGTTGTCACTACTGCACCCTTAGGGATATCTTGCCATGCTGGCCACTGTTTTGGTTAATAGGCATCACATCTGGGTAGGACTATGAATTGCTTCCCTCCCTCGTCAGCTTGCATAGCACCTCCTGGTACTATGAAAGCTAGCCTTCAGGGAGAAGGCTTTCAACTCATATTCATCTTAAATCCTTCAAATGTGCACTGTGTCTTCAGCAACAGGGATTTACCTTCAACCTCTGTGAAGCAACCTAGGGCATGATTTGGAATCTCCTAGACTTCCCTGACCAACAACACAGAAGGCAGTTTCTCACTTCAGTTACTGAGATCTTTGGTAGATGGTCTATGGCACAGTCAGCCAGTTTAATAAGGGATTATTTTAAATGTGTGATATGAAGTGGGTAGCTCAGGAGTTATATGGTAGAACAACTCTGTACAGGACAGTGAGGGTCCTGTAGTCACATGACTACAACAGAATGTAGGTTAAATGAAATATAGTAATACTACTGTACCAATGTCATTTTCATAAAGTGACATCATTTACAGGTTGTAACCAATGAAGGAAGATTGAGAAGGGCGAGTGATACACTATTTGCAAATTCTTAGGGCTCTTTGTTTCCAAAATGTGTGTGTGTGTAATTATGTATATCTTAATCAGCTTCCCAAGTCTGAACATAGTTGGCAGAACTAGTAGCAATCACTTGAGAGAGAGATTACTGAGCAGGTGCACTGGATACACAAGCAACAACGCCCAGAGTTCAGATCCCCAGAACTCTTCATGCCTGTAACCCCAGCAGTATGTGTGTGTGTATGTGGTGTGCAGGGTGTGCATGCACATGTGTGTGTATTGTGTGGTGAGTGTGCATGTGGTGTGGTATGCAGTGTGTCTGTGTGTGTGGTATGGAGAGTGGGGGGGTGAAGAGTGTATATGTATGCAGTGCATGTGTGTGTTCATGTGTGTGTATGTGTGGTGTGCAGAGTGTGGGGGTGTGTGAAGTGTGTATGTGTGTGTGTGGTATGCAGAGTGTGTATGAGTGTGGGTATGGAGAGTATGTGTGTGTGTGATGCAGTGTATGTGTGCGTGTGTGTGTGTGTGTGTGTGTATGATGTGGTGTATGTGTGTGGTGTGGAAAGTGTGCATGTGGTCTGTAGAGTGTATGTGTATGTGTGGTGTCTAGTGTGAGTGTGCATGTGTACTGTGCAGTGTGTGTTAGGTCTGCAGTGCGTGTGTGGTGTGTAGTGTGTGTGTATGTATGTGTGGTATGCAGTGTGTGTTAGGTCTGCAGTGTGTGTATGGTGTGCAGTATGTGTGTGTGTGTGTAGTGTGCAGAGTGGGTATGAGTGTGGGTGTGGAGAGTATGTGTGTGTGTGGTATGCAGTGTGTATTCACATGTGTGCATGCGTGTGCCTGTGTGTATAGTATGCAGAATGAAGTCAGGGGGATTTCTAGGGCCTGGTGGCTACCATCTTAGCTCCAGGTTCAGTGAGAGATCATGTCTCAAAGGAATAATGTGAGGAGCAATAAAGCAGGAACCTGATTTCTCCTCTAGCTTTTGCACCTGTGTGCATAGGTACGCATACTGCACACACATGTGCATACAACACACAGGCACATGCATATGCACACACACATCGACTCACTCCATTAAAGTGACTATCTTCCAAAAACAGAAGGTGAGACAAGAAAAAGTGTGGGACAGTCCCAGCTTCCGATGATAATTCATTTTTATATGTAATATATAAAATATATCACCACACACCATTCTGGTGCATATATATGCACGAGAATAAAAATACCCTTTACATTTTACACATTTGTTTTTCTAGGCACAAGAAAGGTAGACGACAGACTTTCAGGTGTGATATCTTGCTACAATCCTATTTTTCCCCTCATCCATTACTAATCCCAGACATGAGTCAGGGCACATCCCAAGGTTGGGTGTGCAGTGAGCAGACCTTGTCGAAGGCATTTTTAAAAGGCCGCAGTCATTGAGTGGAAAGTCAGAGTAGCTCTGTGATTCTGAACAGCACAGATTGCGCTAGCCCGGTGTGATTACTGCTGTGGAGACAAGCAGAAATGGTAAAGGCCATGAACCATTTTAATATTGGTCTATCCCTTTGGGGAAAGGCCTAATCATTCTTCTGATATTCTTCTTAAATTCTGTCTATACATGCTAAACTTTATAAACCCTGTCTTACATTATTTTATTATGTATTTTATTATATGTATATGTTCAGATACATATTTGTACCCTATCACAGTACTGATAGATAACTGCCTAAGATTTTTTGGCAATCTGAACTTACTCTTCTCATTTTCCCTTCTGAACCCTCAGCTTGAATAGTGTCATATCACGTCTTTAAGCTGTTTACATTCTGACAACTGTCCATTGGCTCGGTCATTCATTCAAAACCTCCTGTTTGTGAAGCACCATCCTAGCTATTCTGGGAGTCCTTCTCCAGAGGTGGAGGGAAAGGTACAGAAATAATAATGTAACAGGGAAGGTGAAAAGTGCTCTGTGGAGTTGGGAAGATGAACTGGGAATTTATTCTGACAGCTATAAACACGGGCAAGGCTGGAAAAGGTGAGAATAGAGGTGTCAAGGGCTGGAAAGTCATGGCTGGGCCTTTCCATCAAGAAGGAGCTGTGTGGGGGCTGATGAAAGAAAGTCAAAGTGTGCTAAGCCTGAAATAAGCCTGCCCCATTCTTGACCAAGTGTAAAGGAACACGCATGCCACAAAGCAGAACACTCATCTACGGGGACTCTTGAGAGCATACAGAAAATGGGCACTTGCCTAATTTTGAACAGGTCAACAATGAAGAGTTTTCCACATTGAATCTGAAAACAAAACATACTGAATTGAATACAGAAGCTGATGATAACGGATTTTTTTAAAGTTGTATCAGTTAAGCCAGGGGCTAGAGAAATGGCTTAGTAGTTACGAGGGCTTGTCGGTCTTCCAGGGATTCTAAGTTTAGTTTTCATCACCCACGTCAAATTATCAGCTTCAGGCGATCTGACCTCCATGGGCATCTGCATACCCATGTACATACAAACACACAGACACACAGACACAGACACAGACACAGACACACACACACACACACACACATCTATACACATACTCATAAGTAAATAATAAAATATATCAATACATGGCTGATATAAATTATGCATAAAGTTTTTAAAATTAGTAGAAGGTGAATGTAAAAGAAAAGTCAAGTTACTGCAAAGCCTAGGAGAGAAGAACAGAGACAGGCAAGGGTAGGGGCAGCTGTAATTCTTCCCTTCTTATTGACAAGTCTTTGCTCATGAAATGTGTGACTGTGTGTCTGGAGGTTTCCCACACTGGCAGAGTATCAAGGATAAGAGCCATTGTTGTTTTGTTTAGAGTCGAATCAGATGTATTTCCATATATTTCCAGGAGCTTTAAACCTTGTTCCATTAGTTCCTTCCTAGTTTCTAATAGCTTCCTTTGTTATATTAATAACATAATAAGGAAATCTCAAGGCTGCTTTATGGGGGGTGAGAAACTCTTAGCACTTCTGTGCAGGGTGACACACTTCACAGCTTCTCCCTTCTTTCTTCCTTTCACGTTTCTTCTGCCTCTCCTTCCCTTCCCTCTCCTTACTCCCTCCTTCCGGCCTTCCCTCCTTTCTCTCCCTCCTTCACTTCTATATTCTAGTGTCTTTGGTTCAGGGAGATATTCTATACGCTATCAAAGAAGAAATATAAACACTAACCCAGCCCACAAATCCTTTGATCTACAATGGTCTGCAAGATATGCTAGGGCAATGGTGGCACAGAACTTGTGGGAGCAGCTAACCAACATCAGGTTTGATGTAGGGCCCAGTCTGTGAGATGGAACACATATCCAACACTCTTTGGGTGACCAAGAACCTGAGACTAGATAGCCCAGGGATCTAGGGTAAAACCACCAAATACTACTATTCCAAACAAACACCCATAGCAATAAAATTAGTTCTAATGACATTGTGCTGTACTTATAGATCAATGCCTGGCTCAGCCATCACCAGAGAAGCTTCCTCCTGTAGCAGACAGAGACAAATACAGCTTGGAGAGATGGAAATTTCTATCAAGTTGAAAATAATATACCCATTGAATTTCTGCTGGTAGAGTCTTGACACTGAAATTGTGGTGATAACCCACACAAATGGCCCAGGAGCTAAGTCATCTCTGATTTTGATAAAAGGACCCATGGCACTGAGTGTGTGTGTGTGTGTGTGGGGGGGTGTCATAATACCTTCTTCTTGAGAAAGTACAACTGTTTCTTTTTTCTTTCATGATTTATATTTTAATAAAAACTTTTATGTTAGAAAAAAAGGAAAAGATAGCTTCATGGAAGTCAGTTTCACAAAATCTAAAGTGCCTTTTAAATACTTTCTTTTTGGCTCAGCAATTCCATTTCTGGGAAAATGAAACCCTCCCCCTTTCTCTTCAAAATAACATACAATCAGAGAGTAACATTTTTATAGCAATGAAACACTGAAAAGCTCTTCAATGAACTAGAATGGAGAATTTAAATATGACATATGAGTGCCTTGAAATTCTGTGAGCCAATAAAACATATGAAGTTGTCTTTTGCGTACTTGCTTAAAAATCTTGGAGGCACAATGGATAAATTGTGAACTCTATGTAAACAAGGCCTATGGAGACATACATATCTATATGGAAAAGACTGAGACATGATACCATCAACTACTCAGCTTTGAAAAAAGAAGAAAAGGAAGAGGAGGAGGAGGAAGAGGAGGAGGAGGGTGGAAGGGAGGAGGGGAAGAAGGTGAGAGTTGATCTTGTTATGTATTGAATGACCCTCTTTGGTTCCCATACATGGGAGATGCACACTACACATGAATGAAGTACCACCACTTTTTCTTCATTTGAACAACAATAATAGAAACCAGAGACTGGAGAGATGGCTCAATGCATAAAGAATCTCAGTTCAAATCCCCAGGACCCACATGAAGCTGGAGGTGGTAGCCAGCATTCTATAGTGAGATGGGCAGTAGACACAGGGGTATCCCAGAAAGCTGGATGGCCAGCTAGCCTGCCATAAGCTTCAGTAAGCAACAGAGAGATTCTGCCTTAAACAAAGTGGGAGGAGGGAACATCATCATCTGATGTTCTGCTCTGACCTCCACAGGAGTGCCCTGACATTAGTGTGTGCACACACACACAGGCATGCACACACACATATGCACACAAAACTGCATGCACACACATGCACACATGCATACACACAGAGAGAGGAGAGAGAGGCATGCACACACACAGCTGCATGCACACACATGCACACATGCATACACACAGAGGGAGGAGAGAGAGGCATGCACACACACAGCTGCATGCACACACATGCACACATGCATACACACAGAGTGAGGAGAGAGAGGCATGCACACACACAGCTGCATGCACACACATGCACACATGCATACACACAGAGGGAGGAGAGAGAGGCATGCACACACACTTATGCACACACATGCCATACATACACAAGCATGCACACACAGGTAGGCACACTTTTTAAAAATGGATATTTAAAAACCAAACACCCTAAATGTAATGTCTTTTCTTGACAATTGCTTTCTGAGTCAGTTACCTGGCTGGTGATACATGTAAATAAGAAAGTCTTTTTTCTTTCTGTAGCATTTCTCCATCCCTGCTTGCTACACTTTCTGTTTGTTCTCAGTCATTTACACTGCTTCTCATTCTAGACCTGACTTCCTTCCCATTCCTCTTAGCGTGTTTCTTTTTAAAGTCCACTATATAAAAAGGAGACTAGTGTGGGATTGTCCTTAGGACTAGAAAGCCTGTCCTGCCTATGTTCAGTTTCCTTCTAGGAAAGATGCCAATGGCTCTGTTTTCTTCGCTGTAAGAAGATCTGTTCTCCCATTCTGATTTATTTAATGCTACCTTATGTCACTTGGTGTGTCAGGAGTATGTGCTGGTGTAACTGGTGTGTTTTTTGATACCAACTTGGTGGACGGCAACAAGCAGCATTTTCTAAAAAAACCATAATTATACGTCTTTTATGTTTTTAAAAAAAGGCAGCACAAAAACTTAAATATTAAACTGAAAATTAAAAACACGTGGCTCTGTCTGGGCCCCACATTTGATTGGGTAAATGTGTATATGAATTATACCTTTGACCTGAACGTACTGCTTGCTCAGTTTTAGTTTATGATTACCTTGAATCGGCATAGAGCCTTGTAAAAGCATACCCATGCAGTAGTCATTCAATCCATAAACTCTATGAAATAAAACCCATCTTTCAGGCTCAATGAAGTTCAGAAGATCTGGGTCTTCCCTCCTATAAATGTATCACATTGCATTTACTGCCTAATAAAGTCTCAGAGAACAAGAGTTGCCCTTCTTTTCACAACCTGATCCTTCACAAATTTACAAATGTAATGCTTTAACCTACTTGAACTCCGCACTGGCTCCCTGAGGGAAGATGCAAGCAAGTGAAGGTGTCTGTTCCCGGTTAGCTAGACCAGACCAGCAGTAGTCAGAATCAGGGGAGGCAGCCTCGTGCCTGGGGGGTGCCACTGGTCTCTGCTGAAGGTCTGTGTATCCGGAGCTAATGAGGTTAATACTTCAAGGTCACAGCAAGAAGACAGAGAGATTGGGTACTGAGAACGCATGCAACAGGGACTTGATGCCAGAAGGCTGGGTCACCAGGCAAGGGCAAGGACTGTTATCAAACTGGAGGCCAACTCTGCCTGTAAACCAAACAGAGATGAAAGCTAAGGGATACAGGAATGGGTGACATTGTTCCTTGGGAAAGTGTTTGCTCTTGCCCAGCCAACACATGGCTAGAGGTCATTTTCTCTGCAAAACTTTTTGCTTTGGACCCATCTTACCTGGAAAGGGGTTGTAATATTTTAGAGAACCACAGGATACATTGAAGTAACAAGTTTGGCAAGATTTTTACTTCTCCAGACTCACCTAGGACTTATAATTTTAGTTTATTGTTTTTTTAAAAAAAAGGCTTGGAAACAAACTTCCAAGGAAAAGAAGCATCATGATTTTACAGGTATAACTAGAAAGTATCCTTGAATAAAAATAGAAATTTTAGATCAATAATGATAGATTTTGGCTGCACAATTCAGAGCATTCTGATCTAGAGCAGCAATATAGGCAGCTCATATGGGAAACACAGGGTAAATGGAGAAGAGAAATATCAGGAAATGGCCTTCAAGATAATTCTGTGGAAAAAGGTGCTTGCTTGCTGCACATGTTCAATTCCCAGAACCCAGGTAAAGGTGGAAGGAAAGAACAGACTCCACAAAGTTGGTCACTTGTGTGCCATGGCACATGTGCCCACATTCAGACATCATGTGCACACATATACAATAATAATAAATGAATAAAGAAAAAGAAAAGCCAATGAGGGCTAGTTGTGTACCCAGTTGGCTGAGTACTTGCCTACTAGCATGGGTGAGGCTCAGGGTTCATGTCCCAGCATGAAACAGAACATGTTGGTGTACATTTGTAATTTCCCAGTTAAGGTTCAAGGCCATCCTTAACAGCATATGGGTTTTAAAAATGAAAGAGGCCCTGACTCAAAAACAGGGAAAGGATGACAAAGCAATGGGGTGTAGAGGGAGGCATGATTCAGAAGATCTCTTCCCTGAAATGAGGGCATGTGCCTCCCTCAGCACATGACTGAAGAAGTCTCCCTCTATTGCAGAGGTTTGCAGATTATCCTTATATAAGGTGAATATTTTCTAAATTGTCTGAATATGGTATCCATTCAGAAATAAAAAAAATAAAATAATTAAAGCTGTTTGCTGAGCAACTCAGGGAATTGCTTCAGTTCTGATAAAATATAAATGGCTAGGTGTACTGGCCAGTTTTGTGTGTTAACACAAGCTGGAGTTATCACAGAGAAAGGAGCTTCAGGTGAGGAAATGCCTCCATGAGATCTACCTGTAAGGCATTTTCTCAACTAGTGATCAAGGGGGGGAGGGCCCCTTGTGGGTGGGGCCATCCCTGGGCTGGTAGTCTTGGGTTCTATAAGAAAGCCAGCTGAGCAAGCCAGGGGAAGCAAGCCAGTAAGAAACATCCCTCCATGGCCTCTGCATCAGCTCCTGCTTCCTGCCCTGCTTGAGTTCCAGTCCTGACTTCCTTTAGTGATGAACAGCAGTGTGGAAGAGTAAGCTGAATAAACCCTTTCCTCCCCAACTTGCTTCTTGGTCATGATGTTTGTGCAGGAATAGAAACCCTGACTAAGACACTAGAGTCTAATTGCACTAGCTTCTTTCTCTTGAGAACACAGCTCCCTCACCAGCAGCCTCAGAATGGTGGCAGTGGAGTCTATATTTGTCTTTGTCTTATCCATCTTCAAACTAAACCATGGAAAACACTCAGTAACTCCCAGTGACCTTGGGTTCATTTCTTCTATTTTCTAATAACTCAGCATCTTATAGAGAGCAAGCCATTCTAATCAAAATGGTGGTAGTGCCGTCAAAGTGAATGCTACCCTCACAGACAACTCTGCAAAAGGAGCCCCCATTACCAACATTTTAACCTAGGTGAAAAATCAAGGATTGTGTGTGGTTCTTTGTGGGCATCCTAAAGACTTGAAGAAAATTAGTATAGAGATGGTCTGTGGAGGGCAAGGAGATTAGGTAAGAAAATGGTGACAAACTGGAGTTAATGAGAATGTTCTCAGACAACTAAATGTCCTGCCCTGTCTTTCACTCAACTCTACTCCCTGTGGTATAAGAGTTTGTCTTTTAAACATATAGGTGAGCCATACCCATCATCCTATGATACTGTTTTAGTACCATAGGGTAAGGATCTGAAAACTGTTAAGGGTCTTTGATTAACACTTAGAAAGCAAAATGCATCCTAGGCTTGGGGAATTAAAATGCTAGTTGATCTTTGTTTTACAGATGGCTCTAGAGACCACTCTGTGTCTCTGAGGCAGATGAAAAACCATAATCCTCTCTTTCCCCTTTGGCGAAGACTTATACAGAAAAGCTTGCCAGTGAAAAGTCTGTTTGCAGTGGTAATGTGCTTGCGTGAACATTTTGGGAAATATTTGCTTATTCCTCACAACAAATATTTGGCACAGCCACTAAGTCTAAAATAGTAAAACCGGCATGGAAGTATTGGAGAGGCAAGCTGTAAATAGCACATTTCAATGCAGCATTGAATTTGGAAATTATACTGAAAGTGTAAGAAACACTTCTGTCCTCCCAATGCTTCCCAGAGAAGAGGTAGAAATACAGACTCATCAAGATAGTATGTAACTAAACGCAAACATGTGGCATGGCAAAAGACACTCTTGTTTTAAGCTCTGCTGAGAAAAGTAACTTTTCTTTAGCTTATTTAGAAAGTTCCTTGCTGTAGTGAGATAACAGCGTGGCAAAACACCAATCCAGCAGTCAGAGGGCTACAAATATCTCATCTTTACTTAGACTCCATCTCCACTCATTAATTTTGTAACCTTGGGATGAGTTGGTTTTTTGTCGTTATTGTTGTGTTGTTTTGTTTATTTCTTTGTCTTTTCCCCTGTGGGTATTCCATTCCAAATGAGGACAGTGATATGATACAATTCACTTACTTCAAAGCCTCAGTAAACTGGGAATAACAACATAACAACTGGGAATGGCTTTTGTTTTTGTCTGGTTGTTACTTCTAGAAATGTTTGGAGGGAACAGAACTGAAGTCTTCATAATGGTTTGTCTCCCCGTTTAAGCAACTCAGGGACTAGGAATACTTTTGTCCCTGTGTGTTCAGATACAGTGAGACCAGAACAAGCAAAGTAACTGGGCCACTTAGTTCAGAAAAGAGTTGGCTGTAGGAATAACTAACTAGTAAAGATGTGTTCTAGACAGTAAGCTGATCCACCAAACTACTAGCTGATTGACCAGCAATTTACTCAAAGGATCTTCTTAAAGACCTTAGCCTTGATTTGTACTTATCACATGGGCCTAATCTCACCCACCGACTCCACCTCTGTCTTGCAATACTCACTCTGAAGTCACCAGCTTCTGTCCCACTCTCTTTCCAAATGCCCCCACTTTGAGACTCTGCTGAAACTCTGTTATGGTAGTTCTCTCTGATTGCAGCAGATCTAAGAAAAATCTCTTGTTTTGACCAGTGAATTTCTGGGAGTTTAAAGAGAATTGACACTCATTGTGAACCTTGACCTCATCTTCAGCATGTGTTGCAGCATTCTGGAGGCTGGAATTACAGCATGTTCGTCCTTGTGACTTACAGAAGTCTGGCTATAGCCTCCTCAAAGCACACATACAACCTTAGCTCATCATGGACATGTGAGTTTTCTTAAATAGGCTTACTGTTTGAGATATCTGTATCTCTTTGGAAGACTTATGAATGCTCAGAATAAAAAGGGATTCTCTTTGGTAACAGTGTGAGGGGTTTTTGTCATGTTGCTGCTCTGGCTGGCTGGCTATGTTCTTATGTCCAACAATGTGTGGTCCTCCTGTTGTTGGTGGATATAACTCTCAGCTGCTGAGACTCAACCTCCTCATTAGTTTTTGCATTCAAACTCCTACCTTGGTATAAGACTATCATATTCTGCTTTCTCTTATAAACTATACTGGCTTCTTTATGTAGCTTCAGGGACCACTGAGGAGTCTACCACAACATTGTAGTGGGAATGAGAAGCACCGCTTAAACACAAATTATATGTTAAGTAACTGGTCATTTTCATTCTTCCTCTTACAAGTAATATACTGTGTGGATGACAGTACTTTTAAATAAGAATGTTAAGACCATGCTTCTGTATAGTGTACTATTTTTAAATATATAAGAAAGCTCAACAAAGATATGTACTTTATGATCTTATTTTTGCAGTGCTGGGGATTAAGTTCAGGGTCTTATACATGGTAGTAAGCACTTTACCTCAGAGCTACACCCAAGCCTGCATTTATATATCAAACAAAGAATTAACCAATTGTGAATTTATTAAATAACAAAGTAATATAATTTATCATCACATCTTTCAAAGTTCTAGTCAAGACCAATAAGGGATGAAATGCTGCAACCAGATATCACTCTGTGTTGACATTTTTTTGGTTGTTGTTGCCTTTTAATGTTTTTTTAATCCGATGCCTTAAAAGGAGATGCTTAACTATTGATCTGGTTAGATACCATTTAAGGTGTGAAGCTTACATATGCCAGCACGAATGGGGGTTATTTCTCTTAACACTTTCAGTGACACATCTTAAAGACCATAGCCATATTGGGAGGGATACAAAGGGCAGAGTGAATAACATTTATAGCTTACGACTGTAATGAAAAAAATGTAATCACGAACTAACAGTACACTAAACTGGTAGGATGCAGTTTACATTAGATCATAAGAATGAATATCAAAAATACAGGCAATATTTTTGAAAAAAAAAAAAAAAACAACCAGCAGTAAAAAATTTATTTATAATACAAACCAGATACTCCAAAATAATTTGTGGTTTACTTAATTCTTACCGTTCATCCCATATTCTTTTGAATGAGCTGAAGGAAGGCACCCGAGTAACTACCTCAGCTGGTTTTGATTTTGACTCTGAGTTTCTAGCAAGATGAAAACTCTAGTCTATATAACAAAAAGAGATGGGATGTCATTTTTAGAAATTTAGATTTCCCCCTCAATATAGCTACATATTAAAAAGAAATGTATTACAATATGCTTCTATATTCCTGAATTATCTTATTATTTTGGGGCAAACAATAATTGCATAGAAATTCCAGGTAGAGGATGATCATGCTGGTGTTTATATGTGCAGCAGTGTCCGCTCACAGAAAGTCATTGTCGTAACAAAACCAGCTGCATGTAATAGAAAGTAAATGATTTACAAGGTTACTATGAGAAACTACTCTATTTTGTATTATCATAAAAAGAACAGAGCTGAATATTTGCATGACAAATGGAAGAATCCAGAAATTCCAAACACAAGTTGACTTAAAAAAAAAAAAAAAAGTTAAATGGATACTAAGGCTGGAAGGTGATTTAAAAAAAAAAAAAAAGGTAAGAAAAGAAAGCTCTCTTCACTAGAGAACATTAACATTTAGAATTTGCAAAGTTAACATTTGTCCACAGTTGAAAAGAGTAAACCTACTAGCAGGAATCTAAATGCTTGGAGTAAAGCTTGTTTCTGTTGTAAACTTCAATGGCATTGAGAACGTACCATAGTCTGAACTCTATTTCACTTAAGCAGAGAAGGGGAGTGCATTTTTGTTCCTAAATGAAGCTTGACCCTGAAATTTGAACCACACCAAAAGCCTTAGAAGTCTGTGTTTTAATGTGTTTTATATATTTATCAATCAAAGCATCTGCCTGCCAACAGTGCAACAGAAGAACTGGCTCCCCTTTCTTTCCCAGCTTGCCATGCCTCTGCTAGCTCAGAGCCCCAGATCTACCCAGATATAGCCACAGGTCACAGAATCAGAACTATGAGGATGCCTCACCCCAAGAAAGAGCTGGGTTCATGAAACTCCCTCTCAGCCGTGGACAAAAGCTGAAAGGCAAAAGTCAATGCTGGAGGAGTCCTGGCAGATCTGATGACTATCAAGATTAGGCACAGGACAGAAACAGTGGAGAGCTGTGAGGCAAAGTGGAGGTTCCAGGTAACAGGCAGAGATGAGCCTGAGCCGAATCAGTCAGTGGTGGGTCATCTATGCAGCCATGAGATCTTGCTGCTGAGATCTCAGGTCTCCAAAATGTGTAGCCCAGAATTTGCAATTTGGCTTAAGCAACCATGAAATTTCTCACGTCTGATTTTACCCCACTTATATCAATATAATGAAACCATTCTAAACAAATTAGTTGCCATAATTATCTCGTTCCTGCAGCTAAAGAACCTCTAATTATATACATATATGTTAATTACACATAGCCTATGCAAAACATAACAATAGATTATGTAATTGTATGATACATTCACGAATTATGACACAGTAGCATCCTATGGAATATTTATAAAATTGTATGATATAATGAGTGTGTAGAAGTTATATATAGTACATATGTTTTTTATTATACATCATGTTTATAAAATAAGAGGTTCTCGAATAAGTCACCAGATCAGAGAAAGGTCTCAGGACACAAACTTCTATAACCGAAAGGCAGAATCAGAGTCTTTTGTAGAAGTTGTCACTTTCAGGTTCTCTTTGCCCTTCATGCTTTCTTAGAGGTGCAACAAATTCAAGATTTTAATCCGAGCAGTTGAATGGTGAGTGCGCTGGACGAACCCGGAACATATTTCAAGTATAATTGAAAACGTACATAAATGAGTGCAGCGAAACAGTGTTCAGTTTCTGTCTTCATTAGTTTGCACCGTCGCAGTAACACTATACAGTGACACACCAGATATTACACCAGAGAGGACCACCACTCTGAACCTTGGACTTTTGTGGTGCCTTTGCTTTGCAAATATGAACACCAGTTTTGTCCATTGATGGAAAGTGTCAAGTGACAAGGGTTGGCTCAAATCAGATGTGGACCAAATGTTGGTGTTGGGGACAGGTAGATGTAGGATGAAGACAAAAATTGGATTGGGGCATGCATGTTCAGGAGAGAATGGGGAAGCAGCAAGCATGAACAAGTCTGTCAGAAACATTTACTCTTAAGAGAAGTAGCTACAGAGGAAGGGGCACATGTGAGCATGTGTGTGTGTGTGTGTGTGTGTGTGTGTGTGTGTGTGTGTGTGTATGTACAAAAGGTCAGAAAACAATGCTGGCCAGGCGTGGTTTTCCAAGTGATGTTCTGGGGGAACAAACCTGGCTCGCGGTAGAAAGAAGCCCCACATGTCCGAATGCCACAGCAGGCTCTGGAGTTTCCAGACTTTGGGCAACTCAGACGCTGCTGGCGTGGGACTGGTTTGCTGCCTGCACAGGACCCAGTTTGTGGCGGCTTGGGGTGCTGGGCTAGCTGCTTAGGCTTGGGTGAATGGGTACCATCTGGGAGCACTGGGAAGCCCTCAGCGAGAGACTAGACAAGGCTCCTTGATCGAGGGCTGGATCCCTCGCTTCCCACGGCGGGTCCAGATGAAGAGACAGTCCATAATTCTAAGACATTTATTTTCATTGTGGAGAGTGGCGTGGATGAAATTGTACCCACGCCCCTCTGGGAGAAGCGAGGCAGATATAGTAACTGGGAAGGGGCATGACTAAGTCTCTAGGTGTCTCATTAACAGGGAGATGGCTTGGGTCTGTGTGGCCATGCCTCTACCTGATGGGGGGGTGGGGGTGGTATGTGACCGAGACCGGAGCCAAAAGCCTCCCGGGAGCATTGGCATAACCTTTCCGGTCCCTTGAGGATTCCACTGGGTCGCCCAGAGTTTACGCCTGTGCTCGACTGGGTGCCAGATTGCCTGTCACAGATCACTGCCCCACAATGTTCCTTTTCTTTTTTTTTCTTTTCTTTTTGAGACAGTTTCACACTGCCCTGGAACTTGCCAAGGAAGACAGGCCATGAATCCCTGGGGTTCCACATGGACCTGTCTCTACCTCTCTAGTACTGGAATCACAGGAGACTGCCACCACGTCTGGCTTCATTTATTTGCTTATGGGCTCTAGGACTGAACTCAAAGCTTCATGTTTGCAAGTATTTTACTGACAGACTGCTCTCCCTCCCCCCCCCTTTCTTAAATAAATAAATAAGCCTAAGTGTTGGAGACAATTTGTATCGATGAGATCAATCTGGTGGAGAATAAACCCCTGAAGATGTGGGAAAGAGAGAGGATAACTGCAGTTGCCAACAGCTGAAGGGAGGAAAGGATGGGCATGATTTGCCCCTCATGCTTTCTTAGAGATGCAACAAATTCAAGATTTTAATCCGAGGAGTTGAATGGTGCATTTGCGTTTTGATGACTACATTTATCTGGAGTCTCTGTTTGCCCATTCTGTGAGGTAATTTTATCTTGTTATCTTGATCTTATTTATCAATCTATTCTAGGAATCTTCATCTAGCCTGCCTGTTTTATCCATTGCATTCTCTACCACACCCCTTTTTAAAAGACTGGATCTTACATTGAAGTCCAGGCTGGCCTTGAACTCAGGTTCTGTTAAGCATAAGCTGAACTCACCATGTTCTTGGTCCTTTTGCCTTGGCCTTCGCATTATTGATTGCATATACTCTGGCCATTACCTCTTTCTTATTGTCTACTTTGAAATGGGAGAGTGGGAACTGACTCTTTTGTCCACATCAGCTTTCCATAGCTGTACTGGCTGGTTTTGTCTCAACTTGACACAAGCTCGAGTTATCACAGAGAAAGGAGTTTCAGTTGAGAAAATGCCTCCATGAGATCCAGTGGTAAGGCTTTTTCTCAATTAGTGATCAGAGTGGGAGGGCCCCTTGTGGGTGGTACCATCTGTGGACTGGTAGTCTTGGGCTCTATAAGAAAGCCAGCTGAGCAAGCCAGGAGAAGCAAGAAAGCAAGCCAGTAAGAAAATCCCTCCATGGCCTCTGCATCAGCTCCTGCTTCCTGACCTGCTTGAGTTCCAGTCCTGACTTCCTTTGGTGATGAACTGCAGCATGGAAGTGTAAGCTCAATAAACCCTTTCTTCTCCAACTTGCTTCTTGGTCATAATGTTTGTGCAGGAATAGAAACCCTGACTAAGACAATAGCCTTTCCTTTTCTCAGGCTCTATTCATAGCTCACCTTGCACTTGCCTGAAACCAGAAGGTCAGGAGAGACTGCCAATTACTGGGAATGAGAAAGGCATAAATGGCATAAGCTGTTATCAACTCATTATCAACCTTATAACCGCATGAGCTTGTTAATGCATGTGTTTCCAAGAAGCCACTGGGTTTGCCCTCCCAGAATAAATTTAAATTTAGCCTCATTTTATAGTGTTTCCTTTGGTTTTGCAACAGACATCAGTTTCAGCTCATCACAGAGATTTATCTCCATATCCACTGAATTATGTTTTTCCTTCTGTGAATGCCTGTCCTTATAAAATTGAGTAGGCTTTGATATAGTTTGAATGATGGCAAACTAGAATTTTCTTGCTTTTAAATCTGTTCAACTAGTATCATTTTAGGCAAACATTGAAGCTTGAAGAAAATGTGTGAATGCTAATGTATACATACTTAATAGATACAGACCTGAACCATGGTAATATTTCATAGTTAATAAATTCTTTTGGTTTATAAAAGACTTATTCCATCTAGCACTGTTTTCGGCTCTGTAACAAATGTTTAATGCTGATGGAGGTGATGCTTTGATCTCCTGAATGAAAACCCAACAGTTTTCTGCAAAAGATGGTCGGTTAGCATTTCACCTTTTTGTCATGGAAGCAGAAATGGTTAGCAAAGGCCTGGATGGCTCTTTTTCCATGGATAATGCCCGTTAATACCCTTCGGTCTCTCTGCCATTTATGGAGGCCAAACACCATGGATTGCAAGAACGCCAAGGGTTGCAAATCAGTCACTTATCTTTGTCTCTGTGCTCACTCTAAAGCCGAGTTAGGCCCTGGCATAGCATCAAGGATGCTCAGGTAATGTTTACAGCCAATTGAGGCACAAGAGTTGTTGAAAAGATGTGGAGAGCCCGCTTTCCAAGTGTCCTGTTACATCTTGAAATGAACAATCCTGAAGACGATCTTGTGCTTATCGTGGCTATCCAGACAGCTGTGATCCTTTGGATCACTACAAAATGACTATAGTTGAAGTTTTCAATGATCCTTTTCTATAGTATAACTAGCAGGTGCTTCAAAGGTGACTTGACTCAGAATGTGTAAAAACATAAGCTCATGCCCCTAAGCTGAAATATGTTTGTTTTCAAATATTCAGCCCCACTAGGTCATTGTTCAGCTTAGTTGAAAATTACTTGTCTTAGTCAGGGTTTCTATTCCTGCACAAACATCATGACCAAGATGCAAGTTGGGGAGGAAAGGGTTTATTCAGCTTACACTTCCATGCTGCTGTTCATCACCAAAGGAAGTCAGGAGTGAAACTCAAGCAGAGCAAGGAGCAGGAGCTGATGCAGGAGCTGATGCAGAGGCCAAGGAGGAATGCTGCTTACTGGCTTGCTTCTCCTGGCTTGCTCAGCCTGCTTTTTTATAGACCAAGACTACCAGCCCACAGATGGTACCACTCACAAGGGGCCATCCCCCCTTAATCACTAATTGAGAAAATGTCTTACTTCTGGATCTCATGGAGGCATTTTCTCAACTGAAACTCCTTTCTCTGTGATAACTTCAGCTTGTGTCAAGTTGACACACAAAACTAGCCAGTACATTACTTCAGAAGAGATGGTCTAAAAATCTGGCCTTGGGACAAGAAAAGTTTGACCCATCAACTCAAAATAACATCTCCCCACCCCTGGCTTGGTATAAAAATCCTAAAACATAAGAAATAAGACAAAATACAACAAATGCATTTAAAGATTCAGTAGGTAGAAATGCAGACACAACCTGGAGGGTGAGAAACAAAGGCATCTTATATTTTTTAGAGTAGCCTGACACTTAAACGTTCTCCAGATTAACCCAGAGTCTAGAAGTCTAGAAATACTATACATCCCATTATTAAAATTATTTAATTTTAAGATTATTAAAATGCTTTAAAAATTTGTGTGTGTGTGTGTTTTTAACAAAGCACAAGGACAAATGAACCAATCTTTTCAAATTGTGTGTGTGTGTGTGTGCGCGCACACACACACACTTATGTGCTGTACACGTGGAGGCCACAGGACAACTTTATGAAGTCAACTCTCTCCTGTCACCTTTAGTTCCAGGGACTGAACTCAGGTTGTCCGGCATGCACAGCAACTGCTTTACCCACTGAGCCACCTTGCCAGCAAGGATAATGGGTTAAAGTTACTTCAATAATAATAGTTCAGTAATAACCAGGATTCCAATCATTGCTGACCTCTATATAAACCAAGTGAGAAGTAACACTCGGAAGACTGAGCACGTTAAGATAGGTCATCATGAGACAGCTGAGATTGGGAGAGAGAGAGAACTAAGAATTCACTGTTTTTCAGGAACAACAATTCTTTCTTTTCAGCAAGTAGGATTTTGAGAATCTTGAGATTAGAAAGTGCTCTCGAGGCTTAGGTGGATGACGGGTTACCAGGTCTACAACTTGTGGGTTTGTAGAACCAGGAGTCTGACTCAGCTCTTCTGATATGTCGGCCTATGGGCTTTTCAGATTGTCATGCACAAAGTTCATTAAGAGGCATTAGGGAGCAGTGTGATGGGAAGGTGGCAAAGGTGTCTGTCCACGAGACAGGTGATCTAATTCATTCCCTGAGACCCACGTGGTGGAAGAAGAGAATCGACTCCTGCAGCTTGTCCTCTGACCTCCACTAGTGTGCTATTTTCCCCATCCAATAACTAACTAAATAACTAAATGAATACATTTTCAAAAGAGAGGTATTATTACCAAAAAACCCTACTCTCTGTGCATGCACATAAGGAGACAATCTGTACACCTACAAACCATTGTTTATGATAGCTGAAAATTGGAAGCAATTTAAATGTTCCTTGGAAGGACAAAAAGATCAAGTGGGGTTTATTCATCTTATCCAGTACCATATACCAGTTGTCATAAATATATTCCTGTTATATGAATCCATATGCATCTATTTGGTTGTGGGAACAAAGGTTGTCTGACATAATATTATGAGACCATAAACAAGAAATGGAAAATCTTTTACATGAAACGTCCTTATGTGCAAATGTGTGCTGTGCTCCACAAGTTCTTACCCTCCCCAGCATCTCTTCATAGTTCAGAAAAGCTGCCGATAACAGAAGTTATATTGATGGCTACAAGAGAACAGTTCAAGGCTTTTCAAGTCACTTGCCCTATGTCTAATTTCTTCCAAATCTTGAGCTGTTGGTGTCGATTTCCTCAAGCAGGGCCAATTAATTAGAGTTACATTTGCTTCCTTTCTCTGATCATTAATTGCTTTCATTTGGGGGAGAGAATACACAGGACATCTGAATATATACATACATATATACATATCTATTCTTTCCAAATTAGGGGATCCATCATTAATAAATTACATAAAAAGGAAATCTGCTTTAGTATATTTTTTGTACCCAATTAGGTAATTAAAATGCAATTTGCTTCTTCGTGCTACAGTTGGACTAGTTGGATTCAGGACTGGGAGGAGATGCCCTGGTGTTTGTTAGGACAGACTCTGATTTTACAGATGGCTCAAAGAAGGAAATTTCCTTCCTAAAGATACATAGCCAGCAATACACAAACATGGGATTCAGACCCAGGCTTCTGGCTCAGGCTTTGTACACTACATGGCATATTGCTTCTCGTGTATCACAGACTGAGTCCTCACAACTCCACAAGACTGATTAATCAGCCTACTGATGAAAATGAAACCAAACAGCCTCCCAAATCCTCGACACTAGTCCTTGCTATTAGACTTCACTGTGCCAAATAATTTCTTAAAGTGTGTAGTGTGTGTTCATGTGTGCGTGTGTGCATGTGTGTGCGTGCATGTGCAGTGAAGGTCTGTATCTGAAGTTTGAAGATTTTAATAATACCCTGGAAAAGGTTTTTGCTTCTCTTCAGCTTCCCCATCTCCATCTGGAAACCAATTAACACACCACCCATTACATAATGCATGCTGAAGCATTAACATGCTGGACCCAGTAGGCTATTCAAACATTGAGAGTTCATAATTGTCCTACAAGGGATCCACAAGATGTGGGCTTAGAGATGCGGGTGTTCAATGGGAAAGCCTTCCAATGTGCTAGGAATGAAGTCCCTTGTGGGTCCGTCCTGAAAGGTGCAGTACCTGCTGTTTGCATCTGTGGAATCTGGTGAGCTGTGCTTGTGGTGGATAACGGTGACCACTTTAACTTTCTGCTCAAATTTTTCTCACTGCAGCAAGTGCTTACAGTATAAAATTAGAATTCTCAACATTTTTCTCCTATAAAATATGTCCTTTACCACAAATGCCTTGTTTTTAGAATTGCACTAAGGGTTTCCGGACATATCATTACTAATAACAAAAAAAAAAAATTTAAAAATTAGTAGCTCTCTTCAGTTTTAGGGTTGTCTGTATTCACTAATATGATCTTTCAAACTTTAAAAATAACCATACACACTTTAATAGTAAAAATAAATTTTAAAACTTACAAAAAACCTGAACACTTTAGTAGAATGCTTTGATCTCAGATCTTATATAAATATTATTTTTCATATGAGTCAATCATATTCTCGGCTGAGCTGACATGCTTTTATATTCTGAATGTAGTGATGCAATAAAAAAGAATCACTCTAGGAAATTACTTCTTTTTTATAATGCAATTCTAGACTTCCTTTGGCTCCATGGTTTGTGTGTTCATTTGCTTCCCATGAGCAAAGAGATGCTGTTTTCTTATTTTGACTTAAAACTATTCTGTCATGATTTCCTATCTTGCTACACAGTAATACTAAACAATTTTGGCTCTAGCTAGGTTATGAGAAAACTCAAATTTAGGTGTGATAAAAGAGAGGATAGCAATCTCAATTGTCAGCTCTTGCCTTTAGAGCATTTTCTGTGTTGTGTTGGAGCCTGTTATTTCGTTGCTGTGGACTGCTGTAGCCAACTTCCACCATAGAAATGGCTGCATTTCAACAATGAGGGAAATGATACTTGTAAACAAGTTTATAACCATTAATAAAGCTTACCAAACACCGTAAGCTCTTTAAAAACACAATCCATTATTATAATTGCCTATTGTTTAATTACAACCTCTAATAGAAATGTAAAACCTTTGAAATGCAGTTTATAAAACTAGGCTTAAATTGGATTTCAAAACACTCATTTTGTTTTTCTACAAGTGTCAGGTGTCAAATTATTTCTCTCTAGAGATGCTGGTGAAATTCCACCACTGACTGCCCCAAAGTACTCTTTACAGATCCCTGAAAACATTTTTCCTTAAAGTTGACAATTGCCCACTCTGGGATCCAGATGCTATGCACGCAGTGCGATGATTTTGTTCTGCTTTGCACACATGGCCTTTTCAAACACTGTCTCCCAGGGATGGAAGCCCAGCTTGTATAACAGAAGTTTTAAAACTTGCCTGAAAATAATAAACACAATACCTTATAGTTTATGGTCATTTTAAGTTGGATAAAGCACATTCCTATCTATCATATTTATTCTCAAAATTAGTCCCATAAAGGGAGAAAAGCATTTAGTCAGTCAACAGACTGGTTAGCTTGTCTGCTTAACGCTTAGTTCTCTGAAGTCCTTCAGGGATGTCTAATCTTTTGACATTGCTTCAAGAGCTGTCATCTGTCTACAAAGATCTCCCTGAAGAAAAGCACAGTGCAGTTAAATACTCTCATGACATTTAAGGTTATGTTTGGCCCCATTCATAGCTATTGTTGGCTGCTGGCTGGACGTGCTGCCAGGTAGTCCAAAGAACTTCAGAATTTTCCTAGGAAGATATGGACAGAAATAAAGTCAACAGAGGTAGTATGCATCTCCTGAGACTGAAAAGTAGAGCGGGAAAGGGAGACATGATGATCTTGTCCTCTCTAGCCATAAAGGTGGGGTTTGGTTTCCTGAGTGCTCTGGGAATGCTTTTGACTTGAACACCATACACACAACTTAGGAGGGAAAAATGACTAAATAGTTCCCTAGAATTATGGCGGCAGGCATGGGGGCCAGAACCGGGTCTTCTGACGCCATCCCAAAGCGTCTATGATCTTTATTAAGCAAGGGTAGCTTTGGAATCTATCTGCATCCTTCGCTTTTGGTTTGTGCTCAGGAGGAGGTCCCTTTGGTCCTCTTCAAGACGATGGAGAACGGTTGGATGTAGTCTGACTTGTCACTCAAGAAGAGCTATATGATCCACCACCATTTAAGGACACCAGCGCCCAGCCAGGACTGAACACACAGCTGGGACAGATTTCTGCCTTCCAAGATGGAAACTGGTTCTCTCCCAAGTGCGGGCGGTGTACAGGGCCCAGTGCCGCCTCCTAGAACCCCGAGTCGGCCTCTACGGGCTCACACGTCCTCAGCGTGCTGCAACCGCCAGGCTGGAACCTCAGCACCCACCGTCCGCGCGCGCATCCTAGCCTCCGCGTCTCGCACCGCGCGCCCCGTCGTCACGGCAACCAGGGAGGCGCTGACCCCCAACCCCGCCCGGCCCCGCCCCTCGCGCAGCCCCGCTCAACATGGAGACGGTCAACCCGGAAGTGGCGCGGCCGCCGCGCGCCGGGCGCTAGAAGCCGCGAGTCGCTGGCCAGGCTTCGCCCGGTGCCACCGCCCGGCCTTGGTTTGCCGCCCGCGTCCCGCGTCCCTCCGGCGTCGGTCCAGGACGGCCGCTTCCGCCCGGCTCGCCCAGGCCTGCGCCACTCTCGGGGGAGGAGCCGAGGCGAGGCCGCGCGGGCGGAGGGAGCCAGGCCCCGCGGCCGCCGACGGTTCGTATCAGCCGGGTCGGAGGAGGAGCCGGGCCGCGCGGGGCGGAGGCCGGGCCGTAGGTGCGCAGGCCGCGGGACGGCGGCGACGCGAGGCGCGGGGCTGCGCGCGGAGGCCCGGACGGCGCGGAGGTGATGTGGGCCCCTGTGCGTCTACGGAAGAAAGGGACCCCCGCAGCGGCGGCGGCCATCCCGCCGGTCCTCCTGACATCAGCTCTTAGGGACCTCGGGGCAGCCCTGACTCCCCAGCTCGCTGAAATGCCCTTAAGGATGCAGTGATCAGGGTACGGGGCTCTCCCCGCAGGAGGGGCGCTGCCTGCGCTTCTGAACTCTGCGCAGAGAAAAAAACAAAAAACAAAAACAAAAACAAAACCGAAAAAAACAAAAAACAAAAAAAAACAAAACCTAAAACAAAAAACCCCAGAATGATGCTGTCTGAGCAAGCCCAAAAGTGGTTTCCAACCCACGTGCAGGTCACAGTGCTCCAAGCTAAAGATCTGAAGCCAAAAGGCAAAAGTGGCACCAATGACACATACACCATAATTCAGTTGGGCAAAGAGAAGTATTCTACATCTGTAGCAGAGAAAACCCTGGAGCCGGTCTGGAAGGAGGAGGCCTCCTTTGAGCTGCCTGGGTTGCTCATGCAGGGTAATCCGGAGAAATACATTCTTTTTCTTATAGTGATGCACAGGTCCCTGGTGGGACTGGATAAGTTTTTAGGGCAGGTGGCAATCAATCTCAATGACATCTTTGAGGACAAACAAAGAAGGAAAACAGAGTAAGTTATATAATTTATTTTGAATTTTGGGTACTTAAAGATATATGGATTTACTGTTCTTGAACATAGTATATTTAAGGTATTGGTTTTTGGAATTGAAATAGGATCCAGTTTTAAGCACCTCTCTTTGCATGACTTTGAAGTGAAAATAGTCTTTGCTCTGAATTGTTTTTCTTTTTTTTTTAAATGGTGTGATTAGTGAACCATTTTTTCTCTCTCATTTCTGTGTGAGGTAAAGAGCTCTTAAACGGTGGAATATTTTGCAGTGGATTTTAATACTTTTTATAAGAGGCCTAGAGCATGAACTGAAAAACCAGAAAATTAAATATATGCATATTATTAGATCTATGTTTGTTGAGCACTGTTAAAAGATAAATTATTAATAAAGGCTCTCAAAAGATAAGTTACTAGTTTTAGAACTCTGTTTTTCAGCATTAGAAACAGTTGGCCTTTATTTTTGCTCCACCAGTTTTCAGGGTCAGTACTTCCTGATAGGGTAGAAAGTTGTTAAAAAGAAAAAAAAAAAGTTTTGGAAGTCTGCACAGACATCTTCAGTCTTGAACTCACTGACATTTTTCCTTTGAATTTGCAGTATAGAGGAGCTGTTGTTTACTGAAGAATCAGTTCAGCAAAGCTGTTGTGTTTAGACCGAATTAGCTGGTGTAAGACAGTTTTGTGATGCAGTGATTTAATTGACTTCTTCGATGAAAACATGGCTTTTGAAATAGAACTGTCAAGCCTAAGTTAGATATACTTAATTTAAGAAGTCAAAATGCAAATCAATACTAGGATGTCACATGCTAGGTTGAAACAAGTAGCATGTTTGGAAAGGTAGGTCTCCTGTCCTGTCCTTTACCTCACATGTGTGGACATGCTATACCCTTACATGCATAGCTTATAATGGGCCTGAAGGCTCATTGAGATGGCTGGAGTTTGTGAAAAGAAGGTCAGGGGAACCCATCAGAGGACTGCACTTTTTTCCAAGTAGCTTTAAAAACAAACAAACAAACCCAGTTCTGATGCATGCTTATCTACCTGCTCTTTAGAGCACTATTTTTGCAATGATAATTTTAAGTTCACACTAATTTCTTATAAGTATAATGCTATTTTAATCTGTTTTTTTTCCCTTTGTAAAACCTACCAGCAGACTTCATTTAATAGGAATTGGTTTTGTTTTGTTTTGAATAAAGTCTTTACCTAAGATTTAGTGTATGCAAGATAAAATACTAGAAATGTAAGAAGAAAAAAGTAGGTAAATATTCAATGAAGAGAGGGGGGAAAAGGAGAAAAAGCTTAAGTTGTATATTTAAATTTCCGGATACTTAACAAATAGCATGTTCTTTCTTCTGAGGGGTTCTTCAGACTTAAAATTAAAAATGAATAATAACCAAATAATTTGCCCCAATATTTGAAGTTATTTAGTGTATACCCTTTAAAGTGTTTTGACCGCGAGCTTTTGAGCATCTACAGTTTCAAATTTCTTACCGTGCTTTAAAAAGCACTTTTAATATTAATGGTAATATACTGCAGACCGCTCGAATGTAAATTCCCAAATTTAAGTAGGCCCAAGTGTAGATCCAAAGATCCTGAGAACGAAGTAGCCTTTTAAAAATTTCTTGTTTTATTTCTGTCTTTGGCAGCTTTGCAGTTACAATAAACTAGACCATGAACAATACTCTAACAGTGTAGTCTGTCTATAAAATCAAGGACAGCCTTTGGAGGGGAGATGCTTTGAAATGCTATCAACAGGGTTTGTGATGTTACTGCACACAAAAAGATTTTCATATGTTATTAAACCCTTACTGTTTTGTGCGGGCGACTAAATGGGAACTGTGTATTTAATGAGGTATCTTTATTGGTAATATTTCTAGATTTTTAATATATTTAATAGCTTCCCTTTTCCAGCCCAGCTGCACATGTGGCACAGTAAGAGACAGACTTGAGCCACCAGTGTATTAAAAGAAAGGTATTTAATATTCTGCGCATTGCTAGCCCTTGTCAGCATATTCCCAAGTGCTTTTTGGAAAAGTGGAATGAGTGATGAAGGCTACCAGCTGATTGAGACGTCCCACAAAACTGCTGGGTGTGATGCTTTGTACTTTTTGACAGTGAAAATGACAAGTGTTTACATCGTGTCCTCCAGTTGTGTCATGAGAGGCAAAAAGTATTGTGCTTAAAACTATTATTTTAACCTATTTCTACTTTGAATATGTATGTATACGTGTGTGTGTATGTGTGTGTGTGTGTGTGTGTGTGTGTGTGTGTGTGTATATATATATATATATATATATATATATATATATATATATATATATATATAAAAGTATTTCTTTTTAAAGGAGAGGGGGTGGGGAGGCCCCAAGCCAATCCTTTGAGCAGAAAGAGAACTTTTGCATTTGCCTTCTTTAATAGATGTCTGGGTTGGTTCTGGCATGAGATTTAAGGAAATAACACACTGTTTAATAATAGAATGGGAAAATCATTGATGCTGTTATGTAATATCCATTGATTTTTTTTTTAACAACCCAAGTAGGTAATGTTCCTTTTCTTTCAATGCTCTCAAAATTAATAATAAAGAATCTAGAGTTAGATGAAACTCGCACATATATAGGTGTGTGTGCGCGTGCGTGCATGCATGCACACGCGCATGTGTGCACATTGCACCTGCCTCCTGGCCTCTGGCCTCCTTACTGCCAGGCTTGTCCCATTTCTGACCACACAACACCAATTGCTTGGGAATCATTCCCACATGTGTGGTAGTTTGGACGTGGACCTGTGCCCACTGAAAATTGAACAGAAGCCATATACCATTTCAACCAAGCACTCCAGAGGTGGAAAAGAATCGGCATTAATCCAACAACTCCCAAGTGCTGTGTCTTCATTTGTCCCTTTGAAGCCTGGGAAAACAAACACTATTTCAGGATTCTTGAAGTTCTCATTATGATCGGTTTCAAGCAGAACAGCTAAAGTTACTTGTCCGGCTGCCCTATAAATCAGTGTGTTCATCAGAGTTCTTTGCAGGATTTTGTTTTGGTTGTTGTTTTGTTTTTATGGGGGAGGGGAGGAAAATTCATATTTTTTACACTTGGATTTAAATGTATTGTTGTTTTATTCTTTAAAGCTTGCCTAGGTGTTTAGAGTTTCCTACTAAAACTAAATGTTTCAAAGCACTCATGTTTGGACCTGAATCTTGTTGATTTATGAAGATGGCTTAGAAATAAAAAAGTGAATTTTTAGTGTAAAGCAATATATCCTCAAGTCTCCCCCCCCCACCCCACCCCATGCTTTCTGGTTAAATACAGAGCTCTGTACTGTGTGGCAGCCATGTGGCTAACCTTATTAACACATGTGCTTCATAAGTCAGGACGAGTTTGTATTTTCCTGCAGATGTTTTTCATCAGCTTTAGATGTTTTCCTCATTGGCTTCCATCTGACTTGGGGAAATGGCTTGTCCTTCTCCTTGCCTCAGTTTCTTCATCACCAAAGTAAGAGTGTTGACGTACATAAATCATGTGTTCTTATTTCAAATACTGAATTTTGGCCATCTTCGCCTACTTCCATTTTGGTAACCATTGATATATTTTCCTCAAATTGGCTGTTATCAAGTTTTTATAAACTCTACGTGCCCTTTTTTGTTGCTTGTTGGGGGGGCACATGTGCATTCGTACAAAGAGCGTTTACTCATTTTTCATATAGCATGAGATTTTTGAGTACTTCTCAGGTATCACCCATCAGAAGTGTCTCTCAGGCCATTGAAAATGACTCTGTTTTCCACATCCCTAAGTTGGTTCTGGGGTGTGTAGCTTTGAGTCATTTGGAGGTGTTCTGAGAGCTCATGTTTGTATTGTTTGGTGTTCTCCATTCCAGTTCATGGCTGTCATTTCTTACTCCTAATCCTGGTTAGATTTATCTCATAACTTTTTCTTAGTTTAGGGTCATAAAATATGCATTCTCTCCTAAAATATTCTATAGTAAGAAAATGCTTGTTTTGGCATCAGTGTGATATATCTTAAATGATTGAATCATTTCAGTTTATCAAGGAAACATGGCACCATCTTGGAGCTGATATAGACTGTGCATCAGCTGTCTGTCCTTCTTGTATGCCCATCTTTGGCTTGATGTATAGTAAATCCAGCCATCTTTTAGCTATCCTGTTGGCAAATAACAAGAAGTGATATAGAATCTTGTCATAGTTGCTTTGTAGCTAAGATAACTCTTTGCACCCTACTAGATCTGTATTTAAATAACAGCATGTCTCCATAACGGGGCTCAGACCCCAACACTAAACGATGCGATAGCATTGTGGGTGTGTGCTGCAGGTTCGGGTGGTTTGCCCTGTAGAGAAGCCACCTGTGACATCCTCAACTAGAGAATTTCATGTGGATAAAAATACTGTAAGCAAAACCAAAACAACCCTGCTTCTTAAATAGTTCACTTAAAAATTGGCAGTGTGATGCAAAAAGTGCCTGAAAGCTGAGGTCTGGTTTTGTTTGTAAAGTTCTTTTTATTTCACAGTCAATAGCTTTCTGGGAGGAATCCTTTGAGCCATTGATTCTTTGAAAACTTCACAAGATTTATTATCACTTCTTACATTTTACTCATTTTATATATTTTATTCAGGAAAAGGGTTAGATCCATTTTATATAAATATAAGTAATGGTACTTATTTAACAATCTATACTATCCCAATTAATAAAATTAATAAAATAATAAAATTCTTTTACTACTTACATAAACTATATTTTGGGATAGGAACTAAATATTTTATTTAAATGTCATTATTTGTCATTTTATGGTACTTAGAAATAATTAGAAGTGATTTATTTTCAAAGTTTCTGGCTCAGTGTCTTTGAATGTTAAGCATGTCCTTAGGCCATTTGTAACACTTGTTCCATATGGAAACATAATTAGCTATTGTTGATAAGAATTTTTAATGATGATTTTTGAATTATGAGGGGAAAGTTTATTTAAGACGCTTCCTATAGTCTCCAAAGACTCACTCCTGTGGAGTGTGTCACTCTGCAGAAACTAGACCATTTGTTTGCTTGATTCGTTTTCTTTTTAAGGAGTGAGTAAAACTAGAAACCTGTAGCTGACTGATTTCCATTCAGTCTGTAGACGGCTGTGTGGTCACTTTTCTAAAATGCCGCCTGAATGTAACAGTGCTCGCTGCCATCATTGTTTGTTACAACCAACCTTTTCTCTTCTCTTTAAGGTGGTTTAGATTAGAATCCAAACAAGGAAAAAGAATAAAAAACAGGGGTGAGATAAAGGTCAATATTCAATTTATGAGGAACAACATGACAGCAAGCATGTTTGACTTGTCAATGAAGGACAAGACAAGATCACCTTTTGCAAAATTAAAAGATAAGATGAAAGGGAGGAAGAGCGACGGGGCATTTTCTGATACATCCTCTGCCATCGTTCCGAGCACTCACATGCCTGATGCCAATCATGAGTTTTCAAGTGGTGAAATGCAGATGAAATCTAAACCAAAAAAGCCTTTTCTTTTGGGTCCTCAGCGGCTCTCTTCTGCCCATTCGATGTCTGATTTAACTGGGTCCCACTTATCTTCTGAGAAGCTGAAGTCCAACACTGTGGGTCCAACACATCTTCTCAGTCGCCAGATAGATTCCTTTGGAGTTGTTCCAGAAATCGGTAAGTGGTGCCTCATTCCTTTTCTTCCTCCCTCCTATTTTATGTAGTGTAACTTCTAAAGATAGAAAGTGAAAAGTAGTGTTTCTACAGCCAGTCATTGGTTGAGTACCTCCCAACCCCTAATTGCTACATTCGCTGAAGGCAAGCTTGCTTGTATCTGTATTTTTGTTGTATGCAGTAGTGAAATGAATCCTAGTCTTCTTTCATGGCCTGGCCTCTTTTTTTTCCTGCTGTTATTTATCCATTTCAAAAGCTTGCAGCAGGGAGTGGTTAGCAAAGTGCTTGCCTTGAAAGCGTGAAGACCTGAGTTCCACAGATACCCCAAATGCACATTCAGAAAGCAAGACAGGAGTGGAGGAGGTAGAGACAGGTGGATCCCTGGGGCTCCCTGACTAGTCAGCCAAGACCACTTTTCAAATTCCATACCAGTAAGAGATTCTGTCTCAAAAAAAACCCAAGATCAGTAGTTCCTGAGGAATGCCAGTGTTGGTTGACCTCTGCCCTCCACAAATATCCACGTACACACCAAAAGGAAAAACGAGAGCTTGCAGCATATATTCCATTCCATCCAAGTGTTCCTAGAAAAATGTCTATATTCAGAGGAAACTGAACTAAATTCTAATGATGGAAAAGTTTAAGACTTTTCAGCATGATCATGAGAGCAGGTCCTTTGGATTGATTTTATATTTTTCTCATGTGATGGTTTCTGAGCCAAGGAAGATAGTAATATAATTGTCTAAAAATATGTTATTATTAGCACATCTACTTCATAATATCCCTTACCTAATTTTAAGATTGTTTTGATTATTTTGAGGGTTAATATCTTTAGTTAATTGCTCTCATTCTGAAGCAGCAGAATGTGTCAGATAGTGTAATAGCATATGTCACCCATCACCTACTAATGGGAAAAAATGTTTGTAGGAAGTCTCAAGTCTCCACACAGACGAACACTAAGCTTTGATACTTCTAAATTGAACCAACCTGGCAGCATTGCGGATGAAGGTGAACACTCTTTTGGAAGACAGAGTGACCCATTTACAAATGTGACTGCTTCATTACCCCAAAAGTTTGCAACACTGCCAAGGAAGAAGAATCCATTTGAAGAAAGCAGTGAGCCATGGGACAGCAGCATGAATTTATTTTCAAAACCCATTGAAGTCAGGAAAGAAAGTAAGAGAGAGAAAAAGGAGAAGGTGAGCCTCTTTGAAAGAGTGACAGGGAAGAGAGATAGCAGGAGATCTGACAAGCTGAACAATGGGGGATCTGATAGCCCATGTGACTTGAAATCACCTAGTGCTTTTAGTGAAAACCGGCAGGACTATTTTGAATATGAGTCAACCAACCCGTTTACAGCAAAATTCAGGGCTTCAACTATAATGCCATCTTCAAGGTAAGCTCACCAAGGACAAGCATGTGCCATTTGGGGAACCTTGTACTTGAAAGTAATAAGTATTCCTTTTAGATGCATGAATATTTTATATTCTTTTTATTTAGTTATTTATTTTTACTTAAAAACAAACAAACAAACAATTCATCATAGATCTAAACATTGTTGTTTGCCTGTGTCCTTGGAATTGAATGTTTTACCTTGGAAGGGTGAAGGCTTCTTCCTCTCTACCCTAGTCTGCTCCTACCTACAGGAGCCAGAAACCCACTGTAGCTCTTGGGGAAGACAGCATGGTGATTGATGAGACCCAGTGAGAGTGAATAGACCATGGGTATGAATTCAAGCCAGAAATATGTTTCTAGGTGCTTCCTAGGGATTAAATCATGGGCTGTCGGGAAAGTGTCAGTGAGCCAGTAGCAGTCAGCATGGTGCTCTTTAGCAAATGCTAAAGTACTAATGCTGTAATAGATGTTAACTGTCTTTATTAAATGGCTGATCAGAAATAGCTTTTATTCATAAATGTGTTCTGGAATTCAGTGACCCTTGGGAGTACTGTGTGTACTCTAACCAGAGTCCTGGATGATAAGTAGCCACAGGCACAATCAGCTGAGGAAAATTGGATTTTGAAGCCTTGGGTCCTTCTGTGTATACTGCTGCTTACTTCACAGCATTAAAGTCAGAGATTCTGCAGATGTGAGTGGTGGAGGACCTGCTTAAGGAACCTCAAGCAAAGATGAAGATGACCTTGAAATTTTTAAGTAATTGTGGAAGAACACAGTAGAGGCTGAGTATTAGCCACAGAATGGAAGCCTTTCTTCCAGTTGTAATGTATAATATATAGACCTGAGTGGGAATCCTGGCTGTGGAGTACTGTGACCTCTCTAGACCACAGCATCTACATCTTTGAGGCAAAGAAAATAATACATAGTTTGTAGGATGTAGTGAGGATAAGTAACACATAAAGCACATAGTACAAAGCCAGGCACCAAATAGGGAGCCAGTAGATGGTCACTGCTTTAGGCTGAGCATCCTTGATTGGAAACCTGATCCACTTTTATGTACAAGTATAGTATTAGTATTAATGCTTTCATCACGAATAGGACTCTTGAGTTTCATCCATGATTTGGAACATTTCAGATTTGGACTTTTTTGCATGGAAAGTCAATGCAGATATTCTAAAATTCTAAAACCAAACTGAAGCACTTTGGGTCCCAGAAGTACTGGGTGAGGGACAGGTGACCTCTGTCTCACTTGATGTATTGTGTACCATTTTCTTTAAAATTGGGTTCTTTTTTTTTTTTTTTTTTTGTTCTGTCTCAGTACAAACAGAAGATGGAGCATTAATAACCACTTGGGTATGCCTTTCTCTTGGGCCTCTCCCTCATGTATGCAAGGCCCACCCTTGAATATATATCTTCTATGCTATGTTTAAAAAAGTACACTTAAAATTTCCAGAGGGAAGTGCTTATTTTCTGTTTGTTTTCCTTATTATTAGATGGGGATTTGCTGTGGATTTGGAAAAAACACATTCAGTTTTGTTCATAGACTATGCTTCAGAGAAATACATTTTTATTTTGTGATATCAATAGTTAATTGAGGAGTTCACATGTTGACGCGCTGTACTAACACACAGATACTTCTTCATGTAGTCTGTATTTCATCAGCTCTTGAATATAGGCATAAATAAGAGTGTGCCCATCCCTTTCTGAACATTTTTATGTTTTGAAGGAGATTACTGATTACAACTGTTCGAGGTAACTTAGAGATTGGCTAAACTAGGTAATTTTAGAGTCAGTGAAAAGCAAGAAAAAAATGGGAACTAGTTGTAAAATAATACAATACAAATAATATGAAAAAATTAACTGTTCTCAAGCCGTGGGCTGCCATGGGCTTTAACAGGGAGGCAGCCTTCACTAGATTTCAGCTTCATTTTGTTCTACTTTAATATTAACACTACTATCAAAATCAGGGTTGTATTATAAATTCTATGATTACAAGTATATAAGACAAGTTTTTTTTAATTTAAGACTTTTTCTTTGTGTTTATGAGGCTCCAGGTACGGGGACAGAATGTGCATTCCTGGAAGTTTCTGTGTCACAAATCATCTTTGCGGTAAATTAGAACATTTGTAGTTAATGGGTGGCTCCAGTTAAAGTGCAAAACAGTGGGATATAAATGGGCTGAATACAAAGGCTGCAGTCCCTAGTTTCCAGCCAGCAGTTTTAGTGTGGGTGGAATTTGAGAGGATATGGCCAGAATTCCTCTATGTCTAGAATTCCTCTCCTAGTGTTATCTTCAGCTGGATCAAGTAGCATCCAGACCAGGGGTTTTGAAGCCACAGATCGTGTACTATGAATTTTTTTTTCCAGTATGTTAAGTAAAACCTACTTAGAGAGCTCCTGGACTCTTGTGGCCCATCGTTCTGAGACGACTGAGTCAACTTAAAACACAATCCATTGCCAAGAACCTGGTGTGTGAACTGGCATGCCTGTGACTGCAGGAGCACGGGAACCATGTCTGTCCTTTAAGAAACTAAGCATGTCACTAGAACTGGAGAATTTTCTTTATGTTCCTCTATCTTCAGTCACTAAGAACATAATTTTTAGAAGTTAAAGTTTTTAGTATTTGTATATGTTAACATCTGCTCAAGGAAAAGCCACATTGAAAACCACAAAATACACTTTATTTTGCAACTTGTAGTCATTCCTATAGCCTTGTGGGAAACTGATGAGGTTGCCTGCTTTGCCAACATGCAAGGCTCCTCTGCGATGTTCACTCCAACAGTGTTCTTCCTGGTGACCTGCTCTGCTTTCCTGAAGCCTTTCCCACTTTGCTAGAGAGTAGTGACATCCCAAGCTCACTGTGCTTTCTGATACAGTCTAATCTTCTGAAGGAGCATGCATTGTGCCCCAGCGGCTTAGTCACTTTTTCCTCCCACTGTCATGAGTAATTCCATTCATCTTTTTGACCTTACTCTCCTGCATGCTTTTTGAGAGGCAGTCCACATTAGAGATTTTGAACATAAACATGATAACAATGTTCTCATTATGTCTGTTTCCTGCTTTCAGCCAAGTGTTAACAGTGGAGATCTCCCTAATACACTTAAAATAGACCCAAGAAGGTTGAAATGTACATTTTTATTTTAAAATCTAAGAGAGTGAGCAGGTGAGTCAATATATACCTGTTAGCCAGCACTCAGGAGGTTGTGGCAGCCTGGGCAACTTTTGAGATCCTATTTCATAATTGAAAATGTTAAATAAATGAGCAAAGATGTACTTCATTGGTAAGAATACTTGTCTAGTGTGTGCAAGTTTCCAGTACTGATTTTAAAAGATGAGTTTTACACTAATAGTTAAGATTTTGACATAAGCAGTCATTTCTAGTGTCTATATGGCAGGTAGGCTAGGTTATCAACTGGTAACTCCAGGTCTCAGTAACTCCAGGTCTCAGTGCCTTCGTACAGGACCTTATTGAGAAGGGAATGGAGTAAATAGGTACTCAGCCTCACACAGTTTCTCTGGAGCCAGACCTTTTCCTTCTTGTACTGACACCATTGTTATTTCGCACAGGGAGAGGTAAAGACCATCCGGCATAGTATTTTTGTCATGTGCCAGGGCTGGAATCATGAGTCTACATATGTCTCATTGGCCAGAGTTCAATCAGGTTTCATCCTTACTGCAAACTATTAAGAAATTGGGTTTAGCTGTGTGCCCAGAAGGAAACTGAGTTGGTTTAGTATACAGCATTGTATAAGTGAAAGACACCAGCCGAGTGTCTCCTGAGATTGTGGATGTCATGTAGTTCTTGCTATCTCAGTGTCCCACTGCTCCTGAGCATGAAACTATAGTTGGAACTCATGTTGTTTATAGGAAAATGTCAGATGGTATTGTTTGTGCTTCAGAATTGTTTCCTTTGCCTTTTGTTGACAAAAGTTAGAGGGAAGTATTGATACATTTTATTATTTATCAACAGGCTCAAATACTAATTTGTGTTACGTCTTCTTAATTGTAAAGCAATGCTTTTCTGTACCAGCAAAATATCATTTTCTAAAAACAGATGTGCCTTCAGGGTTAGGACTTTTAAAGAAGGTTATTTAGAATAATTGCTTTTAAAAACCAGATTATAAATGATCTGAGGATTGGAAATGGGCAGGTGTACTCACCCAGGCAGTGTTGTTCAGATGGAGTCTCACTGGGTATTGCAGGATGGGCTGGATTTGAGCTCCTCTCTCTGAAGAGATTGAAGTGTTCCATGCATTGAGATTATACCTGACCACTTTCATAGCCACTGTTTTGTTTTGCTTTCTGCAGGAGAGCATGGAGCTGTTTTGGCTCAGTACAGAGCTGGTGTGAGCTACACAGCATGTTGGCTTCCTCCTCTGCTCTTGTGCTGGCCCCCGTGGCCTCTTCCTCCACACTTAGATAAGGAACTGGCCAAGGGGTCTTCTGACTTGTTGACTGTTTCTGCAAATGACACTTGGTTGGATTACCACCATTCTCATTTTCATGTGGATATTTGGTGCTAGAATGAATAAGTTGAATAGCAGCAGCAACTCATGACCTGCAGAGCCAATAGTCATTCTTCGGCTTTTTTTTCCCCCTCCATGTGTTCCCCATATCCTCAAGCTCAAGATTCTATTGCTTTACCCTTGTGGGGTTACAGGTATGCACTAGCACACCAAACTTGATGGTTTCCAGAAATAGTGTGCTCACCTTCCTACTAGATGAGTGGAGATCAGCCTGGCTCTCAGAAGGGCAAGAAACCTGAAAAACCAGTTGGAAAGATAGAACTAAGTGGCTAAGGTATTCCCATGCAGTCACATTTATTTTGCTAGGTGAGCAGTGGGTTGAAATGCCTTTTGTTCTGTTGAAGAAAGCACAGGTCAGAAACACTTATGAAGTGTGGGTGGGTACAGACAGCAACTCTGAATTGAACATGTTGTAAATGCTAAGATTTGTCATATTTTAGCCTTTTCTTACTACCCAACTTTTCTTTTTGCTGAGCCTCCCTACTTATCTTGGGAAGTTCATTTCCTTAGTGAGTTTCTCTGCCTCTATCCACTGGTGCTGTAAACCATGTGGCATCTTCCTTTCCTGGGCTCAGGCAGGAGGAAGTGTCAGAATGTCAAGAACTCATGCTCTCTGTCATGAGTCCTGGTGTCTACCTCCTTTGGATTTGTTCTGATAGAGAAATTGGAATTGTGACTGGTGTGTATGGTCTATGGGTGAATTGTTGTTGGTCAGGATACAGATGAAACCTGGCAACAGCTGTGATGAGTGACTCAGAAAGTATGCTTAGTCCATTGAAGCTGTGGTGTGTATACCCCATGATGTGTGTTTTCCTAAGGAGGTCTGGAAAGTGTCATACCTCCATCCAGTTATGGGAATTCTTTAACCACATGGAGAAAGTTAATGCCTGTCTTGCTTAAAAATCAAAATAAACCAACAAAAAGACCTGTCTCTTCTCACATCCTAGGCAAGTATTCTACCACAGAACTCTGTCCTCAGCCCTCTTTTTCCTTTTCATTGTAAGACAGAGGATTCTCACTAGGTTGGTTGCTCAGGGTGGCATTGAGCTCGCTGCAGGTCAGGCGAACCTTGAATTTATGGACCTATACCACCAGGATGGCACCTTGAGCTTTTAAAAACATTGATAATAAAAACCCCTTTCATGTGAAGAGCTAATGAAGTCAGAGTGCAAGAAATAATTCAAGGCATTTTTGTGTTTGTCTTGGAAACAGTGACTGGCACAGAAAACATGTTTTCCTTCCTTTCTGCTTTATTGCTGCTCTGAACACTAGGCAGCCCTTGCTCAGTTGCTGTACAAAAATTTGGTAGTGAGCTTTATGTTTTACTCCTGGGATCTTTTATTTCTTAGGTCTGATATTTCACTTGTATTCGGTCATCAAAGATCCTTCCTAGCCTTTCTAGTCCTGTGATCTTCCTAGCCAATAAGCCCAGACCAGATATTTTTTAGAATAGTATAGAAATATTATCTAAGGTGAAGACATATTTATCACTAATATTTTCCAGTTTCAGTTGACAGTATACCTTTTCCTTTTGAGATCAGGTAGCTCTCCATTCCTCCCTCCCTTCTTTGCACCACCCCTTAACTAGTCACTTCCTGTTTGTGATCGGGTCACATCATTCTTAGGAACTACCAAAAATTAGTTACCCAGAATGTACGTCTAATTCACACAGTCCAAGAATCACCATAAGCTGTTGCATGTAGCCATTATCAGAAAGCTAAAACATGCCCATAAAAAAGACTGGTAATGTAAGGTTACATTTTTTATTAAAGAACAAAACAAAACAAAACAAAACAAAAACAGTGATCCTAAAGAAAAACAATCTTATTCCTAGTTGTTCCTAGTTGTTATATCTTCTTTTACAATGTCTTCTGTGGATGTGTGCGTGTACATGTGCGTACACACACACACACACACACACATACACACACACACACACACGTGCGCGCGTGAGAGAGACAGAGTGTGTGTTTTAAAACAGTCCTTAGCATAGTAAACCATACTGTGCACAAGGTCTATTTTGGTAGCAATATTTAGTGTTTGTCATGTATGTCTGAAGATGGCTTGCTATTAGCCATTGAGCCCTTATAGTCCATCTATCGTTTATGTAGCTGAAAACCTGCAGCTTCATTGATGAGACTGAGAATATAAACTTTTGGAGTCTTTAATCCATTAGTGGCCCGGGATTTGTAGGGGTTCCCATGTGATAGTGATTGGGAGGGAGAGGTGTGGGTGTGGTTAGTTCCCACAGCACTGACTAGAACTTGTGTGTGACTCCCCAGAGATGACTTGAAACTTCTCTATCCTTCGTCATCCTAGACTTGTTATTACAGTCTCATTAATTGGTGCATCTCCCATTGGGTTAATTTGCAGATACCAACCATGCCATTCTTTGCTAACTCTCTAATGCAAATTGATATTTATGGTCTTTAAAATTGAAATCAAAAAAAGCCATGTAACAAAAAGACAAACTTTGCTAAGTTTTTCCTTTATTTTTTTTGTTTTTATTTTTGTAAGATGAGAGATTAAGATACAAAAGGATTATGTATGAGAAAAAAGGAAGAAAACATACCACAAACCCACAAAAACTACTGTAGGCTAATAAACTGATGTGAAAATTTCTCAATTTACAGCACTTGACAGGTGCTAAAAGAAAAGCATCTTTAATTTTAATGTGTTGTTAGGACCTCTTTAGAGAGACTGTACAAGTTATTAACAAGGTCCTTCGAGACAGGAGACGGGTAATTAACAAGACCTATGGAGATATAGTTTAGGTAATTAACGAGCTCTTAGGCACTGGACACAGGATAACACGTGGTGAGTCTGATAGTTAAAGAGAGCAGGTCGTTACGATATGACCAAATGCAAGATAGAGCCTGTAAGTCCTCTGGAGCTTTCCAGTGGGAAAGTGTTACAATTATATTCTAATGGTCCTAGTATGCTAACTTTTATGAATCAATACATAAGCTTTTGGGTTTAAGGTAATATTTGAGAGAATTATTTGTTTGCAAACAGGAAGTAGAAGAGCTTGTGGATGTAGGTAGGTGATGTTTGCTGATGTCGGTTCTGAGCTGTATAGTTAGAGGGAAATTCTTCAGAAGGATAGACTATGTATGCCTCAGTTACTTTAAACACCACTGGTGAAGCATGCTCTTCATTTTTGGCCTCTTGTCTAAAACTGCCTATTCTAGATCATCTTGCTTCTCTGTTGACTTTAGAATGTCAGGCTTTTGGCCACAGAGGAGACTGCATTGGGGACATCGTAGCCAGGGTTCTTCATTCATCTCTCTGCCACCTTCACGTTTGCAAGTTGCCATTCCCAGTTACAGACACATGGTCTGGTTATTTCCTGTGTAACTTTGATGTTACTGTCTGTAGTTTTGATTCAGAAAACTCCCAGTCAAGCATTTTCTTACAAACATGTTGTATTCTGGTAGGTATGTCCAACTAGTGTCCAGAGGACACATAGGCTGAGGGCAGCAGTGAGTGTGGCCCCATACAAAACCATAAAGGTGAAAGCTCTTGAGCTGTTTCTAACAGACTGTGTGGTTCTTAAGCATGGCCTTAATAGATGACTTTGTGTCCCAGTGTGAAAAGCTTGAATGTACTTGCAAAGATTAAAACCTAATGAGTTTCTAACACTGCATGACCTGTCTCAGTATGGCTCCTGCAGGCCATCAAGCCGAATATGTTTCTGAATTTCAACTCTAGAATCATTATTTTCATTATTTCTTTTCAGTATTTTCTATATGAGGGAGTGCGGTGTTTTAAATGAGAATATATCCCATCAGCTAAGATACTTGAATACTTAGTCTTTGGTTGATGACATTATTTGAAGGAACTTTGGATGGTGAGGCCTTATTGTATGTAACTGGGGGCAGGATTTGAAAGCTCACCTTACTCCATTTTGCGTTCTCTGCTTTGTGCTAGTGGTTGAGATGTGAGCTCTTAGCTTCCCACTGCTGCTGCTACTGCGGTGTGACTTGCTGTTTCCTTGTGTAAGTTGAATGTGCTAAGTTGAATGTGCTTGGGCTTCCAGAGCGTTTTAAGGTGTGTTGTGATATAATGTGTTTCTGATAGCTTGTATTACAGTAGGATGTCCAGGGTTTTTGTTTAATTTTGAAATGAATGTGGTAAGGGACAGAAAAGATGGCTCACTAGTTAGGAGCACTGGCTGCTCTTAAAGAGGAAGAATTCTTTAAGGAAAATTGCTGTATGAACAAGTACAGTCAGTCAGCTGGGATTCATTCCCTAGCATGACCCTAAAACATTAGAAGGCTGAGTATTTTGGCCTATGCTTGTAACCTTAGTACTGAGACAGGAGGCTAACCCACAATGTAGTCTGGAGCTAACATAGAGTGCCTTTGGGGGGAAAATGGGGAGGAGATGACTGAGGCTGAGGATGAGTAGTTAGTTATGACTAAGATAACCAGTTAGTTAGGCTGTGAACATGAGCTGCTTTGATGCTGTTTGTTTGATGATGAGGGTGGAAGAAGTCTTTTGAGAAAGACTTCTGTGTATTCTCCAGTCTTTGAGTGAGACAGTGGCCAAGGACTGGAAAAAGGAGAAAAGGAACAAATCTAATGATGTCTCCCAAGTGTGTGTGCATTGATGTGGAAACCAGAGTCATGATGTGTGTGTGCCTGCATGTGTGCATATGTGAGTGTGTGTCTGTGTGTCTGTGTGCTGAAGGTCAACACTGGGTATCTTCCTCAATCTGTTTTCACTTTTATTTTTGAGACAAGATCTCTATAGAGCTCAACAAGTGAGCCATCAAGTCTTGGGGATCCCAAGTCTCTGCTCCCTCGTGCTAGAGTCACAGGTGCACATGCTGGGACTCTTTTATCTTCTGTGGGTGTGCTGGGGATCAGAACTCAGTCCCTCATGCTTGCATGGCGGGTACTTTACCACCTGAACTGTCTCCCCAGGCCATAATGTATCTTAAATTTGACAAAATACAGTGTTTTTTGAAACTTTTATTTTGTAGAATAATGTTAGGTCTGTGGTTTCTGAATCAAATTTAGTGTGTTAGTCTTGATGGAGAGGTTTGAGATTTTAGTGTTAGGTTTTTTTTTTTTTCTTATCATGAGATGGTATTTCCTTGTCTGTTTAAGGTTTTGTTTTCAAGAACAGGGACTATGTGTTTTTAATAAAGTCTAGCAAGCTAGTATGAACACAGTAACAGTTCTTATAAGTTTATTTTCCAACACTTGAACTCTGGCTTCTTTGAACATAGAATGCAAATTTCAGTAACTTTAAAGACTTGTGTATTTAAAGTGTTTTTATCTTATCATTATAATGCCTATACACATAGAACTGTTGTCCTGGCTTTTCCAGATTTTGCCCTTCTTAAACTCCTGTAAGTCTGTCATTGTGGGAACAACCTTGCTTCTTACTTCTATAGCCTTCATTTGTTTTTGTGCAAACCTGCTTTCCAGGCTTCTGGGTTTTGTGCCTAGGACATTTCCAGCTGGGCTGTCTGACCCCATCACTTGATACTGCTCTCAATTTATTGATGGTAAAGCTTTACCTTTTGAATTGTAGCAGTATATTTATGTATTATGTATTTACAGTAGTAACTACTGTAGCCAGATTGTCTAAATATCCAATGGTGACATATAAAATAAACCAAAAAAACCTGTTACTGTATTCATTTAACCCATTTCTAGAAAAATTGTGGTCTGAACATTTCCCATAGGTGTCCTTGAACCTACTGTTTGATGATGAATTATATTGATGTTATTATATAATTATTAATAAATAGCTAAGTGTTTATTGTATGTTGAATAATGTCTTAATATGTTTTATATACTTGTTTTACATTTGGAAATCTTTCTGATGAAGGAAATAATACCATTTAAATAGTCATTGCTTCAACATGCTTGGTCTTAAAGTTTGCATCATCAGATTTTCTGTATGGTTTCTCAAGCATGTGGAACGCTCCAGTATGGCTAGGAGTGGAGGTCTGCAGGTCTGATTTACACAATGCCAAGGTCCTAGTTCTCCAACAGTGGGATGGAACCTGAAATAAATGACCTGTTACCAAGACAGAATAGTGTATGCTTTATACGAGTACAGGAAATTTGCCATGTAAAGGTAGAGAAAGGAGAAATTTAGTATACTGAAAGCTGGGGAAAGGTTTCCTCAAGGCAAATGTCTCTGTCCTTGAGTTTGACCACTGAACATAGACTTTACAAGTTTGGAAATGAGTTCATAAAACCTCTGTTTTAGTAAACAGTAATAAAATCACACAGGAAGTGGTTAGAGAGCCATGTGTGGTAGTACACACCTGATATTCTAGTGCTCAAGATTTGAGGCACAAAGATATGATGAGTTCAAGGTCAGCCTGCTACCAAATGAGACCTTGTCTCAAACATAACAAGACAAGTAAAGCAAATGGGGGAAGGGTTATTGATAGATTTCAAAGGAATAATTTCCAAATAGTTTTATAATATTAAATTATTAGTTATTTATTAAAAACTGAGGGTCATACCATTTCTTTTCTATCTAGAGTTAGGGAGCTGTACTCCATGTCTATCATTCTCTGCCTGGTAGGTTTCTGAGGAAGTATGTCTGCTACTGAAGGTTTCCAGTGACCCACTTAATAGGTGCCCTGCAGCAGCTCAGCATTAGACATAAGGAACACTTATTAGGGAGCTTGCTCTAGGAAGAGGGTGTCTAGCAAGTCATGTATTTTGTTTATCAGAGACATACAAATGTGGTTTTCTATATTGTTTCTTCTTTTTTAATCTTCAGAGAAATGAATTGTCTAAAGGTATGAAAAATAAAAATCACACTGAACATGATTTATATTTTGATTCAGGGTTATACTTGATTCTTCAGTGCACAATGTACTATGAACATAGAATATTTTAAAGGGAATATGGGATAGGTACAAGTTCAGAATTATGACTCAGGTTTGGGTTTACATCTTTAGTAAAAAACTCTTGGGCCTTGCACATTAGCCTTTCACTGTCAAATAGGATAAACTGATTGTACAATATTAACGTGGTATGCAAAGTGCTGAGGGCAGTGCTGGACTCAACCCAGAAATGGTCACTCTGCATATGACCTCACCTCACAGATCTACAGAACACTTAACAGTGGTGCTAATCAGATCAGATAGAGGTACTCCTAGTAGAATATACTCCCTGCTTGAAAGAAATATTAGAGTTTATTAAAGAAAGCAGCTCCAGCTGTCATAATAATAAGCATAAAGGATATTTGTTGAGAATTTGCAACATTTCAGAGTCCGTTTGGAAAGAGCCCCTGTCTTAGAAAATCCATGGCAGCACCAGTGTGCCCTGTCATTCAGATCTGAAGTGTGAGGAATTGCTCACTACTTCAGGACCCTCCATCTCCTAGTGCAACAGAAATTACACATTTTATGTTCTGCCATTGTTGTGTCTTTAGAATTAATAAATATTTCTCATTGAACAGAAAAAATATCAAATGAGAAATTGAATATGAAATATGATTTTTTTATTGGCATTTTACAGGAATCAGCCAAGTCTTAAATGTCATCCCCGTGGGCCTGCTTATTTAGACTACCAGACAGTACCACAGGGCAGAGTTCCAAACAAAAGGTGCTTTTTTTCACACTTGATGGTGAAGATTCTTGCCTGGTTCCTCACTTGGTTATAGTGGTTCTCTCTTCATTGCTACTAAGAGACAAAGGCTACATAAAAGACAGAGTCTGTCTGTCAGGCAGGTAGATTCAAAATGTGGAGTTGTCTTAATAATGCACAGTGCAGTTGGGAAGTGCTATTGGAAATAAACACTCAAGTTAGATGAGGCCTCATGCTGTACATGTGAAATCCCAGCATTTGAGAGACAGAAGCAGGAGGATCATGAGTTTGGGGCCAGCTGGGACTACATAACAAGACCTTGTGTCAAATCAACAACAGAAAGTGCAGGAATTTAAATGAGCAGAGTTAGTCAGTCTGGGGATAATGGAAAGGGGGATTTAACAGCCTCAAAGGATGGGTGCATGAAAAGGGATAGGGAAAGGGCTTTGATGAGGGGAAAACTCATTAAAGGACTATCAGAGGTTAGAGGTGGGATGGGCCTGACTTGCTAAGTAATAGTTTGATTTTAGCACCTAGCTCTCTAGAGAGTGAGTATTCGTCAGGACAGGAATGAAGTGCTCAAATCCTGTTTAGGAAAATTCTGGAAGTTGCCACCTGGGCCTGAGTAGGAAGAGACACAGGAACTCAAAGTGAGGCCACATTTCAAGTGAAATATTAGATTCTGGGAAACAGAAAACAGAACAAAAAAGCATCGTGTGGTATAGAGTAATTTTCAATATAAAACATACAGAAACCCAAAAGTGTCAAAGTTATTGTAGCATAAGAAACTTAGATGTTAGCATTGGTTAGTTTTAGCAGCTATCTTTAGATGTTAGCATTGGTTATTGTGGCTCTCTTTAGACTCATGGAAACCAGTGTTTTAACTGTTTTCTAAATGAAGAAACATTTAGAAAAAGCTGAGCATGGGCTGGAGACTAGGTCAGTGATTAAGAGCACTAGCTGCTCTTCCAGAGGACTCAGGTTCAATTTCCAGCAAACACATGGCAGCTCACAACTGTCTGTAATCCAGTTCCATGTGATTTAACACCCTCACACAGACATACATGCAGGCAAAATACCAATACACATAAAATAAAAGCAGAGGAAAAAGCTGAGCAGGATAGAATAGTATACAGTCTGTAGCGAGAGTGTTCATATGTCTATGGGGCAAAGAATGTATTTCCATATGAAACTATATTCTTTTCAGACAGACATGAAGTTCTATGACCCTGCTGAGGTAAACTTGGTCACTATGTGTGCCTTATGGTTGTTTTTTTAAGCCTGGGAGCTTAGCATGTAGAACTCTCCTATTGCTCCCACAACTGTATTTCTGTAGAGTTAGCAAAGGAGCCTCTGGTTTTTGTCACCAAGAAAGGGGCTCTGAGAATCACTACTGTGAACAGCCCTTTCTTGAAGGCTTTGCAGGGATGGCTGGAGCCTTGAGTGCTTGTGGGCCAGCACCCTCCCTGCAGGCTGTTCTTGAACACTTGGAGCCTTCCTAGAAACCAGGACTTACCACAGCTTCTCTCAGATGGGATTCATCTCAGCCACGGCCACAAATTGTGTCTGGGCAAAGAGTGGTGTGGAACCCACTGGCTTTTTTAACCTGATTTAGAGGGTGGTAGGATGCTTCTTTCTTCCCCTCAGGAATTCAGGTTCTCTTCAGACTTCCCCAGAGGGGCAGGCAGCTTAGGGAGGCTGGGCTGCCCTTGATCTCATAGGCAGATAGAGATAGTGCTAGTACCAGTTCAATAAGGGGATTGCTGCTGGTACCTTGCTTTCATGACTTCTTCCTAATTCCCTGTTTTACTTCTGAATCAAAAGGGACTACCTTCCCTCCCTCAGCCACTACTAATCATGGATGTGTGGCACTAGCAGTCATAGGTCAAGGTCTCCTCAGAGTACCAAGATAAGCAATACAGTTTCCCTAGTGACAGAAGAGTCTTCTTACATCAAGAGAGGTATGATAGAATTATGGAGTAAATGCCTGAATTTTCAAGTTCATCTTGACATGTCGTGGAAGTTGTGTGCGTGTTGCTGGATTTATTCTTCTCGTGTATTAAGGGTACTTAAGAGAAAACTGTTTGAGAGGCTTAGCTTTAAAGGAGTGGGATTTGGCATCCACGGGGCTTATATATGGAAATCAGTGAGTTGTTGGACTGTCTTTAAAATAACTTGTGTTACTTTTCTTCAGCAGGAGAAAGTAATTAGTTAATAAACTTGATTGAATATTAAGTCTCAGAGCATGCCTTTCTTGGTAGATATCCATAAGTCCTTGTGTTCTAGCCCTTTCTCCGGCAGCAGCTAGTATTCATTATAGAAAAACTGCACGTCTAAATTTACTGTCCATGACCTTTGCTGTCACTGACCACGTTTTTTAATTGTCTTGCCTCTGAGATCTCCTAAAAGATACCCCATGAGAATATTAATAAGCAAATTGCTGTTAATCCCCACGGACACTTCTGCATTAGTTCTGTTTTGTCACCAGGGTGTTTAGTGTGCCCCGTCCCAGGGGAGAGCATGTAGTACCTCAGGCTGCTCTGTCATTAATCTGACTTAGTCCTTTGTTACTTGCTTTTTTTCCTAAAAAGAAATAAAGAAAGAATGAAAGCAAGCAAGCAAGCAAACAAGCAAGCTATTTCAACTTGTCTTCTCAGCTTTATTTGCCTATGTAACAAGCATAATTATAATTGAATTGTATTTACTGAAGAAATCTCTTTGGCTACGTCAATTAAAAAATTTTTGTTGTGCTTTGGGAAGACGATTATTAACAATTTTTTAGAACTCCTTTAGTGTGTACTCTGAAACATGAAATAAGCACGGAATAGCTTTTTAGGATTTACCAGAGGGTTCTTTAATTAATTTGCATTATGGTCAAATAGCTAAAGTGATGGCAAGTTGTGTGCTCATAAGCCAACCTTGAGTTAATTTTATTGGAAGTCCATTAGTTTGAAACTTATTTCAATTCTTATGGGCAGTTTGTCTTAGTTTGCTTCTCTATTGCTGTGACAGAGACCATAGCAAAAAACAATTCGAGGAGGAAAGTGTTTATTTTGGCTTACAGCTTATATTCCTTCATGAAGGGAAGCCTGGGCAGGAGCTCAAAGTAGGAACCTGGAGGCAGGAACTGATGCAGACGCCATGAAGGATGCTGTTTACTGACTTGCTCCCTGTGGCTTGCTCAACCTGCTTTCTTATGACCACCTGCCCATAGGGCAGTACCACCTACACCCTCCCAAAACAATCATTTATCAAGAAGATGCCTCATATGTTTGCCTATAGGCCACTCTGATAGAGACATTTTTTCATTTGAAGTTCCCTCTTCTCAGATGACTCTAGCTTGTATCAAGTTGACAAAAAAAAAAAAAAAACCAAAAAAACAAAACAAAACAACAACAACAAAAAAAAGCCACCAACCAGGACATAGCTGTATATGCTGGAATATCTCTTTCTATCTTAAAAGGAACTGAAAGCATTCTACTAGTGTCCTCTTAGATATGAATACAATTAATGTTTGCAATTTAGGAAAGGGTTTTCTCTGTTCCCTGGAGATTTGTTGCCTTGTTGGTAGACATTCAGTCAACCATCCTGGGCTCTTACAAATTATTATCAGGCACTAAGTAGTAAGTCATTCAGCATCCATGTTTAATGGTCCTGCCATGCTGTAGACGCCATGACAGAGGTAAGGCTGGAAAGGTTAATGAGATAATATTTCTTCATGTAGTTTCCAACAAAGAGGCATGGGAAGCTCTGGATTGAGGCTAGATTCAGAGAAAGTAACTGTTGAGCCACAATTTGCTGTAAAAAACGTTATCATGCTCATTTCTTTTAATATTCTTCTAATGATAATTTTTTGAAAGTTAAAAATGTGAAATGAACAATTAGGTGACTTGTACTTTGGCACCGAATGGTGGACCATCCAGATGGAAAAATAGCTGAGCAACATGTGGTGGGATTGAAGAATTGTCTAAAGAATTTGTTCTTATTCAAGCAGAATTTCCAGATAAATCATGAGGTTGGACTTAGACCTGAGATGCTGCCATGGCCCACAGAGCCTTGGCTAGATTGAGCAAGATGGAGTGAATAGAGGAGTGACTGTGGTCCTCTGATCAGAAGGGAGCACACATGAGAGCAGCAAGGAGGTGAGAGGTCTGGCGTAGTCCCAAGGAGAGTGGATTTACAGGACATGCCTGCTAAAGACTGCTACTTCACAGGGGTGCTCAGAAGATGGTGGGTGGGAAAGTAAAGATGATGAATTTGGGTGCATTCACCTTGAAGTGCAGGTAGGACTCTTGATCTGAATATGTAGCCAGACACCTTGTAAACCTAGTATTCTGGAAGGTAAAGAAGTTGTGACTGGAGAGAAAAGATTTTAGTCATTCATCCATGATGTGGTGACAGCTAAAGTATCAAGAGAAGTGAAGCCATCAAAATGAAGTAGAGAAAAGTCTGACCGCTGTCTTAGGAAATAGCTGCATTCCTCATACAAGGACAAAAAGAGGAAGACAGCAATGAAAGGGGCATTGCAGCAATTAGGTTGGCATGCTATACAGAAAACAGCCTCAAAAAGGCAGAATAGCCTTCGGTGAGATGGAAGGAAAGGTTGGAAAAGTGAGGCAGTTGCTCTGGGAAAAGGAGTTTGTCATCAAAGAAGTAGTGATGGGGTGTGGGGATTAGAGTGTGGATGGGTCAGTTCCTTCTGCGTGAGGGCTGGCGTCTCTATCCCACTTTCTAGGATATACCAGTCCAGTGCTACGAAGGGAGAGTTTCTCTCATGTGTTACAGATTTAGTGATGCATAACAGCCTCTTGTATAGCCTCCTCCCACCTGCCTTTGCCACTGAGGGAAGCTCATGTCCCTAGAGCCTTCTCCATTCACTTAAAGGACAAGATCAATAGGATGCTGACCTTGGAAAGTAATTACTGTCAGAAGTTCTTCTTTGATGGTTTAGAGTTACACTTGCTGCCTTCACGTAGTAAGGTACTGGTCAGTATTTGAGGAAACTGCCCCCACTCCCTGCCAGGTGGCACATCTCTGAACTTCGTCAACTGTTTGGATTCACTTATTAAAGGAAAGTGCATCAAGCTGTAGGCCAAAGTGACTTTGTCATTTGAGCAGTGATGATGCTTGGGAAGAGAAGTAGGAGGTATAAGACTTGACTTTGAATGACTTGGAAAGAGCAGCCCTTGCAGTGGTAGCCTCCTGCTTGGAAGGTTTTCTCCTGAAGCCTGGAGGGTGAATAGATTCCTCTGGTTGTAATAGACCTTTGTTCTCGGGTGTATGGTTGTCTTGACAAGTATTTTAAGCTTAACATTATCAATAGGTCTTCCCTGTCTTAGAGCTTCCTGCTCCAAAGAATGTGCTTGCTTAAAAAGCATTTTGAGCGTGGCCAGAAGCCCATGTTACCACAGTCGCAGCTGGGCCTATCACTTCATACAGACAGGTGTTTAAGTACCTACGGCAGGCTAGTGAGACACAGGATTCCATTTCTACTCAATTATTCTTTACTTGGTACTCTAACTTTAAGATAAATTAATAAATGACGTAGGAAAGTTTATGATTTCTAGAAAAATAATACCTAAAATGCACGATAGTTTATATTTCAAGTTTTCTTACAAACATTTTTTCAGAATTTTTAAATGAATTTGCAAATAAAAAATACTAATGCTTTTACTTGAGAACTTGACTATGATAAGATTATTTTATCTGTTTAAAGTATGTTTAAGCATATAAATTAAAATATTTATCTGTTTAAAAATTATTTTAGAATCCTGTGGTTCCATCAAACTTCCTCAGGTCTTTTTCTAAGATTAAACATAAATTCTGGAATTTCCTTGTACAGACTCCCTCTTCACCATGAGCATATCCAGGTTTATTTTCTACCTGATTGAAAACGCCAGCCCCTAACTTGTCAGCAGCTCAGTTGAGCAGTCAAATTGTATTATTCAATATCTTGTCTGACATAAGGACACCAGTCCAAAGAAAGAGATATCACAAATTGGTGCCACACTTCAATAAATAGAGAGATTTTATTTTGCACCACACTAATTCAATCCAGTTCAGTTAACTCTTTTTCCCCCATGTAAGGACAGATGAAAAAAGGCAGCCATGAATGACTGAGTTGGTCATGTGTTTGACACGTCAATGTGAGTATACAAAGCAGACCATAATGGAGGGTTCAGCCTTTGGCTCTCAGACAATACCAGTGTGGGGGCCTCACTTAGCACATGGTGCAGAGGGGCGACTCAAGCTCACAGGCAAGCTCACACCCGTGCGCATGCTCATGTACTGAGAGGGAAGGGGCTAGGCTGCTGCCTGAGTGCCCTGCCCTGCCCAGCCCTGGCAGTGTAGAGAACCCCAAGGATCGTTAGCCCCTTCTTAGGTCCTTGAGTTTTATGTTACCTTCCTGAGCAAAAATTACTCTACACTGCATAGTACTTTGTGATCTCGATAAAAATCTTTGACCTAAATGTGCTTCTTAAAAATCCTTCTGAGAATATGACACCCATGCTTATATTATTTCTCAGTTCAACAGTTTCTCTCTGATACAGGCTGCTGAGTGGATTCAGTCATGATTTTAATCCTGGAGATGAACAGAGTAGATCAGAACCCCAAATGTAGAATGTTGATAGCTTATTGAGAGGAGACCAACATTGTTGGGAAACGTGCTTGTTGCCCTGTGGATACGGCCTGAGATCCTTGAGTTTGTCTGTAGAAGCCTTCAGGGCATCTTAGCCTGCATGCTGTGCTCCAAGGCCCTGTACTGATGCCACTGCCTAGCACTCTTTACTCTCCCCATTGCCCATGGAGCTGCCTAACCTCTAGACGGCCAAACCTCTCTGTCTTTCATGGAGTCTCAAATACTACTTTTCCCAGGAAAAAGGCCTTCTTCAGTGAATTCTGTGAGAGAGTATGACTTTCACATACTTGCTCTAAGAATTTGGGGATAGCCTACCTCTCCATCCTGTGAGTGAGGCTTTATCCTGTAATGAAATGATGTTGGCCAGTTAATCCAGAGTGCTTATGTTGGGGCTCCAGCATTACAGTCAGCACTCAAAGATTTGTCAAGAGGAAACAGGCACAGGGCTGGAGTCTCAGTTAGTACAGATCTCAGAGTCAGATTCCACCAGTCAGCAGTGAAAGAATTTATAACTAATTATAATGTTACTTAACATCCCTTATATTTAAAATGAAATTATGGAAGAAAGAATTTGGTACCACATGACCCTCTTGTCATGAAAATAAGTTATTTTTGGAAAAGAGTTTAAAAGAGCACAGATTACGTATCTCAAATGACCTGAAATTGTGCATGGGGCAGGCTCTTCCTGCTCTTTGTTTTCTACATTACTCCGTTCATTTTCTTTCTCCACAGCAGCCCTGTTCGGGAAATGCTTTTGATATTATGGTTTTGCAGATGAAGGAACCAAGATATAGTCAAAATGACTTGTTAAAGGTCATGAAGCAGCAGGTACAGGGTAGAGCACAGTGTTAATTCATTTCCCCCAGCTGCAGGACCCTCAACTCCTCTGCTCTTGAGCACTTTGGTGTTCTGACACCCCTGCATGTAAATCATGTTACACATGGGACTGTCTACCAGTGGAGATGGGCGTAGTGGAGTGTGTTGCTTATCAGAAAACATGTCATATGGCCATGAAGCAAGGGGATACTACTGTCTCTCACTGGCCCCTTCATTACACTGGCTTGGATTGGGAGCTGGAGAAAGTAGAAACAATCCACAATTGTTTCCACAGTAGAACACACAGTTACAGGGCTGCAGATATAGGGCTGCAGGTGCAGGGCTGCAGGTACAAGCCAACTGGAAGGACCTTGTAGAACACCATGCAGATGGCATACAGGGATAGGGAAATGTGGCAGCTACATAAGCCTGTCAGTGCTGTACTGCAGGTCTCAGCACATGTTTCATGCTTGCCTGCCTAGTAACGCATCCCACCACAATATTAAAGTGCTTCCACAGGCTCTCCTCCTGGGAAGGGCCCACAGCCAGTTAATCTGGTGGTGAAAACCTGAGTGTGCCCTGGCTATATATAGCACATTCTCTTGATGTATGTTCCTACATGTATCATGCCTTTTAGGGTTTGCACTGTGGGATATGATATGTACCTGTAACGAGGGCTGTGTTTCAGAAAAGATTTCCAATGTCCACAATTTCTATCACATGGACAACATTTTAAAAGTGAGTTCCTTAAGTCTTAGCAGTCTATTTTTTTATGTAGTATGCAGACAATGGAAAAATATGTCTGATAGTTAAGTCTTCTTTTTAATGTGTATATGTGGAATAAAAAGACTCCCAGGACATGAATCTGCTTCATATCTGTTCTGAGGGTGAGTGCCTTAAATGCTGAGTACGATTTGCAGTGGAACAGCAATGATGAAACATTCACTCATCAGATGGCTTTGAAGTCGAGCCTCTCTAGGTGGCTGTAGTCTCATTCCTAACGGGCATGTTTCAGAGGAGAAAGGGGCTGTGGCACTCTGCGGGGATGTCTCCAAATGGATGAATCTGTTTTGTTGTGGCCTGTTCTGACTAAATTTTGAAAGCTAGCTACTTAGAAATCACATTAATGACAGAAATTATTTCTGCTACTGTGGACTCCTTCTCATTGACAGGGTAAGGTTTGAAAGTTAATTTTCCCAATACACTTGACATTTTAAACAAAGGGTGTCTGATTTCTCTTACCCTATAACCTTTCCACACATAAATTTTCTTAGCTTTCCACAGTAATATATCAAAAGGGTTAAGGTGTGTGTGGAGGTGGGGGTGGTGTGTGTGTGTGTGTGTGTGTGTGTGCGCGCGTGTGTGTACGTGTGTTTGATGAATACATTATAAGAACTACTTTAATGAAGTATCTTACTGCTAAAGTCACTGTGCTTAAAGATATTTAGAAACTGTGTATTTAAGATTTATGGTTCCTTGATTCTGAATACTGGAGGATTTTCTTCCAGGGCTTAAACCTGCAAATGCTTTAAGGATGTTGAGTAAATACTGTTTTGCTTCTACTTCTTGAATTGAATTTCACTTACCTAAGTTAAGACTTTAGACAGACATGTTGCAGTATGGCTTAAAACATTTCTATTTTTCTGTTTCTTACCATATAGACTGTGCCACGTTTAACTTTTATTTTATGCTTTATTACTTAGTTTTCATATGAATCCAACAAGCAGTGAAGACCTCAGGAAAATCCCGGTAAGTTACCAAGAGGTTACAAGATCGCCAAAGAGCAAGCCTGGCTTCTCTCTAGCATATTCCCCTCATCCCTAAACCCCTCATTGGCAGAAACAACATTGGTCAGTGTGGTGGTTTGGGGAGAAAGAAGAAAGTGAAATTGAGACTTTGCTTCTACTACACAAAAAATTGTAGCTTCTGTATGTGCTCAGAGACAGCACAAGCTGATGTAGTTATAATTGAATGTCTATCTAGTGTATACGTGTTTGTTTATAACTTGTGACCTTAATGTGAGAGCTGTGTGTCAGTCAACATTATAGTTGTGAAAGTAGCTAACATTTGTTGTTGGGACAGGGATCGAATAAAGAGCAAAGTGGCTTGCTAATATTCAGTAGGAAAGCAGTGTGGTTAAGAGACCAGAGTTTATCAGGAAAGGCTTTGGAAAGACAAAAGCCTCAAGATACCTATCTTCCAAGTCAGACCAAAACTAGATCTGTCCCAGGATGGGCATCAGTCAGCTAGCTAAATGAATGTATGTAGTTTGCAAGAATTGTTGAGAGGGCTTACCTTTGTTTCATTGTTACCTGAAATTCAGGATTGTATAGGAGTATTCACTTACATCTGAGTCCTCTTAAATTTGTTGACCTGGAGAATAAATCACTTTATAAAAATACACGCAGATGTTCTTGGGGGACAACTACATTCTCACTGAGTAACAGAAAGAGGCCAGTGGCTGCTGTTTCAGCGATCTGCCCTTAATATGTGTGATCCAGATATATTTAAATTTTATCTAGCAATTGTATATCACAGTTTCTAGTATATGTTTGTCTAAAAGAAGTCAAGGTGGAGTTATAGTCTATCTTATAAACCATTTTAAGTGCAGTTGTCTATCTAAAGAATTATAGAAGACACTGTGGATGCACAGGGCTTTAGATAATGCTTTTGCTATTCTATGTAAATGATTTCTAAGTTTTGATGTTTTATAAGTATTTGTCTTTATAATGTGGCAGTCTCAAAGCAATGTCAGACTATATGAAGTTAGTGTTTGATCAGATAGTGAAATGAATTCTACCAGCTGTTACTTAATCTCAAACAAAATGCAACATCAAAAATTGATTTAATATGTACCTATTGTTTATTAGGTAACCTTAATTACAATTTCCATGTGCTTGTAGATGTACTTTTCCAAATCTTATAATTTATCAGTGTTAAAACATCCTTAGAAATCTTTAAAGAAATAAAATGTGAAAATTGTTTTAGTTCAAGAATTTAAAGGTGATAACTGAATCCTTGATGTGTGATTGTTTTTCTCTGGAATCTAACTATTCTAAATGACAGTTAAAAGATTACTAGGTGTTGCTAATGTACTGCAAGATACAATTAAAAGGAGAAAGAGTCCTTACAGACGAGTTTTCAGAAGAAGTTATTTGAACAATTTTTATGTTGAAGATCACAAGATGTTTGAAGTAATTTACATGAAGTTCTCCAGTAATAGACATCCAGCAAGTTATTTTCTCTCCTTCTGGAGGGAGTATTGTGTAATTAGGTTTGTATGTCGGCTATGCTGGTGCCAACACCTGTCTGTGGAGGCGCGGTGTTTAGGCAGGAGCAGTAGCCAGTTGAAAGGGCAGTGTGAGCTCTTTAAGGCCTAATTAAGAACTGAAAGGGAGATGAAGAGAGGAAGACAAAGGATGTGAAAGTAGCTGAGATGATGTTCCCAGAGCAGAGTCCTCATTACACCATAATGAGATGATCTGAGAACGCCAGCCTTCATCTCCTCCCTCTCTCCTCCAGTTGCCTTGGATGTCAGTTAGGACCCCACCAATATTTGGTTACCAGGGCAACCTTTCTTTAAATCTTCAGTTATTTTGAGTCTTGATAATTTGCTTTTGTCTGAATTTAAATATTGTAATATATATATACATGTATATATGCATATATGTGTGTGTGTGTGTGTGTGTGTGTGTGTATATATATATATATATATATATATATATATATATATATATATATATATATATGTATATATTTCCTAGTTTTAAAAGGCTAGATTGTGTGTAAGGTAAAAATAGCTAATACATCTGAGAATCTTCCACATGAATCTTATTATTTAAAATTCTGGTTTAAAACTTCATAAAGGACTGTTCCTTTCTTACCCAGTCCTTCATCTTTGTGTCTGTATAAGGGACTTTACCTTTAGAAGATGTGAAGTAAAAAAGAAGGATTAGTTGTGAAAGAAAAGAGACAGGAAAATTTTATATTAAATTTCAAAACAGGAAAACATCTTTAAAATTTGTGCTGTCTATAAAGTGTGGGGACAAAATATTGAATTTATGGCAGCCCTATTGTGGGCTGTATTTGCTTTCTGTTCTGAGGTTGGAGTTTTCAGTTTTCCCTGAATATTAGTAAATATAGCTTTTGAAAAACAATTTTTGTATTTTCTTGAGAGTTTCCCTCTTTAAACAAACTAATTTTTTCTAACCAGGAAACATTTTAACATCATTTATATTAGTTAATATTATTTTATTATTTCTTTGATGTTATAAATGTTGGTTTAAGAATTATATAGCTAAAAATCTGGAGTCAAATCTATGCTGTATTAATTATTTTTATCTTAAAAACCAGAGTACAGTTTATGGTACATGTGTCTTTAAGATGTTTTCCTGTTGAGAAATCTGATGGTGAATTTTGGGTAAAATTTCCACCTAGAAAGAAGACAGAACTTTACTAAGAATAGAAATGTATTTCTAGAAAGGAGACTGGGGTAAGAAAGGTAAAGAATATGTTGTATATTGTCCATTTTGGCTGCAAAGTATTGAACAGTATTCCAAAATACTAGTTAATCTTTCAAGACTAAGATGATTCCTATCGTGGCATTTAGACTATTTCTGTCATAATGGAATTTTTTGGGCATGTTATTTATCTTCATTCTTTTAAGATAAATGTTAAAATATTAGCTACATTAACCAGTGTAATTGATACAGTATTAACCATGTAAGTGATTTTTAAATGAATGTCATCTTATAATTTGAAATTTGAAAAATCATTGCATTTACATATAATTTGATCAAAATTAGAGAGTCGAACAGATGCTATTATGTTAAGTTCATTTAAAAAAAAAATAAAAGCAGACAACCTGTAAGTAACACAACCCATTCATGACCCCTATGATTCTTAGATTTTTCCAGTAAATACTTTGTTAGAAAAGTTAAATCACATTAGTTGAACTTTATCATTTTTAAAAATGCAATTTAGAAAAAAAAAATCACTCAATAGATAACAGGATTGAAAGGGTGGGAGGACTTGTTTCATCAGATAAGGAATTCAGCACTTAGCCTGATTCCTGCCTCATTTTATGCAATATTACTTGTGCTAAAGTACAAAGGTTAGCTTACTTCTGACAAATTAAAAACTCTATAGTTTATTTTGTCTTTACTATAGAAAAATGCGTAATACAATGTATATTTTATGAGAATATAATTAATTTATAATATAACTCCAAATAACCAATGACCAATGCATTATCTTATAGGCTTAACTGACCCAAGAGGGAAGGTAGAGAAGCCAGCACTTAGCTCTAAAATTGTCCATGTAGGTTAAGAGCAACATTTGAAATGTTGGGGCACAAGTAATTTAATTCAGAAATTTTCAACTTCTTCTATTTGCTAATTGAAAAACTGAGTTGTTTAAAGTATATCTCATAGAATTCAAATTCACTTTCTTAAATATTATGTATATTCAGTTAAAATAAGCTTATAATAAACTTCAAAATCTAGTAAAGGATTTGATTTTCTTGTTTGAGGTCTTGGGAAACATTGTTTTGAAAATGGTGTCATTTTAAATTAACAGTTATTAAATGCTAAAAAAAATCCTTTGCATATTGTTACTGTCGCATTATAGAGGCTGTTAAGGTTTTTAAAGCATCCAACCTGATATTTTCAGTATTTCAGTAGCTCTGGAAGTAACCTTTGCTTTCCCAAGTGATATTATCCCTAGTTGCCAGGTTAGTTTCCTAGAACAGTGCCTCAAAGATACTTCCGCTTACAGTTGATTGTAGCAGAAAAGCTAAGAAGTGACTCATTTCTGCTTAGAAACCTTCAGTGGTTTGTTTTCCTTAGGACAAGGCTACACATCTTCAAAGATGACCCTGCCTATGCTTGACAGTGCAGTAGGAGTCATGGAGCCTCTTCTCTCAGACTTGTTTTCTGGTCATGCCTCCCTGGCCTGTGACAGGCCACTGGACCATGAGCCCTGGTTTGCTAATTGTCCATGCTCACCCCACTGCCAGTTTCTGCCTGGAGATTGTGAAACCTTTTGTAAGCTGTTACTACCCAAACTCTGAAGCCTGGGGTAAAGGAGACGGTTTTTAGCCTAAAGTTTGCACATCCAGGAGGAAGGGACATTGGAGGGACTGGGGTGTCATTCTAGTTTCTGCCCTGGGATCTGGCAGTAGGAACATACAGTAAAGAGCTCTAGACACACAACACAATCAAAGTAGATGCTGATGATGGGATAGACATATAATTTCTATGGGAACAAGAGTCTTTCTGCATTCCTCTGGCCTCACTAATCCTCTGCTGGACAGATGAACCAGGTTCCTTAATATTTTAGTTAATTTTTCTTAAAGCAAACTGGAAATGTTTGACAGGAAGTGATGCAAATCATCCTAAATTGTTGGGTTTAGGGGTAGGACTATATTTTAAAGGCATGAAATTTGCTATTTTGTATATAGACATTTATACACTGGAAATCAAAATCCTAGGGCATTGAAATCTAGGGAAACATTAAAGGGCCCATCGTCACCAGGTGTTTTCTTTAGATTTCAGAGTCATGACACTGTTAGAATAAAACAAGTTGAAGCAAGACCCTCTGTTGGTTGCATTTATGCTTTTGTTTGTTTTTTTTAACTACTTGACTATCATTAGCTAGGTAAATAAGTCAGATGAGGGGACATGTAGTAGCTGTCCTGACCATAAGTATTAATGTGGCTGTAGCTGAGGTCTGAGCTTCCTGATAACATGGCAAATAAGGGAAACAACATCAAAAAAAGGATGTTATTTATGGGAAGTGAAAACATCCATTACTCAGGAAGACTCAGCTCACCATGCTGGTCAGCTGAGGCAGAAGCTGTACCTGTGAGTGGTGCTCATTGGCTTAATTCCAGGAGCCTTTCATCATTTCTCAACAAGTTAGAGAGTCAGCCTGGCATTTCTGTTTCTCATAGCCACCATCAATAAAAGCCCAGATGGAAATGTGAGTCCACATTTAGAGGAAGCAGTTCTGTGAGGACAGTGTCCATATATGCAGGTTTCTATAGCTTCTTGGCAGTCCTTTGACTAGATTCCTACATGTGTTTAGTTTTAATCTATTTTCATTATATTGACTAACTTGTGGTTTGAACTATAGAGCATGTCCTATCCAGCCCCCTCTAGTATGCTGGGGACGGAACCCCAGGCCTTCTGCATGCTAAGCAAGTGCTCTGCCACTGAGCCATACCCTCAGCATTCATGATGTGGTTTAGTTTTCACTGATATAGATAGTCTCTGGCCCTAGGAAGTTGTGCCGGTGTAAGAAAGAGTTTCAGGTACAGAGTTTAAATCAGGCTTTTGGCCTCTCTGCTGTCCTTCCTGCCAGGGACTAACCAGCACCCAGGAACTGTCACCCTGATTCTAGCTACAGCTGGAAAGAAACTGTATCAGCTTCAGCAAAACCAGAAGGTGAAATTCTGAGTAGCTCTTAATGTATGTGTCTGTGTCCTGCCTGCTAAAGCAAGTCTGCCTCTCATTCCAGGACAACAATCCTTTCGATGCCACGGCTGGGTACAGGAGTCTGACCTATGAAGAGGTGCTGCAGGAGCTGGTGAAGCACAAAGAACTCCTTCGGAGGAAGGACACCCACATCCGGGAGCTAGAGGACTACATTGACAACCTCCTTGTCAGGGTGATGGAAGAGACACCCAGCATCCTGCGAGTGCCCTATGAGCCATCCAGGAAAGCTGGCAAGGTCACCAATAGCTAGTGGGAGGAGGGGGGGAGGGAGAGAGGGAGAGAGAGAGCACGTAAGCCAGCGCAGGAGGGAGCCAGAAAGGAAGAGATCTCACAGGCAGGCTTCACCTCCTCCCCTCCGCCATTGGGAACAATTGTTAGCCCTGTTCATGCTCACAGGTATTATCAAGAGTAACCTTCAGAGTGGGTAAATACTCTAAACTCTTAAACTGAAAATGAGCCATGCCTTGATGACTGAGCAGTTCTCTGGCATCACTTGGGTGCTGGTGCCGGACCTCTGTCTGCCATAGGCCTAGAACTGTCTTCAGCAGCCCATGAGTTATTCCTCAGGAATAGATTCCATAAAGCAGAATTGATACTGTTGTTGGATTCTCAGAAGTTGGTCTGTAGACACACTCAGTGTCAGGAACACTGCTCATTATAAACAGACATACTCAATGACAGGAACACTGCTCATTATAAACACTACTGAAAAAAAAGTTCCTCATACATGACTATGTATGTTGGTGTGTTTCTGTATATAAAATACATGCATATACCTCATATACATGTGTGTTTTTAAGACATTTAAAAACAAGTGGTTGCCTCTAAGGTTAGGGTATCAATCTCAGTTTAAAATGTGCGTTTGCAGTATAGACCCAGGACCACTTGTCACCAGGGCCACCCCACCTGTGTGGAGAAGCTACTTCAACCCACTCCCGGTTCTCTGAATCCTGATTTTGAAGGATTTACTACATTCAGCTCCAGCTTCTAACTTTATCCCCGACCACTGTCCCAAAGAGTAATGATCGCAAGTCTCCTTTCAAGGAATGATAAATTTTAGAGCTCTTTATTCTTTTCATAGAAGCATGGATTTCTTCAGCCAGTGTTCTGGTATTTGAGTTTATGGGAAGTGTAAGCGGGAGATAGGGTAGTATGATTTGTTGTACTGTGTATCATGAGCAAAGACAACTGTGCAAAGTTATATCTCAAAATGAGCTGGGGATGGGGGTGATTGTCTGTTGCCTGATAACTCAAGGCAACAGCAAGTTCTAGGAATGAAGGTTGGCTTGGTTTCAATTTCATCATTAATAGAACAGATGGTTGCCTTTGAGCCCTGAACCAAAGACTCATCACAACTGTGGGTATTGAGAGCAGGTCTCTACCAACATACAGCATGAGGCAACCCATGTCCACTCTTGAGGATTGATGTCACACACTATGGGGTCTTTGTTTAAGCCTGCCTCCCTAGAATGGTAGTTTTCTGTGGATTAGTTTTCTGTGTTTGTATAAAATTATTCTAAAATTTAAAGCGATGAGATAAGAATATTGCAGATGTTGTGCTGGTATTTCAACTTTTCAGATCTAAACACTCTGAAGTAGACGGTCTTTCTGACTTGAGGATGTGCAGACTGGCTGCATACAGAGGCTGGGGCGGGGCGCATTCCATAGCCCTGTAGTGAGGTGCATTTTCCTGATTATCATCTCTAGTAAGACTTCACTGAAAGCAAATGAAAGCAGAGATTATAGTTTGTTGATTTTCATATTTTTTAGTCACAAAATCCCTTGTTATCTATATTTTCTGAATTTCTGTGATTTTCTAGAAAACATGGGTTTTGAAGTGAATTTTTCCCTAAATACAAACTTCAGTGCTTTTCTAAAATTAAAATGGAGGAGGAAAAATGGATTTTTACAATCAGTTTTTCTTCCATTTAATAATTGAAGTTATTCTGTAATAAACTTCAAAGTCTAAGGTAGATTTGATTTTCCCATGTGAGATCTTGGTAAATTATTTTTTTTTAAATGGTGCCATTTAAAATTAACATTTATTAGATGTCATGAAATTCTTAGCATATTTTGATCATGGCATTGCTGAGACTCTACAACTTTTTAAAGCATCCAAATCCATGTATTCAGTATTATGACAGCTGTCTACAGGTACAATAACATGTGTTAGCCAAGTGTGTCCTTTCTAGAGTCTCAGTCTAGTAGACACCTGAGCTGTCTGTCACTTTTGTCCTCAGAATAAGTTTCCCATAAATCTCATCTAGAAAGCAGGATTCAAATGCCGCTGTTCCTTTTCATGAAAGTAAGTCATAAGGCACAGTTTTGCCTCCACTAGAATCTGTGTAGGTGGATTTAATAGCCCTTACTGACTGGCTAGGCTAAATGGGTATTTGCTTCTCAGAATCTGAAGTGAGGCTTTGTCCAGGGACAGTCTGGTAGGCAGTGAAATTTATCTGAGGCACAATTGTTGTTGTTAAATAAAAACAAAAGTCTGAGACACATGAAGAGTCTGCATTTACACTCTGGAAAATGTTGTGTTCTAGTGGTAAGAATTTCACTTGTGAACTTAATGTTATCATTAGTCAACATAACAACCTTACAAGTAAAACAAGTTCCAGAGTGAGCATAGTGTGTGGTTGTGTCTAAGGACAAGTGTAAGCCGGGCACTGTGGAAAGACACTTGCTTTATCTTCCAAATGGAACACGAAGCATTCTAGTGAGTTATTTTTGTATTAACTTAGAGGTGGAAATAAAAATGTATATTTCAGTAAGCAGTGCATGCACAATAGATTTTTAAGAACATTTTATTTCTGATTTTAGCCTAAAAATACATACTCAAAAACACTTCTACCAACAAGACGTTTTAAAATCACAGATTCAAGCCTGATTTAAGTTAACACACTTCTGTTACATAATTAAACTATTTCTTAAAACAACAACAACAGTATTTTACAACCAGTCTCTTCTCAGTTCTAAACTCAGCTTGACGGTATTGCCAAACCCCCTGCCACAGGGACTTCAAGTGTCATTCCTTAAACACCAAGGTCATTGCTTAGAGATGTATATAAGATACATTGTAACCCACTCATGGTAAGTGTTGGAAGCATTGCCTTTTGCTGCTCTGTTCTGCATTGACCCCAGTTTTGCCCTCCTCCCATGAATATAGTAGTATTCATAGATTATACATAACTACATGTATTGCTTTTGGCAGTAAATCAAGCTCTAGTTGTAATTTTCCAGCTGTGAAAATGTTGCCTTGTATTTAAAAGGGTTTCACGAGTGGAAACCTAAGTAAATAAGCTCATTAGTGACAGGCCTGCTTCCTCATGTCCTCCTTTCTCATCTCCCCACTCCTCCTGCATCCTGCTTCCCACCCCCATGTGAGTGCTTATTCTTAACAAGGAGAATCTTTAAAAATGAGAAATAAAAAAGAAAGACCTGCTGTCTCTAAGTATCTATAGTAACTGTTACACTAAGCTTTTGTTTTCCCCTAAAAAACAAAAGCAGCTTACCTGGATTAGAAAAACAGGCTGAGACTCCTTGCTGTCTGTGCCATCATCTGTCCTCTAGGTGCAGTAGGTGTCACTCGTGTGCGTGGGTGAAGTGTGAGCATGCCCAGTCATGTGATCTCTTCTCAGAGGGAAGGACTACACTGCAAGCTCGTGGTGCTATTGGAGAGGGTCTGTCAGCACATACCGAAAGCCCCCATTTTCACAGATTTATAACTTTAATAATCCAGATGCTGTCCTTGGAGGTATTTAATATGCAATAGGTAGCACCTTTACTAATTAATCTGCATATGAAGGGCTTCCTGATGTATTTAATAAGATGTGTAGAAGCTCTTCAAGCATTAAACTAAAGTTGACGTTTTATTTCATTTACTTTTCTCTGTCAAAAAAATCAACCACTTACAATGGAATTGAAGTCTGTTACCTAATAGTATTTGGGTCTTTTAATTTCTGGAGCTTCTAGATTGTGTTGTGAGGTACAAAAAAAAAAATGCTGCAGATCTAGAAATGTATGTTCTTGCAAGTATTTGAATGATGTAAGCATTATTTATAATTGAAGAGTACTACCCCACGTTCTTAGGTAAATGCTTAGTAACTCATATACATTTTTGCAGGTACAAAAGTATATAAACATTGTATAATGTGACCATTGTATAATTTATGTAATCTGATGCATGAGTCAGAATTTTTATATATGATAATTGATTTGTTATAGTTGATTAAAGTGTTTAAACTTAATCCAGTCATCAGAATTTCTTATTGTAGATAAAGCTGTTTCCATCATGCATTTCTATAGATGTCTTTATTGTCTCTTGATAATGAGACAGATTGTGTTGGAGCATGTGTTCAATAAGGCCTCTAGACCTGCCTTGTAGAGAATATGGTTCTGAAGAGTCATGCAGAGTGAGGTATCTTTTCTGTTAATTTGTTTGTGTGTGTGCATGTGTGTATCTGTATGTGCATGTGTGTGTGTGTCCGTGCATATGTGTGTGCATATGTTTGTGTGTGTGTGTGTGTATGTGTGTGTGGTGTGTAAGGGAAAGTGAGAGCACATGCACATGGGTATAGGTGTGCATGTGCATAGGCCCTTCCCTTCTCTCCCGAGGGGCATGCTAAGATTACAGACCCCTACACTACTGTATCCAGCTTTTACATGAAATCTTGGGATCAGATTCAGGCTGTCAGACTTGTATAACAATCTCTTTTATCCCTGAGCCATCTACCCAGCCCCAGAAAAGTTTTTAAGAACTTAAGGGCAAGCTTTCTTTAGCACATGTGAGATATATATGCTCTGCCATGAGACTTGCTCCCAGAGGACCAGGGTCTAAAATGGGGTGGAAACTAACTGCCTTATGAGTGCTGGCACTCAGGCTGAGGCCATGGAAAGAGCTTTCTTCTGTGTCACTTCACTCTTCACAACTCAGGCAAAGAGAACACAACTACTTACCCTCCACTTATGGCTGAGGCCACACCTGTCCACAGCCTTCATCATGTCTGTTTAAACGCATACCTGATCATCTGAGGTTCCATCTGAGAAACTAGCTCTCATAGCTGTGACTGTACATGTGTGTCTGAACATGCAGGTGGCAGTAGATCCAGTACTTCTGTTGCTATAGGAGCTAGAGTCTAGACTCTTGAGATGCAGTCCGTGTGTATTCGTAGTTGTCAGTCGGCCCCTGTGGAGTAAGCTTTCTCTGCAGAGCCACATATCCTCCTCCTCTCTAACGGTTCTTGGGTTTGCAGGTCTTTAGCCTGCCCCTTCCCTTCTACGGTGTGTCCTCTCTAGTCTGTTTTCCTGCTAGCTAGCTAACCCTAGCCTAGTCTTACTCTCCATCTGCAAAGATAAAGGCATTTGAGGGCGGTTTGGGAGCCAAAAGCCAAGGGGCATGAAGGTGGGCATTTGTCAGGATAGTTCCTATCCCAGAAATGTATTTGTTCACATAGGCTTATGATCCAAATGCCTTGTATTTTATACTTGTCTCAAATAATCTTGCATAACAAATGTTCACACTTTTATCTTTCTGCGGATATGCAGTTGCTTACAATTAATCATTTGAACCCAAGGTGCTTAATTTTCTCATACTCCTTACACACTGAATTTCATTGCAAAGTATCCATTGGTTTTATCACTTGGTAGTCCCATCACATGCCAGGATTCATGGCAGAAAACAAGATCACAGATTTCTTAGGGGTTTTCAACTCTGATGTGTGGTGGTCGAATTCAAGATGATGTCTGGTTAATACTATCAATACCAAAATTGGTGATTCTTTTTTAAAAAGCATAACAAAGATTTGGCTGCTGTAATTTTACTCAAATTCTTCCTTACTCTTGTTATAGTAGAAGAGCAGGAGACTGCAAGCTTAGCCAAAGATCTCACGGGTGAGCAGGAATACAGCACCCCCCCCCACACGCACACTAGGCCCATACAACTATGATACAACTGTAAGAGCACAAAGATCACAGAGACAGAGACAAACCGGAACCCCTTTCCAGAAACCAGCTCCAGAGCACAGGTATCTGCAGAGGCCAGAGACGTTAGATCCCTTGGCTGGAGTTACAGGTGGTTGTGAGCCTCCTGGCATAGGTGGTGAAACTCAGGGCCTCCACTTAAGAGCTAAGCCATCTATCCATTTAATATTTTTGAAACATGTTAGCTATTTAAAATTCTCCCCCAGTTTTAGATCTATTCAGATGAGCAAAAATGGCTGGATTACATCATTGGTGTTCACAGATTGTCCCTGAAGCAGTGTCTTGAAAGTTAACAATATGGATTCCCAGACCCTTCCCAAGTCTTAAAAAGGATCCTAAGTGAAATCAAAGATTCTACCGTAGGAAACAGCATAGGATGCAGCCCACACGCACTGTGGTAGGAACATGTGTTACATATACATACCTAAATCCAAAATGCACTAAGATGAATGACTAGCTAGCTAGTACGTTTAGGTGAGAATTTTGCTAAATAGCCACTTCCCAACTTTGTGATGGTCACTATATTTTGTTTAAAAGCCTATTCATTAAAACAAAAAATTCTGTTATTTTTGTAATCAAAACTGAGTTGAGAGCCAGAGAGAAGGCTTAGCAGGTAAAAGCACTTGCCACCAGGCCTGATGACCCAAGTTCAGTCTCTAGGGTACATAAGTGGAAGGAGAGACCTAGCTCCCGCAGGTTGTCCTCTGGCTTTCACATAGGTACTATGGTGTGCGTGCACACACCCATACAAATTAGTAGATAAAATCAAAGGTTAAAACTGAGTTTAAATCTCTTTCAGTAGAAATATAGAATGAAGTTTATAAGTCTTGCCAGAAGAAAAGGTGGTTATGCACTGACTTAAGGGTAGCGTGAAGCCATATCTGACAGTGCCTTTGTGGATTTATTCATCACGGTGATGTTGATGACATTAACTGAAATGTACTCAGAAACTTCCTGTGTTCACTTCAGGTAAGCTAACCCTTGGATGACAATTGTGGTGTCCTCATTAGACTCATCCCTCAAGGAAACCTAATATTAGGGGTCTATACTAGAGCGTGCAGGTATTTTAGAAAGTTCCGTTTGGACCTGTAGCTGCAGCCTCTTTCAGAAAGCTTTTGTAAGATAATATTAAGAGAACACAGTGGGCTTGCATCCAATTTATTACCTTCCTACTTAAGAAGGAGGCCTTATGGAGAATACAGATAAAGTCCTGAGAGTTGAACAGAGAAAAACTGGGCCCAACTCAAGATAAAATTGATTGTCAGTTTTATATTAATAAAGGTTATATTACAGGGAACCCTACCAAAAGGCATCTCTTTTAAAGGGATAATTCACTTCATGAGCAGTTAGCTAATCCTTTAGTATCATTTAGTGTTTTTTATCTTTACATTTAGATTTTATTATTGTGCTGCTATTGAGCATCTTTCATTATTTAAAAACTGTAAAATATTTTAATCTGTGATGCATTTGTTTACAAAGCCAACCACTTAATTCTATATAATATGTAGCACTTGAAACCATCTGTTAGGAAAATTTGAAGACTATGGTGCACATTGTGAAGATGTATACAACAAACGAGAAACAAAACATGAAATATTCAGGCCATGTTTGTGATGGAAAAAAAAACCAACATGTATTTTAAGTTTGTAAACATTACAATCTGAAATTTGACAAAGAGGCTTTCTAGAATGAAGCACTTTTCTAATTTCAGGCAAGTGTCAAAATGACATTTTAGGAGCTGGGGAGATGACTCCATGGATAAATGTTCTTGATGCACAGCATGAAGACCTGAGTTCAAATCCCTAGTGCTGATGGAAGTGTGGCCATGTACAGGCCTGTGTGGTAGAGGGTGGAGACAGTGTCCTTCTCTGGCCTTTTGCACACACATGGGAGAGTTTAACTGCACGTGAATGTACAAATGCTATTTATTTTAGCTGATTTGAAATAAAAATATTGGCATCAATATGAACTAGAATTATGCTTCTAAGAGTTTGTGTTTTCAGAATACTCAACAGTCCCATGGGGTCACTTGAGAAGTTGTGCTGTGAAGCCAAGAGGGAGGCTGTGGTGAGGGCTGTCATCCTGGGGGGGGTCAAAGCACCATGTGTCCTTTGGGGTCTTGCAAATGCTGATCTGGGTACCATGATTCACTGTGGGATTATGGACCTCAAAGGTTATTTTAGCCTTGTTGTAGACAGACAGAATGAACTCTATCTTTCCTCTGAATTAAGAAAATAGAGCAAAGTTAACAGAGTAGCCTTGTGAAAAACTGGTATCTCTCTCTCTCTCTCTCTCTCTCTCTCTCTCTCTCTCTCTCTCTCCCTCCCTCCCTCCCTCCCTCCCTCATCTCCCTCCTTCTTTCCCTCCCTCCCTCCTTCCCTCTCCTCTAGCCTTCTTCCCCCTCCCCCTCCCCTCCTCTCTCTGTGTCCATATGTGTGTATCCATATGTGAGGGAGTTGAGGCCAGAGGTTGACATCAGGAGTCTTCCTCAATTCCCTTCCAACTTATGTTTTGAGACAGGGTCTTTCAGTGAAACTAGAACTCACCAATTCAACTATACTGGCTGGCTGGGCATGACTCAGAAATCTTCCTGTCTTTGCTGCCTTAGTATTGGGATTGCAGACACAGGCCAAGCACCCAACTTTTTTACATGTCTACTGGGGATTGAACCCATGCTTGCCTGGCAAGCACGTTACCAACAGGTTATCTACCCTACCCTGAAAACTGAAGTTTTCTAAGCCACGAGAAACAATCTGGATTCACCCTTTCCAGCCAGGAGTAGTTCTAAAAAGACCTGCCCCACCCACATGGACTCATTACCTCACCTTGATGATCTGTGAGCTGTCAGGACAGCTTCTACTAGGACGGTATGTACATGGGTCTAGTTTGGTCTCCACTAAACCGAGAGAGCCCCTGGAGGGCTGAAGTTTCTATCACAATCACTTTTAGCACTGCCTTCCTGGATTCCTTTTAACGTGTTTTAGATTATTTTGTTTTATGTATATGAGTGTTTTGCCTACATTCATGTATGTGTACCACATCCATGTAATACCATGGAGGCCAGCAGAAGGCATAGGATCTGGAACTGGGGTTATGCATGACTGTGAGCCATCATATAGTTTCTGTGAACAGAATTCAGGTCCTCTGTAAGAGCAACAAGCATTCTTAATCTTAACTCCTGCGTCATCTCTGAACTGCTTTTAATCCTGTGTTCTAGTGCCCAACCAGACCACCTTATAATTAAACACAGTTTGTTTTTTTTGTTGTTGTTGTTTTGTTTTGTTTTACAGTGTCTACTACTTTCTAGTCTCACAGTAGCACTGTGACCACTCATGGGTGTTACACAAAGCATATTTCCTTGTCAAAAACTAGCGAGACCACAGTAGTTGTTTACAATGTTAGCCTGTTGCTGGCTGTTCTAGACCTATCATTATGCTAGGATAAAATTCAAATTATTTTGCCCTTTCCCCCAATTTTTATCAGTATTATCAAAGACCCTATTAAGTGCTTATTACTTCCTACTCAAGATCATTTGCAGTTCTCCCCTAGATTGATCATTTTGTCATTAAATCAACCTCACCCTAAGGCCTTCCTCCTTGTTGAGGTACGTGATACCTTGAATCAAAGTCACCCAGATCGTCACTCTGGTTTTATGTTTACATTTCCTGGTGACTGAACGAGATTCCCTATCTGCATGTCTGAATGGCAAGCTCTTGTATTTTGTCATTTTACCAACTTGAGTTTCCATGCACATGTCCCCATTCATTTATGTCATCATTTTGAACTGTGTACAGTTTCAAGTCTTTGGCTCCCTGGAACTAACATTTAGAATCACACACTTTGTTCATCTCCAGCAAAGTCAAATCTTATATGCTAATTTGGGTTTCTTTTGAAACTTATGAAGAATTCCTGGCAAGTAGGGGAGTTGAGTTCAGTCTTTGGATTTCTAACATGAACTCCTAGCATGGGGTCCATATTTAAATACTTGCTGATGAATGACAGTTACTAAGATTCCTATGGTTGCTATGAGTCTGTTTTAAAATAGTTTTGTTATAATGGAACACCCTCTGAAATGAGGAAAAATCAGAGGCAGTGGGAATTCACACAAGAAGACAAATGATTGGTGTGAAAACATTGCCAGGGTGAACTGTGAACAGGCAGAAATACTCAATTCAGACTCCTGTCCCAGGGTGCCAGGCTCTGGTGGGCATGCTGCTCAGCTTCTTAGGATTCCTTTGTTTTGGTGACTGGCCCACAGCAGAGGCTTGTGTATCTGCATCCTCCTCCCTGACATCCCGAACAGAAGGAAATTCCTGCTTACCTTTGCCTCCATGCTCAAAGGTCCGCGTTGTGTCCCTGGTACTCGGTAAATGCATGTTTGAAAAGAGAGAGGAGGGAAGGATGAATTGGCTTGTTCTTTGGAACACCATGTAAGGAAGGTCTTGGATTGTGGGGTTTTGTTGTTGTTTGGTTTGTTTGTTGTTTGCTTGTTTTGGTTTTGTTTTGTATGCGATTTGGATGTTTGTGCTGGGATTTTAATTGTCTGCATTTTAAAATACTGAAGCCATGGTTAATATAAAGCATTCTCCATTGGGAGGAGCCCTCATTCTAGTTGGATTTATATTTGCAATCAGGGAGAAGGAAAGAATCTTGAAGGGTCCTGGATTGAAACACGGAGAACATAGATGCATGTTTTTGAAGAGCCCTGGCAGAAACACTAAATAGAAAATTTTTGAATTACATCAAGATATAAAGTAAACTTGTCATTTTGATGAGAACTCCAGGCAACCTAGACTTTCTGATTGAAGTATCTTATCTAATATATGTGTCTTTCCTTGACAAGGTAGGAAGAATGTGCTCAGATAAAACTCATCTTGATATGGCAAATATATTGTGCTTTTAGTGTGAATGATCAGTCGACAGTTACTGGTGTGCAGTGAAAGGTGACAAGAGTTCATTTATCTCTTCTCTACATGCATCAGTCTCTTCCAGTGTCCACCTGTCCTTTGTTTTCCCATCTTTCCCTCCACTCAGCAGTATGTACTGAGAAGGTGCTTTGTGCAAAGCACTTTTTGTAATACTTAACAATGCAGAATGGAAGGATGGGAAGAGGAAATCATGCCAGGACCATCTCTCCTCTGTGTGTGTGTGTGTTCATGTGCATGAGTGTGAAAGCCCACGTGGAGCTCACAAGACAACCTTGAGTGTCAGTCTTTGCTCTCCACCTTGTATGAGAGGAAATATCTTTGATTTATACAACTATCTGCACCAGGTTAGCTGTCTTGCCAGTTTCTGGAGATTCTCCTGTCTGTCTCCCATCTCATTTCTAAGGTGCTGGGATTACTGCCACAGCAAGCTTCACATGGGTTCTGGGAATCTGAACTCATGTCCTAATTCTTTCATGGCAGACACTTTACCCATTGAGCCATCTCCCCAGGAACAGTTTTTAATCTTGTTAGGACAACTCCATTTTAAATAACCAGGTGATATGTACTTGCAGCAGCACCAGTCTGTGGAAATTGAGTGTTCCATCATGAGAGGCTGACACTCCATGCTGTCTTTACAATGAGTTCATGATAGGACATTCGTAGCATGATGATGCAGTTCTTCCATGGCTCTTAATTAGCCGCATCTTTAATTTTTTTAAAGAGGTAAAGTTGAACCCTAGAAGTTATTGAATATGAGCTACTTAATAAATGAAATGAATGAAAATTTCCCTAGGTATGTTGATATTTATGGAATGCAGTGGCCTCATTCTTAGAAACAGGATGTATTGGAGTACCCATCATTGAAAACTGTCGTGATATATGCAATTGATATTCAAAGGGGTCAAAACAAAGATTGTGAAGCTAGAACACAAAAGCAAAATGGCCTCTGTTTGGAATCAAGGTGTAAAGAATTCATGAGTGTAGAGGGTGTTTTTGTTTTCCTTCTGTAAGTTTAACATTTTCAAAATAAAGAAATGAGAAAAGAGAAAATCTGGTTTGATCTTCACAGAGTCTCAGGGTTATCCAGTGGATGCTTATGGCAAACAAAACAATCAAAAACAGTGGCTGTCAAACACCCCTTTCACAGGGGTCACTTACCAGATATTTACAGTGATTCATAACAGTAGCAAAATTACAGTTATGAAGAAGTAATGAAAATAACTTTATGATTGGGGGTCACCACAATATGGGGAACTGTGTTAAAGGCTCTTAAAGGGTGGCAACATTAGGAAGGTTGAGAGCCATCAATTTAAAAGAGGAGACAAACTCATTAGGCTGCATGCACCCTTTCTACCACCCCACCTGACTTGGCGTTTACCCCCCATATCCTATCCAGTCAACAGGATCATCCCTTCAGGATTTCCTAGGCCTTGAGACCTCTGTCAGCACCTGCAGCTCCCTCCCTTCTTCCCAGTTTTTCTTTCTATCCTTCATTTGCCAGAAATCCCACCCTGCCTCCCCTGTGCTTCTTCATAAGTTCCTCTAGGGATTGCTTCCATCAGGGGTCCCAGGTGACTTGTTTTGCTCAACCTTTGCCCCTGGCCTATAGCTTTGACTCCTCAGTTGTCTCTGCTCTCAGCTTCAAGCCTCCTCCCCCATCTAATTAAACCCAAGTGGTGCCACCTGGTTTTTTCCTTCCTTCTTGGGCCTCTTGGTCTCTTTTCCCAGGTTTCTTGTCAGTATCTCTGCCCTTGCCTGCCCTCCCTTTTCTGAGGGTGCCTGTGGGTCTCCAGGTGTCCAGTCTTCAGCTGTCACTGGAGTAGATGATGGCCTTTGAAGCAAGCATGAAGGCCTGCTCCTCCAGGCACTGGTTTTCTTCACAGATGTCCTGACAGGTAGGTGGATCCTCTTTACCCCTCTCTGCTGAGGCTACTGTCCTCCACAGTCTAGATACCAAGGAGGGGTGCTCTTGCCGCCACACCCATTCCCACCCTTGCTTTGACTCTTCATAGTCTCACTTGAGAGTTAATGCTAAAACATATCCCTGTCATTCCTTCTTAACCCCGGCCCTGCCAAACAATGCCCAGACTGTAACTGTGGAGGGTGGGATTTTTTGTTCTCTGTTGAATCAAGTAGGAAAGAAAACAAAAACAAAATAAACAAACAAAGCAAAACAAAAACCTGCAGGGATTGGCTCTTGCCTGGCTTTCCCAGATAGAAACCACGACTTGCCCACTGACGTTGAACAGGAATCTAGTGACTCTAGTCCCGAGTATATTAAGAAGAAATCTATCAGGCATAGGAAAATTGTCTCAACAATCTGATTTTGCTCTGTAGTACGCTATAGTTGTCCCTTGATGTCTCTAGGAAATCAATGCCAAGATTTCCTGAAACATGCAGACGCAGGTGCATATATCTCTGATATCCAACACTAGCAGTTTTCATACACAGTCTACAGACATTGCCCATTCAAATCACCTCAGATCCCTTGGCATGTCGGCTGCAAATGTTGTGTATATGGTTGCTGTCCTACATTATATAGGGAATAAATATAGAGAAAAAAAAAACATTTAGACCTGCAGTACAGACAAAAAAATTTCAACCCTACGTTGGTTGAATTCACAATGCAGAAGTGGCATGGGAGGTACTGTGTCTTCAGCTAACTACAGAACATGGTCCCTCCTCCAGTCAGCCAGTGTGCAAAGGGCCGCCCACTAAGTAGCATCCCCACTAATGTCCTTGTCTTAGTCAGGGTTTATACCTGCACAAAACATCATGACCAAGAAGCAAGTTGGGGAGGAAAGGGTTTATTCAGCTTACACCTCCACTTTGCTGATCATCACCAAAGGAAGTCAGTACAGGAACTCACACAGGGCAGAAACTTGGAGGCAGGAACTGATGCAGAGGCCATGGAAGGGTGCTGCTTGCTAGATTGTTTCCCCTGGCTTGCTCAGCCTGCTTTGTTATAGAACCCAGTACTACTAGCCCTGGGATGGCACCACCTACAATGGGCTAGGTCCTACCCCCTTGATCACTAATTGAGAAAATGCCTTACAGCTGGATCTCATGGAGGCATTTCCTCAAGGGAGGCTCCTTTCTCTGTGGTAACTCCAGCTTGTGTCAAGTTGACACACAAATTAGCCAGTACACTCCTCTTTTAATCTTGTGTGTTCTCTATACTTTTCCAGAGTTTGAGAGGCAGAGAGGACTCCATACATAAGTTTGATTCAATTACTAAACTTTTTTTTGCATCAGTTTCCTCATTTGATAGAAAGAGGAAGTCATTTGGACTCTCCCATAGATTTAAAGCATATTACAAAGCACACTGGTCTAGGGTTTTATAGTGTTCACTTGCATTAAAAAAAAAAAAAAAAAAAAGTACTTTTCAGGGACTGGGGATGTAACTCATTTGGGTGTTTGCCTAGCCTGGGTTCAATGCCCAGCATTGCAGATACCCAGTGTGGTGGTAAACGCCAGTATGTGAGAGCAGAGGCAAGAGAATCAGAAGCTGAAGGTCATTCCCAACTACTTAAGAGGATAGACGCCATCCTAGGATCATGATACCCTGCCTCCAAATAAAATAAATCAAAACCATCAATCATCAATTGTAAAAACAGGTTTTTCCATGTTTCTAGTAATTCCAATTCTAGTAGTTTCGGTTTTGAGCTGTGAAAACTGATCTGAACCCAAGACCCCACTGGTATCAAAAGTATCGGGTGGAAATCAAAGAGAGCAGCTGGCAGGGCAGGACACCTGCCGTGCAGCAGCACCCAGAGTTTTCTCCTTTTACCTCTCTAAGGAGCTTTGTGCAGACGCCCCAGGACATGCTGCCTGCTGTCCACCTTGTGCATTACAGAGGCACATTGGGTTTCATCACCTCTGGTAAGTGTTTGATGGTGGTACCTTTGATGTGAGTGCAGAGCACCAAATCAAAGTGATGATTTGTTTAATGTTTGTCACACATCCGGATGATTCTGAAGCCAACACAGAAGAGGAGGCATTTACGATAGGGATTTCTCTCTCTAGATAATTAAGGTCATTCAAGAAGTTTCCCAATTTAAATAGTTGCCCAAGTAGAAAATGAGTGTCCCTAGCAACCATTTACTAAGAAGGCACATCAGAGCATTGTGAAAAAGACCAAAAATGCATACATATAAAGTATGAGCCAGCAATTACTTGGACAATGACAGTTTGCATAGAAGGCACCCTTGAGACCTGGCGCTAAGCTGTGTGATGAATACCAATGTTAGTTAGGTATTTACCCTCAGTTTTTCCTCTGATTACCACGCCAAGAATAAATTTGAGAATTGTAACTCCAGTGAGGCACAAATACAATATAGTAAGAACATAATTCTGAAATCACATCCTTCTCCTCTGATACTTTAATTCTGCGGCTGTGTATTTCCATAGAAGGCCATCAGTTTCCTTTCTGTTTTCCAGAAGAGAAAGCTCTGGGCACAGTCCAGTGCTGCCCAGCCTCAGGCTCATTGGATCAGCAGGCTGGTACCATAACTCTGAAGCACTTGGTCTTCCTTGAGAGCAGTATTTCTGCATTCTGCATTATGAGATGCCTTAGCAACACCATGAGTGCAAAGGCGTATGAGGGCTCTTGACTAGTTGGCTAGAGCTGTGGATGACTGTGCAGACCAGTTCACTTCATCTAACTTAGGGTGAAGGATGGAAAAGCCCACTAGCTCATGAGGCATCAATGCCCACTAATTTGGTTTTACCTTTAATAAAGTAGATAGTTTTGCTTCCAACCAGTTGATCCTCCCAGAATGGGATGTTATTCAATGTGGCTGCCAAATTTTCATAATAATAAGCAATCAATATTGGCCCCCAGGAAGCCCTATTTATTCCATTCAGTGGAAAGGAGACCATCTGTGGAGAAGGTACCACTAGGTCTCTGTCCTGGGAACATGGAATGTAGGCATCTGCAATTAATGTTAATTTTAATTGTGCACAGGATCCTTTGATGTCTGCAGTGCTATTATTCTGCCTTACAAATAAATAGCACTACCTCTCTGGTATAAGTTTAGAGAAAGCTCTTTTAGTCCACTTTCTATTATTGTCAGGCAGTGGGCTTTACCAGCTCACACAGAACAAATTTGATTGTGTTTATATTTAAGCTTCCTTAGCAAGGGAAAACAGAAGGATTAGCTTCAATAAAAACAGGAGTGGCATTCTGAATGTGTTTAAACAAGTTTTCCCCACCGAAAAAAAATAGACCTATAGCATATCATTTTCAACTACATTGGCAGGAAAAAAAAAAAAAAAAAACAGTCAAAGGTTCCCCTAAAGAATTTGGATCCTGCTCAAGGCAAGTTACAGCTGGATCCTATTATAGAAACCAATCTTTTCTCACCAATGACTATTTACATCCATGAAGCTTTTCAGTAAATTCATTCAATCAAAAGCAGTTTTCGATGTTTGGCAAATATTAGATTACACATAATATACTTGTAATGTTAGCAGAGAAAAGAGGATGACACCCACCCAGGCCATTCTTCAGAGCAGCTGCTGTGTCCTCCCAGCCTGAGGCATGTCTCTGTGTAGACTGATGGGACTTACTTTAGCTCACTAATGCTGACACATTTACTTATCATTCATGATAATCACTTCTGCTGCTTCAGGGAAAAAATGTCTAAGCACCTAAGTATTGGAGGATTAATTATGGTGTGCTGAAAAGGAAGAAAGAACATTTAGGGTGATATAGCAATGTTTGTCAAGACTCTGGTCCAGATAATCTTATTTATTCTCTTGTTAAATTAGAGTAACTTGTCTGTGTCTTCATTGTTTTTTGTCTCAAACTGGAGCAATGGTGTTTGTTTGTTTGTTTTAAAACAAAACAAAAACTGTTGGTTTGAGAGATGGCTTGGTAGACAAAGTGCTTGATTTCTTATCCTAACACCCATGTAGAAAGCTATGCACGGCTGTGAGTATCTCTAACCCCAGCATAGAGGAGAGAAAGATCCTCTCTGGAACTCAATAGCTAGTCGGCCTAGCCAAAACAGCAAATTGCAGGTTCAGTGATGAGAAACTATCTCAAAAACTAAGATGCAGAAGGATTGAGGAAGACATACCGAAGGTAGCCTGTGACGTTCACAGTACCCCCCTCACATGAGTACATGTGTATGCTTTACACACATACATGCACATGGGTGTGCAAGCATGTAAATGAACACACACACACACACACACACACACACACACACACACACACACACAGGGAGGTCATTTGGAAAATTCCACTCTAAGAAATGTGCTTTACATTTCTCTTTATGTAGCTTTCATTTCTGCACTTGACAAAACACCCTGCTGAACAGTATGTCTTCCTATCCCCATTCAGGAAGAATATTCTAATGATTAGAACAATGAGTTAAATCTATAAAAGACTACAGTGAAAAGAAAGACAGGTCCCCTCCTCCCTTCCTCACCAGTCTATAGGTAGAAGTCTTAAGACTCAGTGGCTTGATCTCCCCCAAGCACCACTGGGAAGGAACAGATGTTGACTCTGCCTTTTGGTGTAATGAGTCAATTCTGCAGTGAGGAGATACTCCAAGTGCTTTGCAGGTCTGAGGACAAGCACAACACAATCTTAAAATCTGAGGTTTTCAAGAAAAACAATTGTAATATTCCAGGAGGTACTAGGTTAGATTTGTAGAGTGAAAGCCAGGTGATGTGCAGTGTTACTGGGATGTAGGAGTCTAGGGACCTTCAGTACTAGAGAACCTGGGCAGAGCATATGCACTGTATATATACTGTGTATACACAGAGATGAATCTAGTGAGAATGCCTTAGAGTAGGCAACTGTATCTTTCAAAATGTATCCATGGAGATTCTTTGACAGTTTCCAAGACTGCTACAGCAGGATTCGCTGTTTCCATGAGGTCAAGTGAAACACAGAGGGAATGTATCATAAATGTTTTGTCCCATCTGATGGTCACAGGCTAGATACACATACAGTAAGATGGACTTAAGAGAAAACATAAGCACAAATCTTTCCCAGCATGGAACAGAATAGCATCTATGCAACAGCACTGTGTATATAAATGAGCCATGATATTGAATAAAACTCTGCATTTTCCTAGAACACAAACACACTGAAAGATCAGCCAGACGAGCCACAGTGGTTGCATAGGATAGGAGTGAGTGGGAGTGGGCAGAAGTGAGGATACTAGGGAATGAATATACATGTGACATAAGAATATGAGGAGGAGCCATACATGGAACAATAACAGTATGCCAAGAGCCAAACAGAGCAAATTCAAAATCTCTATTTCAAATGTGGCTGCCTCCCCCCTCTCTCCCACCCTCCCTCTCTCCCTCCCCCCCCCTCTCTCTCACACACACACACACACACACACACACACACACACACACACACTTGCGAGCGAGAGCTTGCATATATTTTCTCTTGATAAGGTAAGGGGTTCAGGGAGATTCATATTATCCGGTGGAAACTCATAAAGGATCACCCAAAGGTGACAAGATGACGGCCAAAGCTCCTGTTGGACAGATCAGGTGGGTGCACAGCCACTTTCCAAATAACTGTGGTGGATGAGCTGGATTCCGTCAGCTTACCCACCATCCCGACTCATCTTCTTTGGGTGTGCCTTTGTCAGAGACCTATCTGATCTTCATGCTAACTGGAGGGTAAGTGCAGAGCCCCAGGAGGCAGAGGGGACAGGTGTGGGTTATACTGATCTGGCCCCACAGCTTCTTATGGAACACACTGCCTTAAAAAATTACTTCTAGATGCTCTTTAGACAGTGCCACAGGGCTGTTGACTGCTTTTAATGAAGCAACAGGAACCAATGAAGAAAAGAGACTTAATGGGGTCAAGCTCTCAGGGAGGGCAGAAGGAAGAGCCAGCCTTATGTTATGCAAGAACCAATCCAGAAGACTTCTGGAGAATTCTGTCCTAGAGATGAGTGGGCACAAATCTGCATTGGCTATATTATTCACAGCTTTCCGCAAATCATCTCAGTATCCCAGAAACAACTCCCACCTACCAGCAAGTGCTATTTTAAAAATGTATTTCAGAAGATTTGGCACAAAAACTGTAGCCTTCCTGCCTCTATGAGGTATTGTTTGCCCTGCCTTAAAAGCCACAGTAAATCTCAAACACACATACTCCTTCTCCCTCTTTTTCTCCCTCTATTTCTCTCCCTCCCTCCCTCCCTCTCTTCACATTGTGTGTGTGTGTGTGTGTGTGTGCGTGTGTGTGTGTGTGTCACAATGTAGTATGGTGGTCAGAGAGCCATTTGTGGAAAGCAGTTTGTCCCTGTGGTTCCCATGGACCAAGAGTGGGTCCTCAGGCTAGGCAGCAAGTGCCTCTACCTGCTGAGCCATCTCACTGGCCCATTTTTCCTCTTTACTAGTGGGTTATGTATACTGATACACTGGTACCATGAGAAATTGATGCCATTGACTATGTGTGCTAATCTTCCTGCTATAATGCACAAAGCAAACCAGGTCATGAAAACACAATCGTCTCTCTGAACTTCCTCACTGGCATCCTGACAGTTGCATCTATGGGACGTCAGTTAACTTTTATTCTCCCTTTTTATTCTCTTACTGACCTTGGCTTTTCCAAAGCACCTATATGCTCTGTTCTGACTTAGCATTTGAAGCTGCATTTTTTACATGCCTCCACTAGATCCTTCTGACTGCTTTTTGTTGACATCAGTATTCTCTCTGCTCTGAACCACAGACATGAGACTGATCTCTGGGGCATCCATGTATCTCCTTTTCCTCCTATTTTCTCTTTTCACTGGTTATCTCTCTGGAAAAGGTATCAGAGTATCGTTAACATTGCTCAACACCTAGTCTCCTCAATGTACCATCTGCTGAATTCAGCTACATTAAGGTCTAATTGCATCTTAATGGATTATGATTATATATGCAACTGCTTTTGGTCTTGTAATGTGTCTTCAGTAAGATGAAAACAGTGCATTACCTAGCAACAAATTGGGACAAGGGAAAGGATGCCATATCTTCAGCTAAAATCATACTATTTATTAATTCATTTAATATTTATTGAACTCCTAGTATATACTAGGCATTTACTGAGCTTTCATTTATGCTAATTATTGAATGTAAGTTGATGAATAAAATATAGCTAGACCCTGTCTTTGAGAAGTTTGAAGTCTGTGATGACACAGACAGTAGACAGTAAACACAACCATATGTATGTGTATAGAGTGATGTGGTTGAGAATAAAATAACCCCGAGAAGCAACTTAGGGGAGGCCAGTAGGGTTGCCATATTAAGCCAGTGAAAACACTTAGGCTCTGTTAAATGGGAAATGCAGATGAACAGTACATGTTTTCCACATAAACATGGCCCATGCACTTCCTGGTATGTGGATGAATATAAAACGTATTCTTCGTTTTTCTGAAATGAAAATGTAACGGGGTCCTTTATTTTATCTAGGTGTCTAATAGTTCAGGGCAGGTTTTTCTGGAAGGTAATATTTAAACTGAGAGCTGAAGCAGGAGGAGGGACCCATGAGGACAGCATTGAGTGACAAAGATAGCCATGTTGTAAAGGAGACCAGGGGGAAGGACTCTGATTGGTCTGGAGGATCAGGCAGAGAGAATAGAATATGTAAGGCTTTCTAAATCATGAAAAGGGGAGATTGGTTATTTGACATATAGATTCTCCTTGACTTAGGATAGAATTCAGTCCTGAAACACCTCTAGTACCTTGAAAATATGCCTTATCACAAGAGAATAGATCAAAAATTAGTACATGTATTACAGTGGAACATTATTTACTTATTCTAAAGAAAAAAGCTATCAAGCAATGAAGAGGCATTCAGAGAACTTGGAGTGCTGATTACCAGCAGAAGCCAGTCTACAAAGGCTAGTACTGAATGACTCTACTCCTTCACACTCAGGAAAAGGCAAACTATAGAGTCAGTAAAAAAGAAAAGAAGCAACAGTTGCCACAGGGTTGAGAAAGAAGGAAAAGAGGGTTGTGGGTCACCAGGGGCATTCAGGACAGTGAAACTCTTCTATATGGTATCTAACGTTAGGTTACATGTTCAACACTTGTCAAAACCCACAGAAATGCAGACCTGAGAGAGGGATCCCTAATGTACTCTTGACTTGGGTAAACAACATGCTGTTATAGATTCTAGTTAAAAGAAATGTGCCACTCAAGACATCAACAGTAAGGGACAGCTCAGGGAAGGGAAGAGAAAGGCTGACTCTGGGAACCCTATTTATTTATGTGTGTGTGTGTGTGTGTGTGTGTGTGTGTGTGTGTGTGTGATGCTGCATACATGGTAGTCAGATGACAACTTTAGGCATCAGTTATGTCTTTTCACCTTTACATGATTCCAGGGACAGAAGTAGGTATATCAGGTTTACTCAGATGACAAGCATCTTTAGAAGCTGAATCATCTCATAAGCCCCAGACTCTTAAAACATTATTTGTTTTTAAACTGATAAAACTGTATATATGCAATACATATCATATGTATTATATAATGTTATATCTAATACATATTGTACATAACAGACCTAACAAAGACAGCCAGGCCTCAGCCTCAGCTTGTTCCTTCATGAGTCTGCCTTAGCCTTCCACCTGTGTCTGCTTCAGTGAAACATTCCTTCATGTTTCTGCTTGAGCAAAATGTCCTTTCACTTGTTTCTGCGTCAGTAAAACACACCTTCACTTGTTTTCCCCAGCAAAATACCATCCAGCACAACTGACTTTCCAAAGAACCCTTAAGTTTCCACTTCATTGGTATGTTTGTTTTATCATAAAATCAAAAAACAAAAATAAAAATTGAACCATTGTAAATTTGGTAAAGTATCTATATATTGCAAAACCATTTGAAGCATAATAAAAAGGAAAGAGGATTATAGAAGCCAGATGTGGTGGATCACACCTGTAATCTCAATACTTGGGAAACTGAGGCAGTATGATCACTGTGAGTTAAGGCCAATCTGGGCCACATAGTGAGACCTAGCCTCAAGATACAAAACAAAGAGGAATGGAGCCAGATCAAATTTTAATGTTAAAAAAAAAAAAAACATGATTCTAGTCATACTGTGGAGAAGAGACTGGAGAGGAAGTGGGGAGAGACACGATGGGGACTGCAGGGAGGATGCTGCTATCTGCATGTGGTACAGATGGACTCTGTAGAGTTGAGATGGACTTTACAGATAGGAGTGTCTATCCTCACTTGCATCTTACAGATGGAAAACCATGAGGTAGAAATAGCAATGCCCAGGATGGCTTGTTTTTTTAATGAAATCACAGCTGGTGAGAAGAGCCATTCCTGACATGAGGAAAAAAAGAAGAGCAGGAAGGAGACTGAGGAGCAGAGTCATCAAGAGTTCTGAATCAGAAGGGCCAAGGGTATACCAAGCATGAGGCCACCACAAACACTGGGACAGGCAGAGAGCTTAACCTTGGTGCTCTGTAACAGATCCATTCCTGATGGAGCTGTTAGCCTTGAGCACAACAAAGATTGTCTTCTCATTTTGCTTGGACCTCGATAATTTGTGCTGATTGAGGATGGACATTTGGTTTTGAAACCGGTTGGTTCAAAGTTGCATAATTTCTTAGATCAACTGATATCAAGACTTCTACATGCCAAGACATACTGGACTTCTAAATAAGATATGTATTTGATTTATTTGTTTAGGGATATGTTGGACAACCAGGGGCCTTTTGCCATGGTGTTATGAATGCCTGAGGTTATAGGCAACAAATAGATTATACATGAGTGACTGTGATTCCCTGTTGACCTAGATGCCTGACCAAAAGTCCAAAATGCAGCCTTTCCTCAAGTTAGTGGCCAATATTATGAGATTTAGCATCAAGAGACCAGGATTCAAAGCCAGGACTGTTCACTGACTCCTTTTGTGTTTCCAAATGATCTACTGGGCTCTCTACACCTCATTTCCTCCCCTGTCATGCCATTATTCTATGGTACTTACTAGTAGCCCACATTTGGGGGGAGGGATATCTTGGGATTTCAGAGAAGCTGATTCTAGCTGCCAACCCTAGACAGAACTGTGACTTAGAGAAACTTCAACACCTTCCATCCACCTCTACTCTTCCTCTAAGTCTCCATCCTGAGGTAAACATGTGAGCCAAGCTAGTTCAATGAATTAACCTTAAGTCATTGTTTTGTGGCTCAGGGATAAAACATTCTTTTTTCTTCTAGACCTCTGGTAGAGGTAGCCATTTTGCTATTCTAAGGGAAGTTATTTGCTATTGTGAGGATAGCCAGGTTGAAGAAAATGATCACATGCAGGGGAGCAGAGGTGGAGATCTTTGATAAAACATAGTTCACTCTTAATGAACACCATGAACCCTTGGAGCAAACTGTGTTCAAGATTGACTTTGAACTACTTCAGTCATAGGAACAATAAATCCCTTTATTATTTAAACACTTTAAGTCCGTTGTTTTAGGCTTTTCTTCCTTTATCTAGCCTTTTCTGGATTTAGAGGTCAAATATTTCGATTCCTGAGAGAAAATCCATCTTGTCCTAGACAGCCTCACAAACCCTAGAGCAAATTCATATGTGATACCAGAGAGTGGGTGACATTCAGTAAGCTTCTGTCAATGTTCAAGCTCATAGGCAGGAGAAATGGAAATTAAATTGCAATAATAGAATGTTAGTGAACAAGTCTAGGATCAGATCCATGGGGTTATTTAATATGCCTTGTATGTTCAATAGCATTTAGATAATTTTTCTAAATTACTTTATTCTTTTTATGTATATGTGTGGGTGTGGGTGCTCATGGAGACCAAAAGAGGGCTGTGGATCCCTTGGAGCTAGAGTTACAGGCAGTTGTGGAACACCCATTGTTAGTGCTAGTAACTCTGGTCCTCTAAAAGATCTTGCATGGGCTCTTAACCACTGAGCCTCCTCATTTAGGTATCTTTAAGTTTTCAGGTTTTGTTCCTGAATCCAAATAGAATCCTAAGTACATATGAAGTACATAGGGAGAGCTCTGACCTGGGGAGATAGGTGTTGTTTCTGTCAGGATCAGTAAGATTTTGCTTCAATGATAACTATCTTCTAAATCTCAGTAGCTTGAAATAACAAAATCTTACTTATTTCTCATGCTGCATATGCACTGCAGCTTGGCTTGGAGGCTCTTCTCTGAGATGTCGCTAGTGCCCTAGGGAGTTGAGCTGATACTCTTTAGAATCTTGGTATTAAGAAAGAGATCTCTGAGGAGAACTTAGTTAAATCCTCCACTGAGAAATAGTAAATTACTTCTGACCACAAATTACTGACTAGTACTAATCAAACAGCTCTATACCAAAGGAAGAGGGTTGGGAAATGCAACTTTACCACTTGCCTGAGAGGAGAAAGCTAGGAACATTTGATGAAGACCTAAAGACTTTTACCTTGGGCTTTGACCTCGCTATTTGGCCTTCCCAAGATTGTTTTGATTGACTCATAGCTCGTGAACATCAATAGATTCAGTTAGGTTGCAGGCCAATAATAAAGATCTTGGAGGCCTTGTTAGATGGCATTCATATCTCTGTTCTGACTCATCATTACACATATAATATAATCTTCCAAATTCTTGAAGCATAAGAGTATGATTGATTACATCATCTGGTCCTTTGCCTGTCTAAAACTCTGCTATCAAATTTTTTTTATCACCACCCTTCTTTCTTCTAAACAGAAAAAAAATAATTTCTTTGAGTACAATTCTGTGAGCTTGAACAATTGTCTTTGGATGATTTTGCACACATTCCAAAAAGAGGAATCGTGAAAGATTGCATGTTCTCACATAAAATTACTGGTGACTGAGCATGATAAACAGTCCCTGATGTCATGTGATCTGAATTTGGTATGTGATTCAGAAGGACTTTAAAGAATGGTACCAATAGAAAGCAAAGCAACACCATGTTAAGAAAGGCAGCAATGCCACAGTTTGCCCATCAGAATGGCTCATGGGGAATGGCTCCATTCCTCCTCCCACGCATGTGTTTGTCAAGGTGGAGGCTGAGTTTCAGGCTGACTCTCCTGAGAAGAAATTGAGCACAGATGCACAGATGGGGGGTATTCAGACACTCACTGACCTCTTTCCAGGTAGGTATATATAATCACTCTCTACTTTATGTTTTGAGACAGGGTCTCTCACTGAACCTGGAGTAGCTGGCTAATGAGTTTCAGGGACTGGCCAGTCCCCACATCCCCAGTGCTTCAATCACAAGGTCTCACTTCTATGCCTGACTCTTTACTTGGGTTTGGGGGATCTGAATTCAGGTCCCTGTGTTTCCAAAACAGGCACTTTACTGACTGAGGCATCTCCATAAACCCTCTTTTGCTACATTTTAATTAAGGAATTAGCTTTCTTACTGATTAGTTTTAAGAGTCTTTTTTATAATTGGGGGCAAATGTATCTTTATTTATAAAACATATCTTTTGTAAACTTTTTTCTAATCTTATTTTTTTATTTATTCTTTGAAAATTTCAATGCATGTATGCAGTGAAATATGATCAAATTTACTTAACACTTTTCTCTCTAATTTTCCCCAGATCCTCCCAATTTTATGTCTTTATTCCCTTTGTTTGTTGTTTTGAAAATACACATTATTCTGTTAATAGTGTCTTTTGTGAACCATAAATCTTTAAATTTAGTGAAATTCAGTGTAACAATCATTTCTCTCAAAGACAGCATCTTTGCTGTGATTTTTAAGTCATCACCATAGCCATACCATCTAATTTTTCCTCTTTTGTATTTAATAAAAATAATTTAATAATTTTGTGTTTCAAATTTTAGTTTGTTCATTTTGGGTTGTTTGTGAAAAGTCTAGGTCTTATTTAACTAGATTTTTAAAAATATGTGGATGTCTTGTAATTTCAGCAATTTGTCTAAGAGAGACTTACCTTTGCTCCATCCTCTGAGTGGATATATGGTGCTCTTCTCTGAGATCCTAGATAAACTCATCCCACATAGTAGACAATCAATGTGTCATTTGATAATAAAATTTAATCTATGCAATGTTCTTTACATGTTAGTCAAACTACATTCAGAGCCCGTTAAGCTCAGAACCACATCCAGTGCCCCCACATTAACCCCACTGTCTTAATCAGTGTACAGAGCTTCAGTGACTTAATGTCAACACATCAGGAATCTAACACCTTCATTTACTGTAAGCCAACAGAATTGCCAAACATGGGATACCCAAAGTACCAGAACACAGGATCCTTCCCATGTGAAGTTCAGATGTGGCTCATAACGATCTTTTGTATCAACGATGCTCTCTCTAAGGCTCTGTGATGGCTACATTAGATGTAATCAACTCTGTCTGGGACTCAGGTCCATTACAACTTCAAAATGAGAAGTGAGGGAAGGCAATGTAGATATTAAACAAGTTCAACTGCAGTTAGGTTACTTCTTGCAGATTTTGTGGCTGAGTTTGACACTCACTTGGGAAGTATTTTACTGGCTGAAGGCATGCTGATTGCAGATTAGACTTGGCTCCTTTCAGTGACAAACCTGGAGGAAAATTACCAGCTCATAATATTGAATTTTACCTACATAATTCAACAACCTCTTTGAGCTTGCCTGATGTTTTTCATGCTTCTTAATTTCATGAAGCCAGGATTGTGGCTGAAGTAGGTGATGTTTCTGGAAGAAACAGACCACTTATTGGTCCCAGGTGGCACCAGAGCTTTTGATCCTAATACAACCATTTTTAAGCAATGCCTGGGACTTGTAAAATTGGTCATTTTATTAGAGAAATACATTGGACTTGCAGTCAGAAAATGCTCTCATTGGGAGCTGCCACCTGATTGGCTGATGATTCAATGTTTGTAGTCACTTTCTAGCCAAATATTAGATTTTAGAAATATCTCTGAGCATGCATTTTAGGAAGAGAAGGTCATTCTTTCCATATGGTAAGATACATCCTAGCACATTCGGAAAAGAAGATTATTCAAGCCATGGTTTGCATGAAATAACATTGAAATAACAATTTTCTAGTTCATAGATTACAATGAACAACCCTCCCAACGCCTTTCTATGATAACTTTTATATCACGCTCCTGGTTGAGTCACATGACAACCAGATATATCAGGGAAACTTAGAATCATCAGGGCTGCCTTTTAGTCACATGAAGGCAAGGTTCATCAATGATGTGATCAGTCTCCTATGACTAGAGACAGAGACACTACAGCTGGTGACCTTGCTACCCAGTGATCTTTCCAGATAATTTATTCTGGGCTTTCCCCATGCCAACAACCTGAACCTCCAGAAGTCTCCAGAGATGAATCCCCTGGTCTCATGGTTTAACTGGTGTCTTTAGGGACAGTTAAGGGACAAAAGTGTTGAATACAGATGCAGGCAAGAAAGAGGCAAATGGGAAATGAAATCTATTCTTGCTTCTACGTTGCTTTGCTAGCTGATGAGAATGAGGCGAGACTTATGGACCACCAGTAACAAACACAGCCACTCTTCTGTTATTTTGCTTATAAAGAGCCAACGTTTTTTAGTGGCAAGTCCACTCGGTCACCAACTTTTCCAGTGGAAATAGTTCTGTTAAGAGACATCCTACCCTATGAATGTACCTTTATGGAGCAGACCAGAGGGAAAAGTAATTGAATTTAATAAAAGCTGTAACCAATATAAAGCCACAGGGAAATCCATTTCACTTCAAAGCCGAGATGCATGGTTCCTAAATAGAATTAATTGCCTGGCTGTTTCTTCCATCAAATCTCAACCCAACAGCAAAGAATTAAATTCCTTAGCATTTCTTATTCCATAGTCACATGAATTCTCTATCAATGGTGATGGCTGGATTGATAAAAATGGTTCTCAAAAAATGAGAATCTTCAGAATGATCAGTAATCACAGCTGGAAAGTCTTACAGTATTGCGCTTAGCTGAGCTAGAAGCTGTTACAGGCAATCTTGATGAATTTGTCAAAGGTGAGACTCATAAGGACAGTACTTTATGCTCTTTTAACTACCACCTCACCCCCCTTTTAAAAGTGTCTTCCCCCCAAAAAAAACATAAACAAAAATAAAAAGAGGGAAGATTCTTCTCAAATTTTCCTCATCTGGATCCCCTGAAGAGATTCCTTGATGTTCTTGTTGACTCATACCAAGGTTAGTTAAATGCAGGTTTAAGTTTTATCTTATTGTCTAATTTTGTATTGGGGACCACTCCAATATAGCAAGAAGGAGAAAATATGGGCTCTGAATTGTTCATCTCCTCCAAAACTGATATTTTGAACAATTGGCTGCCAAGGTGACATATTGAAGGAGGGGCTTTGGGGAAATGATGAGGGCAGAGCCTTCATGGAGGGCAGTAGTCTCTCAGAAAGAGGTCTTGTAAGCTTCTTTGTCCCTCCACTATGTGAAGACACAGGAAGAAGGTATCACTTACAAGCCAGAAAGTGCACCCCTGCCATACACTATGCCCTGACCTTGATCTTGAATTTCATTCAGCCTTCATAATTGTAAGAAGCACATTTCTCAGTGCTGGAGAGACAGCTCAGCAGTAAGGAGCACTGACTGCTCTTCCGAAGGCCCTGAGTTCAAACCCCAGCAACCACATGGTGGCTCACAACCATCCATAATGAGATCTGATATCCTCTTCTGGGGTGTCTGAAGACAGCTACAGCGAGTGGGGCTGAAGCAAAAAGAAAAAGTAGTTCAGACAGCTACAGTGTACTTACATATAATAAATAAATAAATAAATAAATAAATAAATAAATAAATAAATAAATCTTTTAAAAAAGAGAAGCACATTTCTCTTATTTGTAAGTCACCTAGTTAATGGTATTTTGTTATACCCATCCAATGAGACTGAGACATGAGTACACAAGGCTTGCTGAAGGGCTTGCCCTATGTGCCAAACCACTCCTCACTGAGGGTGAGGGTATTGTGTCAGAAATGGTCTCTTCCTCCAAAGACTGCTGTCTCATGTTTGCCTTCCATAAAAGTTCAAATAGAGAAGAGTTGAGAGAGAGAGAGAGAGAGAGAGAGAGAGACAAACAGACAGACAGACAGACACATACACACAGGCACATACACATATACACACACTTTGGTGGTTTGAATAGGTATGGCCCCCATAGACTCCTGTGTTTGAATACTTGACCCCATAGGGAGCGACACTATTAGGTATGGCCTTGTTGGAGTAGGTGTGTCTCTGTGGGGGCAGGCTTTGAGGTCACCTATGCTCAAGCTATGCTCAATGTGGCACACAGTCTCTTCTTGGCTGCCTTCTGATCAAGATGTAGAACTCTAGGCTCCTCCAGCACCATATCTGCCTGCATACTGCCATGTTTCTTGCCATGATAATGGACTAAACTTCTGAAACAGTAAGCTAGCCCCAATTAAATGTTTGCCTTTATACTAGTTACTTTGGTCATAGTGTCCCTTCATAGCAATAAAACCCTAACTAAGACACACACATACATATACACATATACACACTTACATACACATATACACATCACACACATATTATATATGTACATACATACATGCACATACATACACATAGGAGGGAGGTGAGAGAGAGAGCCTGGATAGGACCTTTGCCTGAGGGTGTCTTCTCTGGGGTGATAGCACAAGGCATCACAGATGTTCAGAAGTGACTCTAAGAAAAGTGCCGGATAGGTGAAAGGCCAAATGGAATAATAGCCATGAGCAAATGGCTGTTGTATTAGTCAGGGTTCTCTAGAGTCACAGAACTTATAGATAGTCTCTATATCGTAAGGGAATTTGTTATGATAACTTACAGTCTGTAGTTCAACTCCCCAACAATGGTCAGCTGTGAATGGAAAGTCCAAGAATCTAGTAGTGGCTCAGTCCCACAAGGCTAGCTGTTTCACCTGGTCTTCTGTAGAAGTAGATTCCAAGAGATGTGCTGGCAAGTAAATGCAAGAAAGTGAAGAAGAACAAATCTTCCTTCTTCCAATGTCCTTAATGTAGGTCTCCTGGAGAAGTTGTGGTCCAGATTAAAGGTGTGTACCACCTGGAACTGGGACTTGCTTTGTCCCAGGCTGACCTTGAACTCTGACATCTCCTTGCCTTATTCTCCTGGGATTAAAGACATTTACCATCTTGCCTGGGCCTAAGCTTTTCATAGCCATGATGGCTCAAGATCACCATGCCAAGATCCAGGTCAGAAACTTGTGTCTTCCAGCCTCAAGATCTGGATCACAGGTGATCCCTCTAATTCTGGATTGTAGTTCATTCCAGACATAGTCAAGTTGACAACCAGGAATAGCCATTACAATTGTGGTGGTTAGTTTTCATTGTTGATTGACTGGCTTCAGCATCACCTAGGAGACACAGGTCTGGGTATGCATATGAAGATTATTCAGAATGCGTTAGCCCCAAAGACATATTCTGAATGTGGGTGATGCTGTCCCATGGGCTGGGGCTCCAGAGTAAATGAAAAAGACAGATTGAGCTGATCATTCCTCTCCTGCGTCCTGCAGTGGGTGTGACATGACATTGTGCCTTTCACTCCTGCAGTGTTTCCTTCTTCTCCATGATGGACTGTAACCCCTACAACCATGAGCTGAAATAAACCTTTCCTTCCTTAAGTTGCTTGTTAGGTATCTTGGTGACAGTAACAAATACAATGATTAATATCAAACTTATGAGAAAATGAGAAGAAAAAAAAAAGGATTTGCATATGATATCAGTTTTATCCACAAGAGCAAAATAATAGAGAATCATCTGAATGCCCCAATGAGAGGAATTGCCTAGATAAATTACAATTTATTGGATTGGTGGCATAATGATATCAAGATTAAAGTATTGACTATATATACTAGGAAGAATAAGGAAAGATGTGCATGATATAAAATTTAAAAAGACAAGTAAATATCCACACACATGACAAGAACTATGTAAATTCAATAACAGGCAAAAAAAATAGAAGTAAATATACACAAGAATGTTTATGCTGGGGTTGCGAATTATCAGTGGTTTAAAAGTTCCTCTTGCATTTACTTCACAGGATGATTTTATATGCGTGCATATAAAATGGAATGACATCTTAGAAAATGGAACTTCTTGTGAGTGTTTATGTGCATCTCATCATCGGAAATGCCATCTTGTGGTTCAAGTCATCTCAGATGCCTGCTGGAGTTTAACTACAGCCCAGAGGCCAGAGCAGTCTGAGTGCAACTGCAAAACCATTACTTTCTCCAAGGGCCAGACAGATCCCTTCATTAACCTCTGTTCACAGCTCAGCTTTCCTGGGGTTATCGGATCCCCAGCTAAAAGGAAGGATTCAGACACAGTCTGGCTTCTAATGGTCAGTATGTATATGCATGCATGTGGGGCATACAAGTGCAGGTGTGCATGCAGGTGTGTGTGCAGGTGTGTATGTGTGTGTGCAGGTGTATGTGCGGGTGTGTGTGCAGGTGTGTGCATGTGCAGTTGTATGTGTGTGTGCAGGTGTGTATGCACACAGGTGTGTGTGAAGATGTATGTGTGTGTGTGTGTGTGTGTGTGTGTGTGTGTGTGCAGGTGTGTGTACAGGTGTGTGTCCAAGAGTGTGCAGGTGTGTGTGCAGGTGTATGCATGCACAGGTGTGTGCGTGCAGGTGTGTATGCACGCAGGTGTGTGTACAGATGTGTGTGGGGGGTATGGGTGTGCAGGTGTGTGTGCAGGGGTGTGTACAGGTGTGTGTGCAAGTGTGTGTGTGTGTATGTGTGCAGGTTTGTGTGTGGGTGTGTGTGCAGGTGTGTGCATGTGCAGTTGTATGTGTGTGTGCAGGTGTGTATGCACACAGGTGTATGTGTGAAGATGTGTGTGTGGGTGTGGGTGTACAGGTGTGTGTGCAGGTGTGTGTCCAAGAGTGTGCAGGTGTGTGTGCAGGTGTATGCATGCACAGGTGTGTGCGTGCAGGTGTGTATGCACGCAGGTGTGTGTACAGATGTGTGTGTGGGGTATGGGTGTGCAGGGGGGTGTGTATGCAGGTGTGTGTGTGTGCAGGTGTGTGTGCAGGGGTGTGTACAGGTGTGTGTGCAGGTGTGCACATGAATATGTAGAGGCTAGAGGACAACCTTGTTTATGTTCCTCCTTTTCTTTGGAGTTAGGATCTGTCAGTGGCTTCGAATTCTCAAATAGATTTGTGTGGTTGACTGACTGGGGAGCCCCAGGGATCATCTTGTTTCTGCCCCCCTCCGACCCCCCCCAGTGCTGTGTTTATACAATGTGCCATCAAGCCTGGATTTTTTTAAAGATGGTTTTGGGAATTTGATCTCAGTTCCTTGTGCTTGCAAGGTAAGCACTTTGCTTTTCTGACTGAGCCATCTTCCCCAGCTCAGCATGTGTAGTTTTTATTCTCTGGCTTGCCTACTTTTCTCCTGTATATGGCAGCTGCCAGGGCCTTTTCACTGTGTACTAGTGACCAGAGAGGTATGTGTGCATTGTGTGAATGAGTCCGGTGACCATTTGGGTGTGAGGCCAACCACTATTGTGTTTCCTAAACTAAGACCATCTGGGAGTGCCCAGCCAGGACACACCCTCATCCAGAGTTTGCATTCTGCTGATCACAGTTACTGCTATGGTTTGGCATTAGAAAATGTTCTCTGAGTCAAAAATGGTAGAGAGCCTTTGAGAGGGTGCTATCTAGACCTCTGAAAGGAAGTACGAGAGAGAAGGGTATGCTGGGAACAGGAAGATTGCTCATTCAGGCTTGCTGACTATAAGTGATTATTGGACCAATTTCCTAGCATCTCTTCCAAGTGGAGAGGGGGGGAGGGGGGGAAGGAATTTTTAAACTAAGCTACACAGTTGGAAGAAAACCATTGATGACCATGGCTAAGCCAGAGTGTGTCAGAATGGAGAAAGCCTGTCCATCAGGGGCTCCTACCTCAGTCTCAATGGACACCTGAATGCCAACAGCTCTGAGAGGACCAAGCTCAACAGCCACATTGCATGACCTAGTCCTCAGGAGGTACTGGGGTAGAGGAAAGGGGCCTACACAGATGTGGTGTTCTCCTATTGGGGTTCCTAGCCACCTGATCCTGGTCAGAATATTAGCTGCCATCTTTCTTGCTAAAGATGCTTGATTCAAACACTAATAGTTCTTTCCTACTTTTTCCAAGAAAACCTTTTAGAAAAATCTCTTTCAGTTCCTGGTGTGATAGCTCCATTAGTAAAGGGCTTGGGGTGAAAGCATGAGGACTCAGAGTATACCTCCTGTGACCCCAGTGCTTGCAGTGGGTGGTGCTGGGGCAGGCAGGGTGCTAGAGGGTAGCTCTGGGGAGGGTGATGGGTTGGGGTGGGGATACTGGGGGGAGTGCTGGGGTGGGGGAGTGTTGTGGGAGGAGAGTGTGGGATGGGGGAGGTGCAGGCAGTTCCTTGGAGCTCTGGCCAACCAATCTAGTTGAATTCAGACTTTGTATGAAAACTATATATAATAAGGTGGGAGATCTATTAAGAAAAATACCCAGCCGGGCAGTGGTGGCACACGCCTTTAATCCCAGCACTTGGGAGGCAGAGGCAGGTGGATTTCTGAGTTCGAGGCCAGCCTGGTCTACAGAGTGAGTCCCAGGACAGCCAAGGCTACACAGAGAAACCCTGTCTCGAAAAACCAAAAAAAAGAAAAAAGAAAAAAGAAAAGAAAAAAAAAGAAAAAGAAAAAGAAAAACACCCAGCACTGATCCCTGGCCCTATATGCACAGCCACACATGAGACCAACATTTGTAAGTGCACATGCAGTCACGTATATGGTCATTATCCAGAAAATGTAGTCCTCCAGGGTCTCTTTGAACTACAAGCCATTTGTAGAAAATGTGATACCACTACCGTTTGCCTTGCATCTAGAGGGTCAGTGAAATTCAAGTTTCAGTGATTATTTCTGATCAACAAACACTGCAGAAAGGAATCCCACCTTATGAGTTCAGACTGCCCAGCCTCTGCAGGTTTCTACCTTTCTCTTATAAGCCAATAGCTGGGGACATTTTCTGGATAATGATCACACCATGACAGGCTTAATCATTGTCATACTGCAAAATCTGGATACTGCTAGAGGTTTTGTTGTTGTTATTTTTTTGTTTTTTATGTTTGTTGTTGTTCTTTCCCTTCTATAAATGATATTTCTTGGAACATCCCCATATGTATTGTTTTTCTGGGATATTTGACTTCCAGAACTCAGACCTAATGGAAAACATCAAAATATTTTTTATAAGATATAGAATATTTATGCTTATAAGTTAAATATCTGCATGGATAAAGTGTGGTTGTAAAGTTGGCACTTGTGAACCCATTGCCTGTCAATTCTTGTAGAGCACTCCTGCCTTTTCCTGACATTCCTAACTCTTGATCTTGGCGTCTCTCTCCAGACTTAATCTACTCTCCTGGATTTTGTGCCTGGCATCTCTTCATGCACATTTTAACCATGTACAAATACACACATGCCATTCATCTTCCTTGCTGTATAGTACTCTGTTCAGATTTCCATGATTTATAATTTTTGTGAACATCTTGTTTGCGTTCCTGGTATCCATACGCCTAGGTTTCTCTCAGAGTGAACTTAGGCACACTTCTACCATATATGTTAAATGTGGCTGTTTAATTCTACATGGGCTGTTATGGGCAATATGGGAGTCAACTTCATGATTTCCTGTTGTATATGTTCAAGCAGACAATACAGTTGGCATGTGGACACTCAGCATCCATAGCTCCTCCTCTGCGACACCAAAGCATACTCATTCACAAGAGAGGAGTCCTCTCTGGTCCATGTTGGGGCCAAGAAATGTGGCCAGAGTTGGAGTAGGACATGTCCTTCCTTGGTGCCCCCATGCTTTTGACTAATCTTTGTTAATGAGACAAACAGAACACATGATAAATGTCCCATGTCATTCCCCAGAGCTCAACATATAGCCTCCATAACAATTAGAAAATTAAAAGAAACAAACATCCCAGGACTGCTAGGGCAATCCATTGATGAAAAACAGGATGACATCATCTGAGAGAACAGGATGACATCATCTGAAAGAGCAGGATGACATCATCTGAAGAAGAATGATCTTCACACATGGATCTTTGTGCAAGGTTCCCCAGCCAGACTCTTCTGCAACTTAAAAGAATATGAACATTTAATCACAGTACAGCAATGTGTGTATGTGTGTGTGTGTGTGTGTGTGTGTGTGTGTGTGTGAGAGAGAGAGAGAGAGAGAGAGAGAGAGAGAGAGAGAGAGAGAGAGAGAGAGAATTCTATCTCTGTTCCTTTTGTTTTAGTTTTCAATCCTGTGGTGGCCTTGAACTTACTCCCAGAATACTAGGATTACAGACTATGTCACCACATCCAACATCAGGACTTTATTCTTGACAGAGTTAAATTCTAGTCGGTATTTATAGCCCTTTGGGCCATGGTTCATTTTTCTTTGTCAATTTTAATGTCTTAAGTTTTATAGTATATCTTTAAATACTGTATTTTATATAAATATATAGTTCTGTAATTACCCATGCACTTTGCATATTATATACTTACATATAAGTGTATTATATATGAATTATTATATATAAATCCTATACATTTTATGAATACATACAGAAATGAATACACTTCAAATATAATTTAAATGCATTATTAAAAATTTATATCTTTGAACTCATTTAAAATATTTTCACATATAGGGATGTAGTTAAACATATAATGTAAATTATACAGTATAAATGACATTGGGGGTGAGGTCAATACTGAGGCAGCTGGCGTAGAAACAAAGGAGATGATTATAAAATAGTTGAAAGCTTTTCCTTCTCACTGTCACTTCTGGGCATGCAGATATGGCCTGGGGGCACTCCTAACTGCGCATGTCTACTTCCCCTGCCAGTTATGGCTTGGGGACACCCCTAACCGCGCAAGTCTACTTCCCCTGCCTGTTATGGCCTGGGAGCACTCCTAACTGCGCATGTCTACCTCCTTTGCCTGTAAAGCTGTGGACTTGTTAATCTAGATGCAGTTGGACTAACCGAAGCTCTAGTCATTATACTTAATTGGGCAAGTGGCCCTCTGAGCTGTCTATAAACTGTGTGTTCACAATGAGGTAATTAATAACGCCACTTCCTTTTGGGAGACGTATCATTAGCCATTATTTCTAGAAACATGACATTGATCTCTTTATTCAGAGAGGTAATTGCAGGTTTCTGAAAAGAGTGTATGGTTTACCCAACAATTCCCCGCAAATGACATCATCGCTGAGGAGTAAAACCCACAAAATCTGTCATTTCAAATCCATGGCTGGGATTTAATTCCCTAGGTGGGGGGTGGGAGGGGAAGACCCTGAAACAGGAAGGGGAGGTATTTGGGGATAGATATGAGAGGGAAATATAAGATAGTTTTAAATTTTAACTTTTTAGTAATTTCTTTAAGAGCTGCTGAAGGGCAGAGAATTTATGCACATTTGGGAGTATAGGAAGAAGACAAACAAAAGAAGCCATTTTTTAAAAAAAGATTTGTGGCTGCTTTTTAATAATGGCCTTCCTATTGTGTCTTAAACCCCACTCACAAATGAATTTGATTTCAATATTACCACGTGAAAGCCCATGTGTTAAATCTAGTTCTTGACCTTAAATAATAAGCACGAAAATGCAGCCACACAGAAATGACATTTCACATGACTTGGATCTATCCTGTTGAGCAAGAAGTAAGCAAAGATTTCAGAGTAACTCCAGGTGAACCTGGAGCCCCCAGGTCAGCTCTACATCAATGTCCACATTGAATTGAAAAAGTTTACCTGCTACATTTCACCTTCTTTAGTGAACTTTCTAAAATAGCAGCAGGGTTTTTTGGTTTTTGGTGGTTTTTTGTTTGTTTGTTTGTTTGCTTTTTGAGGTTTTTTTTGTTTTTGTTTTTAAAGAAAGACCTTTATTAACTTGAGTTATTTTCTTTCCAGTTTCAAATTCGCCTAGTTTTCAGAACAGCCCCTGTGCATTGATTAATGATGCTAAAACCAACTGCATAAGAATCAATGCCCCAAGATTCAGGTGGTTTTCAGAACAGCCCCTGTGCATTTGATACTGTGAGCCTTTCATATATTGGTGAATTTGGAAATCATGATTTTTTTTTCCAAAACATCTTTCTTGTATAGCACAGATGAAATCACATAGAAACGAGGTGTCCTAAGTTTGTCATAAACTTACTTTTTAAAAAGATGCCTTTGGGCCTCAAAATGAAAGATGCTTCAAATTAATTTGAAACACAGTGAACTTTCTAGTTTCTTGGGCAAACCGGGCAGGTTGACATAGGAAAAATGTCCATAGTGTATAGAAATCTGCCCAGCTTTATTTACCTGGAGGTTAGTGAGTTTGTTGAAAGCTGTTTACTCTTTCTGTTACAATGTATACTTCTTAAATGTTTGTGATAATGGGTTAACACCAACAATATCACCTTTTTTGTCTATCATGGAGTTAGTGTGTCTTAAAACACCAAAGAAAGCAATTCCTGAAGTGACCCCACTTAACTGGCTATTCAGTTTCTCTATTTGGATAAACAAGGGAATCAATTGAATATGATCTTTCTTATGAAATCTAATAACTTTCAACCTGGAAACAATAAACTGTCACATGTACAAAGAATTGGTGAGGTGGTACTGCCCAGACCTGATCAGTATTCAGCCTGCAAAGAGGCAGCAAAAAAAAAGTGTCTTCCAGGAAAGTTTAAAGCAGCAACACTTTGAGCCCATAAACGTAAGTTTAAAAATATAAGAGAAACTTTCTGAAAGAACTAGCTCATTTAAATTTTAGTCTAATAAACAATGTTGTTTTTTTTCCAGTGTGATGTTCAAATGCTTAGATAATTTGAACTGTAGGACTAAGATGTCATTTAGTATCTCTGTACCAAATAAGAAGATATTACATTGAATAATTTGGATTTTAAGATTTTGAGCCTTGGAGGTGGTATTTATTTACGGCTTATGAGTTTTAAAACCATAATCTCATGATGAATTTAGCTAACATTATTAAAAGGCACATCTTAAACATCTGTGCTTTGTTAAATATATTAACATTGTTAGTACCATTGTCTGTTGGATTTTCCTTTTAACATGTCAGGAGCACATGCATTTTAATCTAAGTTTGCCCTAAATGCTCAAATTTCCCTAGTTAATTATACATATGTGTCATTTTGCTCTTGCGGAGAGCAACTCCATCTGAGATATACTTAGCACCTGAGAATGAAAAATCTTTTGACTTAAGAAAATAATCACTCCTGTTAAGAATCCAAAACTCCATTTTCTTTTTTGCATCCAGCCCCAGATATTCTCAATATCCTCCTTCATTTCCAAGGGGGAAGCTGGGGGAGGGGCTGAGATAGGGACACCCTGGGAGAGTCCTGAGCTGCAGTATACTACAAAAGCTTTCTCAAAAGATTCCTGGGGGTTCTTGGTTTTAGGGATTGGAAAGTGTATTGGTGTCTCGGATGTTTCCCTAATATCTCATATTATTCTACATGTGGTAAACGAACAATGGAAGTCTTCCGAGAGCATTTAAGTCTAACAAATAAGTTCTGGCAACATCAACTCAATGCATGGAGTTAGTTTCTGTCTTTCTTTTCCTGCCTTGACGGGTCTGATAAAATCAGAAGCTTCTCTGCTCTTTGGATTTTTAAGTAGGAAAGAAAGACCAGATTAAGGCCTAGATGCCTCTCCCTGGGCCCACTGAACCCGAACCAAGTGGCTATAGGTCACAGGAACAAGGGGCCCATTGTTGTCTTCATTAAGCAAACCCACCATGCTGATGAATGGGAAGCATTTAAAAGGTAAAATAATTCACTAGAATTTGGTTGTGTTTCTCTTTAATTAGTCTGATGAGTCCGGAGTCTGAGGACTTGTCAAACACCTGGTATTAACCCTGTGCTGCCGACCTTCAGTCAGGGAAACTCAGGGATGGGTGAGGGGATTAGCTGAATGAGAGCCCCCTTTTGTGAGCCCGTGTTCCAGATGAAAAGAATCATTACCACAATGATACTTCTAATTATACTGTCATTAGGATACGTCCTGGGTTAGCAGTGGTGCAGGGAGCCTTGCTCTTAGACAACATGACCCAGGATAGGGAAGAAAGGAGGCCTGGGAAATGGTTAACCCTTTCACCAGACTCAGCCCAACCTAAGTCCCCACCCAGAGTATAACTCAAGCACTTGCTACTGAAACTGTTAGTACACCCTCTGTCATCCAGAAGAGTCATTTGGAGCATTCCTTTTTAGAGTTGAGTACCAGTTCAGCGCCAATGGGCATGCTGTTTCTTGGGGTATGTCAGCCTCTAGGAGACCTGTGACCAACCAACAGGACTTCAGTATTCTTAATTAACTCATTATATCCATGGCTTTGAGTGTATGTGTCTAAGCTTTGTATTCCTTGTCTGTTAAATGGAAGGAATGATTGGAAGGTCACTGTGGCTTGGGTCTTTATGGCTGGACGTGGTGGTGCAGTTTAATTCCCAGCACTTGGGAGGCAGAGGTAGGTGGCGCTCTCTGAGTTTGATGCCATCCTGGCCTACATAGTCCTGAGTCCCTAGTTCCAGGACCAGAGAGAGAGAGAGAGAGAGAGAGAGAGAGAGAGAGAGATTTTCTGTTTCAAACAATTGCTCCCCCACCACCAATAAAGGAAACAAATAGTTGTGTCTCCGTACAGAGGTGGCAAAGTGGGTATTTGCTGATTCATTTCTAATGCTAGATATCACAAAGTACGTGGTAAGCTTTGGGAAACGATTGATGATGTAGTTGCTAAGTCTTTTGTGTGCACATCCATATTACACATATGTGGGCACTTGTGTATGGAGACCTGAGGCTTCACACAAGCACTCTTTCTCACCTCAGTCCACCCTATGTACTGAAACAAGGTCTCTCGCTGAATTCAAAGCTGACTGATTTCAGCTAGCCAGCTGAGGATCCTGTCTCCAGGTCCTCAAGCTCACATAGTAAGCAATTTACCCACTGAACCATTTCCTCAACTCCAAGCTGAAGTCTCATTAAGGTGAGTGTACACATTCCTGAAATTATTCGGCGATTCCTGCCTATGTTATGCAGAACCTCCTGACCAAGCCTGTTTGTCTGAAGTTAGAGATTTGTAATTTCTGTGTACTCTAGATAAATGTATCTGAAGAAGAGTGGCTATCAGTGGAATTCTTTGTTCTCCAAGCCTGCCTGTCTGCTTCTAAGTACAAACTCCTCAAAACTGTTTTGGTATAAACGCCCAACAAGACACATTTTTCTAATAAGGGTGGTATGTTTTGTGTTGGTGACATTTGGAGAGCTCAAATGATAATGTTAGAAAAAGTCTCTGAATATTTTCAGGACTTTATTCTTCAGAACAATGAACCACAATGCCCCAAATGGGGTCATGGATTTCAGCGAGAATAAATCCAATCCTGTTGACATCTTTGAAAAACTGTATCTGCCCCAGACTTCAGTTGGCACTGAGATTTCAAAAAAACAAAAAAAAGATTTTATTTCACATATTCTTCATACATATAAATGGATTTACATGTAAGAGAAGAATGTGAACTATTTGAAAGAATAGCACTATTTATATTTAAACTATTCTTATTCTTTATGGTGATTCTTTTTGGTCTGTGTTGGACAATAGCCTAGAGAAACCACGATTTCAACTATTGTAAAATAAATCGGTCTTGAATTTCACACTTCAAGGGTGTGGATTTTTCGGGAGGCATAATGAAAAAATTGCATTGAGGGGATTGATATTGCTAACAAATAAGAATGAAGATCCAATATAGCTGTGGGACGAGGCAAGTGTAGTTACGGAGTTGTCTGCAGTTTGCCTCCAAACCCACGTCTCCCCTCTGTCTCCCTTTCTCTAAAACACACATTACCCACATCCTAGGTAAAGATTTGATTATGCAGACCCCCCCAATCAAATCATTATGCAACATTTCTAATCCAGTAGTGGGGATATTTTTATTAAGTAGAGTCATTATTTTTATTTTTAAACCCTTGCTATGATTAATTTACAATTCATACGTGGAGAGGGGGTTGGATCATGCTAAAGTCACTTGATTTTGAACTCTGAAGGTAGCTAAATCCAGGAGCTGCTTAATTTCTGTGACCATTGTAAAGATGACATTGTATTGCTATGAATTTTAATTAAAATAGCAGACTGTTTAATCCCTTTATTAAAGAAAAAAATCTCCCTACAATGCAAGTAAAAAGTTTGTGTAAGACAGCAGTTAATTTTTGAGATCTTTGAATATCTTGTCTTCCGTGCAAGTCCCATAAGCTAAATCCGACACTATCATTTACTCCCCAAACTGACAGTTTCCCTCCTACTTCGTGGAAAAAAAAGTAGAGCCCCAAATTTGTTTTTAAGTATAATTAGGGTCCTAAAATGTGTGGTTGTTCTCTGAAAACTCTATCTCTGAGCTTTTTTTTTTTTTTTGCAATACAAGTTAATTAACTGGATTTAGATATTTGCAAGATGATATATTTAATGGGATTACCGCTCATATAATGTTCTCAGTGACTGATTTGGAGTCTAAGCTCACAGGACTGGGGCTGAATTTCCAGCTCTTTGAGAGTTAATGTTGTGTTAAGGAAAAGTACAATCTGACCCCCATTGTTCATGAATAGGTAAGTTATTCCAGTGAAATGGAGCTGGGCCTACAAGAGCTGTGGCCTGGCAGATGCATGATCTGGAAGGTGCAGACCATCACATTCCAGCAGCTGCTTCAGGTAGCTGGAACCCCACACCTGAACTCCTCACAAGTTCAAGGCAATTGTGTCTCAGTCAAAACAGAATGGCCCATTATTCACAGTCTGTCTCCCAAGTGGGATCAATCAGATGCTCCAGCCCTTCGGGCTTAAAAGATAAACACTCATGTTTTGGTTGGTTGAGAGTTAAAAATGGAAGCAGACAACACTGCTCTGCGCCTTTAGACCAGGCCATTGTGAGCATGGAATGCTCTAAATCCATCTTTCAATGCGGGCATTCAAAATATTTGTGATTATTTTATTAGACAGGATGGAAAGGTAAGGGATAGTGATGCCCTTGGAAGGAAGGTCAATGGAGAAATGAGAGCTGTAAGAAAGAGAGAAAATGATAAAGAGGAAGAAAGAGAAAGAGAAAAAGAAAAAGAAACAGAAATGGAAGGAAGGAAAGGAGGGGGAGTGGAGGGAAGGGCAAAGGGGGAGGGGAGGGGAAGGGGGAGGACCTTTCTACTCTTGACTACCCCCTACCCCCCCCCCCCGTGTGTGTGTGTGTGTGTATGTGTGTGTTAAAGCAAATATATTTTGGCCCATCAGCTGGCTATACTCTACTGTCTCCCCAGTTGTTGAACACATTATTAATGACTATAATTTCAATCTTTCTCTTCAGAGAACTGTTGTAAAAAGGACTTTTTAACTAAAATGTCAAAATTTCATTAAATGTATAAATATTAGCTCAGTCAAACCACTATTAAGAAGAAGTTTAAGTTCTCACTCAGTTGGAAGGCTAGATCTTGGCACATAATTCCTCATTTCCATTGCGAATGAAACACTTTTTGTACTTGGCCTAACAAGGTCATTTTGAGAGTATGCCTTTAACTCAATCATCACCAGAACCCATGGTGCACAGGATGGTATCCAAAGCACTGGTTCTCAACCTTCCTAACACTGCGAGCCTTTAATTCAGTTCCTCATGTTGTGGTGACCCCTGACCACAAAATTATTTTCATTGCTACTTCATAACTATAATTTTGCTACTCTATGAATCACAATGTAAATATGTGTTTTCCGATGGTCTTAGGTGACCCTTTTAAAGGGTCATTAAACCTCCCACCCCACCCCAAATGGTTCATGACTCACAGGTTGAGAACTACTGCGTTAAAGGAGCGCTTACTGTAATTTACACAGCAGCTGAGGGGGGTTGAGATCTTGGCTTCTTTTGGTTGCAGCCCACCTTTGAAAAGGCCAACCTAACCTGTTTGCATCTTCATGTGTGTCCAGCTCTGAAGGTTCAAGGGTTCGTTTTATTGCTTGATTGAACTTTGTCTAAGTCCAGGGATTGCTGTTACCCTCTCTTCACCCTTTCCTCAGATCTGTTACTTTTTAAGCCTTTGTTGATGTGTAAGATCCCTGTGTCAGAGTGTTGGTACCTCATATATGGCTCCCGTGGAACCAAACAGAACTGTGCCTTTATTCATGTTCTACTTTTAATGAAATCTTTTAGTTTGAAATAGTTGAGACTCATGGGAACATTAGAACTTGGAAGCTGTGTGGCCATCACTCAGTTTCTTACAATAGGCTCATTGGCCATAACCACAGTATGGTGTCAAAACACTGGTGCAGGTACCTGGGAGATAGCTCAGTCTATAAACAACTTGGCTCCCATGAAGTAATGAGAATTGAGGTTTGATCACCAGAACCTATCTGAGGAAAAGCAGAGTTCTTATAATCCCAGCACTGGGAAGGTAGGGATGGGTGTATCCATGGGGATTGTTGGCCAGCTAACCTAGCCTGCTGGGTGAATTCCAGGCAGTGAGATGCTCTATCACAAAAACACTCTATAGTGAACGTGACCTGGTGAGTGACACCCAAGGTCTTCCGGCCTTCATGTGTACATGCACAGGAATTTGTATTTACACACACACATTATTATACTTCTAATTCTAGTAAAACTGCTAAAATTCTAGCAATTTACATAAATGCATGGGCATACTGTTTTAGGAGATTTCCATTCTGGTAATGGTCATTGAAAGTGGGATACATAACCATTCCTTCCCCAAAGCGGCCTTTTCTCCTCAGCCCTTTCTCCTGGCGACCACTGCTCTGCTCTCCATCCCTATAACGTGGTGAGTTTGGGAATGCTATGCAAGCAGAATCCTAAAGCATCAGCCTCTGCCAGTGGTTCTTAAGCTCTCTTATCACTTCCTTGGAACTCACCCAAGATGTTTGTAGGATATGTCTCTTTTATATCTCAGCAGTACTCTGTCTGGATGGATCCTAGCTGCTTATTCATTCACTTGTTGGAGAATATTTGTTTTCTCAGTTTGAGTCTACTACAAATGCAGGTCCCACAAGTATCCACATACAAGTTTTATGTATATTCTTTTCTTAGATAAACATTGAGTGTAATTGCTAGGTTATGTAGTGTGTACTAAGAAGAAACCCCCAACCGCTTTGTGGCATGACAGCATTGCTCTCTGGTTCATCAGTAGCATGGAGAAACTTGACCCTTCATCCTGTGAGTTGTTTCTGGAAGAGCACAATCGTATCCACAGCTTTGATTTGTGTTAACCCAACGCTCGGTGGTGCTGTGTGGTTTACACGCTCTTACTCGGACATCTTCATTTTCTTTTCTTCTTTCTTTCTTTTCCTTTCTTTATTTCCTTCTTTTTCTTACAGAGTGTCTGCTCAAATTTTGCCAGCTTTCTGAGGTTAGCAAGATGGGCCAGGGGGTACGGCACTTGTCACACAGACCAGGCAAGCTCAGTTCCATCCCTGGAAATCATGCAGAAGTAGAAGGAGAAACTCCATAAAATTGTTCTCAGCTTCCCCACCCACACATCCCCATGTCTGTCTGTCTTTCCCTCTGTGTGTCTACCTTTCTCCCCCTCCTCCTCCCTTTCCTTTTCTCTGTCACATACTAAATAAATAATAAGTAAGTAGAAAATTCTTGCTAGGTTTCTAACAGGATTGTCTGCTTAATACACGGAATGCTCTGAACACAAGTCCTCTACCATATCGTCCCAGTTTACATTTTTCCTTAAAAAAAAAAAAATCGTCTTAGGTGATTATTTTTCATAGGAAACTTTCTTACCTTGGTTTAATTTATCTTTTTTTTAAAAAATGGATAATGCACTTAACATGTCTGAGAACACTTTACCCAATCCGAAATCAAAATGGCTTCTTTTGAAAGTTGTATTGTTTCGGATCTACACCTCACTGTGAGTTAGTTTTTTTTGCAAAAAGCATGACTTCAGTTGACGTCTCCTTTGTTGATGTTTTTAGCTTATGTCTCTACTTACTTCAGGCCCATTTGACAAAATGTCAGCCCTTCAACCAGATTTCTCCTGTGGCTTTGGTTAAACATCAGTGGCCATCCTTATATGGGGCTTTGCTGTTAAGTGGTTAGTTTATTTCATCTGCACTAGACCCCATGAGGGCAAAGGCTGTCCCCCCCCCCTTCCGGCTTTCCTCTCCATCATCTGCCCAGTGTTTACCATGGGGAAATTGTTTGCCTATATCTGAAGTGCTGGGATCACAGTCGTGTGCTGCCATGCCTTGCTTTTATGTGCTTAGCAGGGATCTGAACTTGGGGCCTGATGCTTGGCCAGCAAGTGCTTACAACTGAGGGACCGCCTCAGCATGGCTTGTAACTATGATATAAATACATGTTCTTGGGAGGAATGCATCCCAGGTTCTACAGTATATCAGTTGCTTCCTCATCATGTGACCTGAAAAAAAACAGTGAAGGGAAGTTAAGGGTTTTTGTTCCACTGTTGCATGTAATTTAAAAAAAACACACACACTTGGTCTGGCTAGGGTCTGGGACCAGCAGCTGCCCTCCTGCTAACCAATGCCTCTCCCACAACCGCCAGGAGCACCCTCCCAGCAAAGCTCCAAGAACAGTCACTGCCATGTTGCCCTCAGGACCACCACCCACTCCTCCGCCTGGTCCTGCCAAGCCAGCAAACACCCAGAGCCAGAGCTCACACTCCACCGACAGGCCACCCCTGCGGCTGGCCCTGCTGACCATCAACGACCACCCAGGTCTCACCCAGCTTCCTTTATCCCCTAAGAGGAAAACACTGGAGACTTTCATATTTTAAAACTGACCAGATAAATCAAAGGCTGGGCAAAGAATATCCTGCCCCATCCTCCTTGGCCTTCCCAGTTGCCTGCAGAGGCCACACTATCGGTGCCCCGAGAAACCTACACGTCTGCAGCTCCTATCCTCTCCCCTATCTGTTTCAACTCCAATCCTCTTCCCTCCTTCTCTTCCTGTCCTTCCCAGAAATCCCGCCTTCTCTTTTGCCCAATGATTGGCTTCTGTCATCTTGATTTGGCCAATCAACAATTAAGGAACCCCCCCCCATCCCACTGTGAAAGGGAAGGCAAGGCTGTGATAAAGAGCGCTCAACACTCCAGATCAGGAAGCAGAGAACAAGGCAAGAACAATGGCTTGCCACAACTCTCAATGCCTACCTCTAGCTTCCTACCTCCCAAAGTTCCCATGTTATCCCCCCAACCCCCAATAACACCACTAGCTGAGGATCAAATATTCGAGAACATGAGCCTATGGGGGCATTTTAGATTCAAACCATAACACAGAGCAGTGAAAAATATTGCTTATTAATCACACCACATCGTCACATTTGCCAGCTATTCACAGATGCCACAGTGAATTAAGGAGACATGGAAATTTTAGTCTTATCCTGGTTTCCCAACTAAGAAAACCAGAAACGTATAAGCCTTTTATTAAACATCAGACTGAGGGAAAAAATGAGAGATGCTCAAGTGAAAAGCTCACTGAGTTGAGACTCACAGAAAGAAGCAAACTCCTAGTCCCCTGAAACAGTGGAATGTATATCCTGCTTTTATTCCTGTGTTCAAAGTCATTATTAACATTACAGTGAATCATGATATCGGCAAGAGCCAGGGGAACTGAAGGAAACCACCTGTGCTTCTCTGTTCCCTTGTGGCATGGGTCACATTGATATTTATCATAGTATTTGATAAATACTGAGCCCAGCATTCGTTTCCAGAAAGTGACATAGTTTGTAATTGTTTGAAATATACTCTGGGAATGCTGGAGTTTAAGTAGGACATTCTAAGGCTTAATTATGTGCTCAATTCATAGAAAATCTACATATGTCTTGATGAACAGCTGCCAATTTTATTCAATTGAGTATTATAGCATGGTACTGAGGTCAGGTACTGCTGTGAGGTAACAAACAGGAAGGAGGAAGGAAGACCTAAGAATCTTCCTCTGCTAGTCAGACGATTTCCACCCACTCTCTCATCCATTTTATATAACAACTGTTATATAACATGTAATATATAATATGTAAGATGTCTGATAAAGCTTTTAAGTCAAAGAGCCAAGACAGACGGAGGAATTTTCCAGGGGGAAAACTGTGGGTCAGTACCTAGGAGATATTAAGGTTCTTTCCTTTCTATCTCATATTGTGATAACCAAGACTTCTTCCCTGGTCCCCTCTGGCACCTTTTGTCCTTTGACCCTCCCCCCCATAGAGTTATGTTGAAGGAAGCTAGTCTAAGATGCTGATTTTTGAATAACACCCTGGTGATTCTGATCTAATAGGAATATCGACCACTGGACTAACCCATGGTCTCATCAGATGTTTAATTGGGCTAACCTATGGTCTCATGTTTAATTGGACTAATCTAGGGTCTCATCAGATGTTTATGTCTATAAGTCTAGCATTTGGCAAGCATGGTCCTAAAATGCTCTTTAGGTCAATGTGACAAAGACAGAGTTTTTATCACATAGAAAGCATTACTGGACTACAAAGCTGATGGCCACTTTGACTTTTTTCAAGTGTGTAATTCATAAGAGTGGTATCATTCTCAAATCCAATAGGATTGTATCCCATTGTGGGATTCACTGAAGGGATAAAATGGGGGAAGGTAGCATCTGTTCGAAGAGCTGTTTAGTTTTTATGGACCAATGGGATATGCACAATGGCTAAGAGGATTCAAGAAAACAGAAGAGAGACTTGGAGAGAAGACCTTTGGTGGGGAAAAAAACCCTAAACTGTCTAAAGCATGACTAGCACTCCAGACACAGAGAAAGAAAGGGAGTATGTGGTAGAAAGGGAGTTTTGGACCAAATTACAAATGCTGTGAGTAGCAAATAACCAAGTATCAATAGTTAATTTTCTAGGAATAGATGAAATGTATTGACTATTTTTAACCAAAAATATGAATTAGGTCAGATTCTCTACTCAGCAAGTGGAACTGACACAGTTCTGGAAGTGGATTCCTGAGGTAAGCAGCCTTCTCCTCATGATGGATGCAGACTCAGGACGATTTTGTGGGGGAGGAGAAAGAATTATAGACAGGACTTGGGACTTAATGCCCCAATCATAATTTGAATGAATGAAAAATGTTTCTTAAAATGTATTTGTATTTTTCCAAAGTCCTTATCCACATAAGGTTTGGAGCAACAGGAAAAGAAGTGTTTGTGATTAAATGGCATTACTGCATGTTTAGAAAACTTATAAATAAACACAAAAGTTCAAAGATTTTCCCACTAATGCTTTAATGTATCCAGAGGCTTAGGGAAAGAAGGACTTCCATCAATTCTCTCATTCCAGTGTTCCCCATCAGGATAGGCTTGGTCTCTCATCCTAGTATTCCAATTAAATAGTTGAATAAGGATGAGAAGCAGAGATCCTTTCTCCCCCCCGTGTGTGTGTGTGTGTGTGTGTGTGTGTGTGTGTGTGTGCATGCATGTATGTCTTTCTCTCTCTCTCTTTGTGTTTGTCTCTGTTTCTGTCTATCTCTGACTGTGTGTGTCTGCCTCTGTCTGACTCTGTCTCTGTGTCTCTGTCTGTTTCTCACAAATACACACACAATGGGAAAGAGAAAAGCCAGCTTTTAAGTAAGTATTTGAGGTTGTTAGAATGAGGCTCTCTCCCCCAGGGTTAGGTATTTGAGCACTTGGCCGCAGTGGTGGCACTGTTGGGGAGAGATTATGAGAGATGCAGTCTTACTAGAAGAAACTTGTCACTAGGGATTGGCTTTGAGATTTTATAGCCTCTCCCACTAGATAGGAATTTTTCTTTTCTTTTTACATTTTTGAAATTATAATGTAATTACAACCCTTCTCCATTTCTATTCCTCCCTCTGAACCCTTCCATCTCCCCTCCTTAGTTTTCAAATTCACAGCCTCATTTCCCACTAATTGTTATTGTTTCATGTTTGTAAGCTTAAGGTGTGATTTCTCAGCTTCTGTCTGCTGTCAAGCCTCCCTGCCTTTACAGACTTTGCCTTGGGAATCAAATGAATCCTCTGTTCTATAAAACAAAGGGGCCCACCACAAATTCATTGTATGATATGTACCCACTATGGCAAAGCCTCAAAAAGCTTTGCGTGAAGAGTTAACTCTATTAACCCCTGCCATTCAAAGCAAGACTCACAGTACGCCTCTAAAACTTGAAGAAGTCTACTTTTGAGACAAGGCCAATTTCTGTGGAAGGAAAAAGTGTGCAGCATGTGTACACACAGATCATACTCCCTTCTTGGAATAAGGAGACAGCTGGCCATTAAACATGGACATATTGGCGTGCTCAAAGGAAGTTCCATCTAAGGCAAGGCCACCAAATATAGAATTTTCCTCGTGACACAAAATATAAATGATTATTTAAATTTAAAAGCAAGTCTGCAAAATTGTCTTATTAGGAAAAACTGACACAGAAGGAAGAGGAGAAAGGAGGAAGGAGAGAGGGAGAAAGAGAAAGGGATTGAAATGAAAAGAAGGGATATAGGAGAGAAGGAAAGGAGGAGAGGAGGGAGGGGAGGAGGGAGGGGAGGAGGGAGGGGAGGAGGGAGGGGAGGAGGGAGGGGAGGAGGGAGAGAGGGAAGGAAAAAGAAGAGAAGGATGGAGGAGGAGAGAAGGAAGAAAAAGGAAGAGAGGAAGGGGAGAAAAAGGAGATGGGAGGGATAGAGGAGGAGAGGAGGAAGGGGAGCAGTATGAGAGGGAAGGAGGGAGGGAGGAAAGGAAAAAGAAGAGGGGAGGGAGGGAGGGAAGAGTGAGGCACCTTTGGCTCCTGCATGTCTATAAGCCATATCTGTCCTCTACCAGCATTCTCAAGCTTAGAGGCTGCTTTAATTAGAAGTAGTGGATGGTTCCTTGCCAACCTCCTAACTTAAGTAAATTCCAGATCAAAACTTCAAAGAGCCTAAAGTACTGATTACAATATGATTTTAGCCCAGAGTCTTAAAACACCGAGCCTCCCTAGCAGTTAAGAAGATACTGACTCAGACCATCATCAGACAGGAAGGTTCCTGTTCTTATTTTTAAAGGATCAGGAGAGAGAGGAAACCACTGTGGGGCCTTTAGAAACCAGCACACAGGAGACAAAATAAAGCCATTAAAATTCAACACAATACCCTGAATTCCTGTTAAGTCATTTTTGAAAAGAGAAACAGGCATTGGTTACATGAAGATAAGGCCAAGATGCTTAACAGCAGGTAATTGAGCTGCCATGCTGCCAGGGAAGGAGGAAACAAGGCTCTGTCAACGTGACTTGGACTTGGCCTGGGGTAGCGTGTAAGGTCCACCCAGCACACATTCTGGGTTGTCCCTCTGTCGCCACTGACTTAAACAAACCCTTTAGTGTCCCTGTGAGTGTGCACCATGAGATGTTAGGAAAGAGCAACCCTTCAGTGTATTCATGAGCAAGTGGCCAGGTCACCCCTGCAAGTGAATACTTCACAAAGTAATACCACCAGGCTCCGAGGCTGCCCTGGAGCAGGCACATGTTAACTCCTTCAGGGCAGGCCTGAAAAGCTTACATTCAGGGTACATTAATCTGAAAACAAGTGTACTTTTGTGTCTCTGGAGGATCTTTTTCATTGCCGTCAATTTAGTACACCGATAGACTGAGATCCTAGTTTCGGTATCAGGTTGCCCCCCCCCCCCCCCAAGCCCAGACCCCTCCTCAGGCCAAGCTACTTAATTGAGACTAATCTGAAGAGAAGTGAAACAATGTATCCCTTCCTGATTCATTTCCTCCATCCTGGCGGCTCCTACTCCCTTCTCTCTGTCGCCACTCCAAGTTTCTTGGGAGAGAAAACCAACTGCCGGGCAGAACGAACTCAGCTCTGTTCATCATATGTTAGTGGCAGACAAGAGAAATATGCACATACATAGGGGTACAGGGACATGTCTGCCTGCACACACATACACATGTGAACATGTCCAAGACGGCTAAACTCATGTGTCCTTTGCTCATCCCAATCTGCAAAAGCACAGAGGAGTTCTTTAAGAGTTATTTACCTAGACTGGGGAGAGATGACTTTAGATAATGCATACTATCTGCTTGTTTAGAGCCCTGCATTAGGCTATTGTTACGTGCTTTGTGACAAGATTTTATTTTTTAGCTTTAGCGTTTTCTTGGTTAACAAAAATATCTAAAACAAAAATTTATGGTTTGTGTGTGTGTGTGTGTGTGTGTGTGTGTGTGTGTGTGTGTGTGAATCTCCTATGTGTCCCTGGCTGTCCTAGAACTTGCCTTGTAGACCAGGCTGCCCTCAAACTCAGAGATCTACCTCCCAAGTGCTGGAATAATTAAAGTTGACTGAAGTAGCTCAAAAATTAATATTTTACCTGGGTGATACTTTGAGAACTGTACACTTTGTTACTTTGTTGTTAATATCAATATTAAGTAAAATCATTTATGAGTTGAGCACTTACCATGAGTTGACACAGTGCTGAGCACTTTGCCTACATTAACCCTTATCCCCATGACAACCCAACCTGTCAGCAAGAAAAATAAAAGGGACCTGGTAACTTTCATTGACCTGTTTAAAGTGACACAGCTTGCTGTTGTCCATGGCAAATGTAGTCATCGGAAGGTAGCTTGGAAAATCTCAACAAGCCTTCACTATCTATTAACCTTCTAATGCATGATTTAAAACGAGGGGCCAAGGTTTGCTGGTTCCTGTTCTGTTGAGTCTTTGTTTTATTCTAAACAAAAAGAAAGGGCTGAAAGGTCTGGGCTGCTCCATGGTTAAGAGCGCTTGCTGCCCTTACAGAGGACCAGAACTTGGTTCCCAGCGCCCATGTCTTCCAGGTCACCAGCATGGCTGAAAGAAAGAGAGCTCCCTGTGGTCTCTCTTTTTAAAAAGTAATTATATTTGTGTGTGTGTCTGTGTGTCTGTGTGTGTGTGTGTCTGTGTGTGTGTGTCTGTGTGTACATGTCAGTGTGTGCAGGGCATGGTTGTGTATGTGGCACACACACGTGGACAGCAGAAGACAATCTGTAGGAGTGGGTTCTCTCTTTACATTGTAGGTCCCTGAAATCAAAGTTATGTCGTCAGATTTAACAGCAAATGCCTTGATTGCCTCACCTGACACCTTGGCATTAATCCTGTCCATAACAGAGCCATCCTGTGACCTAATGTTATCCTCTGCTTTTTGTTTAGGGTGAAACAGAGTAAGAAGGGAAACAATCATGTTCAGCACCTCGTTTAGAATCAAGAGCTACCAGCATGATGACACTTGACTGAAGCTTTCCAAGTCACTTCTGCATGATGACATGAGGGCACCAAAGGGAGCTGTGCCCACGGCCACTGATGAAAGGTACCACCTTGAGCAGGACATCAAACATTCCTGAGTCTTCCTTCCTTCCCTTTCTGACGAGTCACTCGGGTGGGAGGTGGGTCATGTAGTCAAAGGGCTCTGCTTGTCTTTGCTCATGAAAACTATTATTTTAGCATCCTTATAAGCAATAACAAAATAGCAGTGTGATGTCAGAAGAGAGAAATGCGCAAAAGTACCCAACAAGAACCAGAAACCAAGTTCGTAGTTTCTTATTCTGAGGGAAAAAAGATTTAGCTGACACCTTCAATTAGTCATGAACCATCACAAAGAAGCATGCAGTGCTCAGGGTCCTGACCCAGGCCATTCAACATGCAGGCTGGCCTGCTGCTGAGCTTGCTGCCACTCAGGAAATGTCAGGGCACCATGTTTCCAGTCTCTCAAGTCTTTCCCATGGTTACCTTATGCAGTGGCTACTATAAAAGTTGTTGTCCAACCTGATGCTTGTGGGGAGTCCACTCACAGGTTTACTTACTAACTCACCTCATATAAATTATGGTAATTTAGGGCTGCTTTAATGTTAATTACAGTCTGCAAGAGAACACTAGAAACTGGCAGCATGAAACCTGGCAGCTGCTTGAGAAGGCTTGATGACTGTAAGTCTGTTTTCAACAGGTCTAATTGGGGATGTGTATTACACAGTGTTGCATTTAAAGAGTGACTTCCGCTCCATATAAATGCTCCATTGTTTCCCAAAGTCACTAGGTGGTTCCATTTTCAAAGCGCAACTGAATAGCCAGTAATGACTTCAATAAAGTTCATATTAGAAATCAACTCTTTTACTCCATATGCACATGGGCTGAGAAATCCAGTGATACCATGCTTTGAGGTCTCTCATGGTTTCATTATTTTGGTAGAGACAGTGGGGCTGAGCACTTCTACTCCAGTCAACTTTGATCATGAATGGACCCAGTGCCCATAATGGGATTGAGACAGTAAAGAAATTAAGGAAGCTTTCCTGGAGGGATCCAAAGGAAGAACCTGGGCTGCAGTGACCCATCATGAAAGGCCTAAGCTATGGAATGTGCTGAAGAGGAAAGCATCCGTTGGTCCATCATTGAGGGTAGTGTAGCGTAGTGGTTACATCCCTGCTTGATCTGAATCTGACAAAGTCAGTCACACACAAGCAATATGACTGGAGTAAGTACACGCTCTATGTTCTGCCATGATTTAGATGTTATCAGAGAGGCAACTTGGAAACAAGATTTTATGCTGACTGTAGCTCCTGAGGGCTGGACAAGACAGCTGGAAGATTGGACTTAAAAGTGAAACTGAAGCTGCCAATCAAAAAGACCAGGTAGGGGGCTAGAGAGGGAAACACCATTGCGTTCTGGAGCAAAAGCCACTGCTGACCAGTTGCCTGGGCAGCTTGAGCACATCGGAGGCTCTCAATAAACTGAAAGAAAGAGCCTACCAGTAGTTGGGAAGGGTCAACTGTGGACAGATGCTGAGTGGGTCATTGCCAAGGTGCCCATACAAACACCTAAAGAGAACATCAAGTGGCTCTTAGCCTTATTGTTTTGGAAATGTCTCCCCATATTCCAAAGGATTACCTAAAGCTCACATTTATGAAGTAGAATCTGTAATATTGAAGGAGTAGCTTTTATAGCTCCATGATCTTGGCAATGGACAAACATCTCAGATTCCCAAGAAGAAAGTGGTGGCTCTATTATGAAATTAATTTTCCACTGATCCAGGTCCAGAGGCTGTTTGAAAGATAAGTGTTGATGGATGTATGAAGATTTCCATCCAGCCTTATAAAACATGAGCTCTGCAACTCTGCAAGTAGAAATAGAGCCTTTCTGGCAAAAATGTTAATACAGTGCCTTGGTGTTATTGGGTGATTGCTTTTCAACACCTGGGACAAGTTTTAAATTTACAATTCCTATTTATACCTTCCCCTTGAATATCATGAAACTCCCAGGCATCTTATAAAATTTGGAATAGGTCTGTGTTGCTGAGGTCATAACTCGATTAACCATACAGAAAGCACAAGCCCAGGCACATCACGATTACAGAGGGATCATGTCGCAAATGGTCCAGGCACCTGAACTGAGGAATGGTCTGAATCTCAGGAGGGGTTCTGCAAATAAAAAATGCAAGGAAGGGGGTAACTGGGATGAGCGGGACCCAGGCATACAGGAATTCTGCCCAACCAGTGGCACAGGTTCCTTCCGGTCTGTGCCAGTGCCCTGAGCAGGCCTTGGGTGCAAACTCCTCAGCCAGTCCCACAACATCCGGAGGAAGCTCCACTCCCAGGTGCTCTAACATGCCCAGAATCATTGAATCAGAGGTGAGGAGGACAGAACATCTATCCCAACACCAGGAGTAACTGGGACCAGCGGTATCCAGGGACCCAGGAACCCTGCCTGACCAATGGCATGGGTTCCTTCCGGTCTGGGCTGTGCCCTGAGCGATCTTGGGGGCAAACTCCACAGCCAGTCCTACAACACACAGAGGAAGCTCCTCCCCCAGGTGCTCTAACATGCCCAGGATCCCAGGATCACAAGATCCCAGGAGCTTGGTCACACCTGGATCTCAGGGTCCCAGAGGCAGCTTGACTCCCATGAGCTCTGACACACCCAGAATCTTAGGATCCCAGGATCCCAGAGACAGCTGGTCTCTGAGGAGTTCTGACACAGTCAGGATCACAGGAAGGACAGGCTCCAGTCAGACAAAGGGAGGACAGGTAGTATTAGAGATAACCAGATGGCAGGAGGCAAGCACAAGAACACAAGCAACAGAAACCAAGGTTACCTGGCATCATCAGAACCCAATTCTCCCACCATATCAAGTCCTGGAAACACCATCACACCAGAAGAGCAAGATGAAGACCTAAAATCACTCCTCATGATGATGATAGAGGACTTTAAGAGGGACATAAATAACTCCCTTAAAGAAATACAGAAGAGCACAGGTAAACAGGTAGAAGCCCTTAAAGAGAAAACACAAAAATCCCTTAAAGAATTACAAGAAAACACAACAAACAGGCGAAGGAAAGGAACAAAACCATCCAGGATCTAAAAAAAAAAAAAGGAAATAGAAACAATAAAGAAATCACAAAGGGAGACAACCCTGAAATTAGAAAACTTAAGAAAGAGATCAGGTGTCATAGATGCAAGCATCACCAACAGAATACAAGAGATAGAAGAGAGAATCTCAGGTGCAGAAGATACCATAGAAAACATTGACACAGCAGTCAAAGAAAATGCAAAAAGCAAAAAGTTCCTAACCCAAAACATCCAGGAAATCCAGGACACAATGAGAAGATGAAACCTAAGGATAATAGGTATAGAAGAGAGTGAAGATTCCCAACTTAAAGGGACAGTAAATATCTTCAACAAAATTATAGAAGAAAATGTCCCTAACCTAAAGAGATGCCCATGTACATACAAGAAGCCTACAGAACTCCAAATAGACTGGACCAGAAAAGAAATTGCTCGCATCACATAATAATCCAAACACCTAATGCACTAACCAAAGAAAGAATATTAAAAGCAGTAAGGGAAAAAGGCCAAGTAACATATAAAGGTAGACCTATCAGAATTACACCAGACTTCTCACCAGAGACTATGAAAGCTAGAAGATCCTGGGCAGATCTCATACAGACCCTAAGAGAATACAAATGCCAGCCCAGGGTACTATACCCATTAAAACTCTCAATTACCATAGATGGAGAAAACAAGATATTCCATGACAAAACCAAATTTACACAATATCTTTCCACAAATCCAACCCTACAAAGGATAACAGATGGAAAACACCAATACGAGGAGGGAAACTACACCTTAGAAAAAGCAAGAAAGCAATCTTTCAACAAACCCAAAAGAAGATAGCCACACAAACACAATTCTATCTCTAACAACAAAAATAACTGGAAGTAACAATCACTTTTGCTTAATATCTCTTAATTATCAATGGACTCAATTCTCCAATAAAAAGCCATAGACTAACAGACTAGATACGTAAACAGGACCCAGCATTTACTGCATATAGGAAATTCACCTCAGTGACAAAGACAGACACTACTTCAGAGTAAAAGGTTGGAAAACAATTTTCAAAGCAAATGGTCCAAAGAAACAAGCTGGAGTAGCCATTCTAATATCGAATAAAATCAACTTTCAACCAAAAGTTATCAAAAATGATAAGGAAGGATACTTCACGCTGGTCAAAGGAAAAATCTACCAAGATGAACTCTCAATTCTGAACATCTATGCTTTAAAAATCACAGGCAGTATAATAATAATATATGTTTAAAATACACAAATATGGGACATTTCAGGTTAGTGACACATTCAGAAGGATAGATATGACTCAAGGGATTTTTTTCTAAAGCATTCTTTAACATTGATTATAATTGAAATGATTATAATTTTATAGAATTTTACCAAAGTCCACTGGTACAATTTTATTTGTTGCTAATACTTTGAATTCTTTTATTTTCTACATCTGTAGTTTAACCATTAAAAAACTTAAATGTCCTGAAAAAATTCCCACACTTCATTCTTTACAGAAATAGTCACTACAGAACTAGAAATATTTGAGGGGTAACTTCAGCAAGTGTTATAGGTATCTGATGAGTCTCAGTATAATGGCCTTGGGGAATGCAAAGGAATGTTGCTCTTTGCTCAAAGTGAAGCTAACATACGTTCAAGGGAGAAAATTGGAGGTATTTGAGTTTTATGTTCACATTAGGGAGGTGAGTCCTGTATATTTGAGAAGACTAGTATTTATTTTCTCTGAATTTAGTCAGGAGTTGTCAGTTTATTTCGTTGGATATGACAGTAGTAAGTTTTCAAAGTCTACTGAAAACAAGTAACATGAGATTAGGTTATGTGTGTTATTTTGACTGAAGTCAATTTTCCTTTGTCATTTCAAAGGAGAAAAAAATAATGGCCTATAAAACTGTAAGAGTTTATCTGTCAGAATAATTTCCAATTGCATAATGTTTTTATGAAGTGATCTAATTTATTTTAATCATATTTATAATGTGAAAGTATAAGATGATGATAATATTGGCTTCTAACGTTTTAGCCTAGAAAATAGCATTTTAATTATTATAAAAATATCTACAAGTAATTTCGTAATTTATTAATTCTGTATTTAATTTTGACGTTTCTCATAATTCACCATTGTGAATACTGTGATAGATATCCCACAATACACACATATTTTTGTCAACATAAATTCCTAGAAATAAGTTTACTAGATAAAATTTTATGCACAATTTATACTTTGGTACTTGTAGGTACACTGTTCATTAGACGTACTGTTTCGATTTGTACTGTTATAAGGAACATTTCTCTAAAATTTTCTAACCATTAAATTTTATTATAAAATGAAAAAAAATGCAAGGAATGAATCTAGAGACTGGTACAGAAAAGCTATGGAGGTCCATGAGACCAAACAGGCACAAGGAAGTGAGCATCAAGGAGAGGCTGATGAGCGAAGCAGAGCCCCACGGCTCTGTTTCCAGTGCATCAGGCAAGTAGAAGGACAATAGACACAGCAGACACACAGTGGGGGGGGGGGGAGTAGAAGGCCTTATGGCATCAAGCAAACCATTCTGTCTCCCTGTACTTCCAAGGAGAGAATCTAGAATTGGTTCTAGAATCAGCCCAGAGGTTTCTTCCAACAGATGCTTTCATTCTCCAGGACACACATCATGGGACCCCTCCCTGATTTGGCGACCTAGAAATCTTCATATGTCATATTAGTGGGCACATGACAGTTGTGGAAATCCCTGGTTGGAGAAACCAAGCCATGTATGTCTTGCATGAGAATGAGTGTTCTCAGAATAAATCCTTCAAGGAAGCTAATAGTCTAATTAGATTTCTCCACTCCTCCCAGCTAGCTGTTCTTTATACCCATTAACTTGGCCTTCTCATTTGTAAAATGTTCATATCAATATAACATAATAAATATTAATATCTTATTAATATAATTAATTATCCTGCCCTTGACCTTAGATATCATAATTTGAACTTCTTAGTTCCACATATGACATGTGCTAGATGCTTGAAAAAATGTGGTGTTCGCTGTAGAAAGACACTTATAAAGAAAACAGTCTCTGCAGCTAGGGTCCTTATTGAAATATAGATCAGATAAAAACAAAAGATGCTGCCCATTGAACAAAGCCCACTCCACTCTTGTAATTTTTACAGAGTGACTGGACACTGTGTGAGATGAAAATAACTTTGAGAGGGGAGCAGGAAGACTGAGGCCCACAGAACTGTGGTTCTTTTTACAACACAGATACCCTTGAGGCCGAAGAGGTAGCTCATTGGGTACCATGCTTGCCTTAAAAGAATGAGCACCACAGCTTGATTCCAGGAACACACATAAAATTCAGGGTGCAATGCTGAGCACTTGTGTTGTGGGGAATATTTCTAAAAAGAAGGAATGTATAGCATGTTTCTGAGCTATTCCCTGGTTCTCTCAGCCCTATCGGGCTGGCCAGTCATGCACTGGCAGGCAATGACCAACCTGTTTTTATCTCCTCGAGCTCTGAAGCTCCATGATCTCTCCACCAGCTCGCTAGGTTCCCACTGGTGGGTCACTACCAAGCCAGCCCCATGCTTCAATACCCCCATGGCCTCTGTGACGGACATCAGGCAAACCCACACTTTGCTGCTGTACTTTTCTCTCTGGAACCCAGATGAGCTGCCGCATGAAGGAAAACACAACACAAACTTAGCTCAGAAACAATGGTAAGTCAATCTCTGAGCGCAACAACTGAAACCTAATCTTCTTGTAAGTCTTATTTAAATCTGATTCCTCTGGTGGTGAATCCTTGCAGATCTGCCATACCAGGAGACTCTAGTAGCTACATCTTACTTACATGCTGTCCCCGTTCCAAAAGGACCCTCTGTCTCTCCTGCTTCCTCTCTTCCTCTCTCCGACCTGGAAGTCCCCCTACACACCCAGTGATTGGCTCTTTTATTCATGAGAGGATTGGTTCACAAGAAGTCACAGGTGTAACTCACTCCTTGTCTGAAGCCCCTCACAGGAGGGCGAAATTAAAATACAAAAAGCCCCAGGGCTATCCACAACACAGTTATAATTCCAGAGATGGTGAGATGGGAGTCAGAGACTGGTGGATCTCTAGAGCTTGCTATCCAGCTAGTCTAGCCTACTTGGTAAGGCTTCAGGTCAATGAGAGATTCTGTCTCAAACAAAAGATAGAAGGTGCCTGAAGAACACCCAAGTTGACCTCTAATCTCTCACACCTGTACACATGCACACATGCATCCATATAAACATGACTACACACACACATACACACACACACACACACACACACACACACACACACACACACACACACACTGAAATCTCTTGCTATCAATCCAAATCCAGGCATTTCATCCAACTAAAGGCAGGTGCCACTGCTCTCCAGGGTTCAGTTGTTTGTGGCCTTTGTCATATCTAAAGAAGAATCTTGAGTCTGAGTGTGTGTTGACCATCTCCATAAAGAGGGCTTGGGAAGTCAGACCACAAAGAGAAGCTACCCAAAATGTTTTGATCTCTGACTGTTGTTTGTGGGGTAAATGGTGATGGGACCAGTGGTGGACTTGGGGGTGTGGGGTGAACAGACACAATCTCTGAGCACAGAAGCCACTCAGCAAATACCACTGCCATTGCTTATGCCTACTTGACTTGCCTTGCTACCTCTTACCTGCAGACTCGTAGTATTGAGGAGTGGGTGGAAATGTTGGCACTCTGCTGGTTTGAGCCTGATAACACTCAAGTAGTTGCACCTTGCTAATGCCTCTGGGATCACATAACTGTTATGAAATCGTGCGAGAGTCAAGCTGCAATGTCAGTGGCTATCAGCAGCCTGAGTCAAAGCCTGAATCATGGTTCCCTGCGTGAGGCTAGTCTGAGAGGTCTTAAATGACCCCATGTGTAAAGGAGGAAGGAAAAGAGGAAGAGCAGGACCAAAATTGACAAGAGGAAGAGAAGGAAGAAGAGGAAGAAAAACAGAAGGAGGAATAGACCAGAGAAGTAAGGAAGCAGGCCCTGGGGCTTATTACAGTCTCACACTTTCTACTTGGTGCTTATCCAGAAGTCAGCCTCTATCTTGTTCCCTGAGTTCACTTCTGTCATCTGCTTTGTTTCATGAAGGGTGGATTCCTCCTGGTGTTTTTGTCCCTCTTGGTGTTCTTATCTGGAATTATGCTTTTCAGGCTTGGTATGGGCAGGAGGAGGGTCAATAAAGTCAGATAGAAGTAATTTATTGGCTACTGAATGGAGGAAACAAGTAACCACACAGTAGATACATTATGGATGACTCATCACCAACAAGAGCGGACTGTTTAGTAACCACACAGTAGATACATTGTGAATGTCTCAACACCAATAAGAGTAGGCTGATTTTACCCTTATTGTTTAGACAATTAAACTGAGGAGTCTAAATCAAGTATTCAAAATCACAAGTCTATACCTGGCAAAATAAAGTTTAATGCTGCTGGGGGACACTGGAAGATGGCACAGATGGTACCGTGCTTGGCAACCATGTGGGAGAGTCTGATTTCCCATCTGAAGGAGGTGATGGACTGGAGGAAGAACATTAGGATGGGGAGGTCCTTTGTGATCAGCTTATTAGAGTGAGTTGACAGAGAGACAAGAATGGTGGGTGAGTGTAGTGTGCACTCATGGAGTTCCTTTAGCCTTGATTATTATTATAATTAATAAACACTTTGAGAACCATGATTACCAACAGAGCCTAGGGACTTTGCTTTGTCCAAGCCTTAGAGCCAACTTTAGCTTACATTTGGAAAGAATAAACATAGTTTGTAATAATGATACTATATTACTTGATATCAGGTTATTATTAAATATTATAAGGGAATATATATATCCATAAGAGGTTTACTTTAAGATAATGAGAAAAAAGCAAAGCATAATAGATTATTGAGATTAGCAAAATATTGATAGTTTTAATATCCCAAGGTTCTTTATACCTCTTTATGTTTAAATGCATATTAAAATTTCCATAATGAGCATATTTTAAAAAACTAGGTGAATGAATTATGTGTTTTCTGGTTTTAGACAAATTGCATTTTCCACCTGTCCATCCTTCTTTATCCTAACTCCTGTGCCATTTAATTATCTGGCAGCCATAGTTACACTAATTAGTATTTCTAATGTCAAACAGAAATAGAAGATATGGTGAGCATTGAAGAAGAGTAAACACTTCAGTTCCTGAAATGAGAAGGATTTGATAGAATTTCTCCCAAGGTCCTCCACTGGGACAAGAGTAAGGTGCACAGTTTTTAAAAGGAAATACCTATCTCAAACCTGTCTTTGGGGAATTTTAAGCACAGTCATCCACGTGTGAATTACACCCCATACCCCTGTACTTCAGTGTCCTTGGCAAGATTTGATAAGAACTGACCAGAGTCATCTCAGGAAAGTATTCTGTGAGGAACAGAAAGCATGAGATGTGATGAGGCAGCTTTCTTACGGTCTGGCTACATTTTAAAACATAAAAGAGACCACTGGGAACTCCAGAAGGAAGGGCCACCCTCCTGTAATCTTACTCCTTGTGTGGCATCCGAAGACACACAAAAGGTCTGCTTCTCTAAGCCTGTCAATGTGACTCAGGTTTGGAACTAAGATCCTGGCTGACATAATCAAGTTAAGAAGAGACTTCGGAATGCCCAGATAAGTAGCTCAACACTATTCTAGTTGGAAGTATTTCTGTAAGAGATTCACAATTGAATTGGTGAACTAAGTAGAACCAGTGGCCCTACTCAGTGTTTGAGGGCAGCTGCTAGCCCAATGAATCCCTACATAGAAATCGTGGAGGGAAGAATTTAAGTTCTTCTTCTTGGTCTGGCTGTTTGAGTTGAGTTGCCTTCCCCTGCTCTTGGATCAGGACTCCTCGTAACAGTGCCCTTGTATCCTGAACCTTTGGTCTCACACTGGAGCCTACACTCTAATCTCCAGAATCCACAGTTTAGCCACCTTTGAACTTCTCAGCTTCTGAAAGGACCATGGGAGCGAAGTTCTAACAACACACCTGTGTGTGCCTGTCTGATTTGTTCAGTTTTTCTGGAGGAAGATCATACTAGATTAGGATGGACCTAAACTTATAAAAGGGCTAGCTGAACCCCAACACATACAAACAGAGAGGTTACACTGGGGATGATAATCTGCAGAGCAGAGATAGGAGTGGTGACTCTAAAATGTAAGTTAATTAATTAATTAATTAAAACAGTAGCAGCTACCAATAACTAGGAAAGAGGCATGTACTGGGTTCTCTAAGAGCTCTTCAGGAGATACCAAACTCGCCGACATTGTCTTGTGAACCGTAAGAGAATAGCTGTCAGTTATTTATAGCCACCCAACTTGTCTTAATTGTAACAATCCTATAAAACAAGGACTTAACCTGCTTTGAGCAAGGCTGGGTCTTGTGCGTGTCTAGAAAGCAAGTGCTCTCTCTCTACATTTGCCATAGGGGAGCCCATTGATGCTGAAGAATAAGGAAATGTGGACTGGGCCCATTTGAGGCAGCGAAAGTGCCCCACCCTGGCCATCTTAGTGAAGTCTTCCCGCAGGCAGCTTCTGCAGCAGAGCCAGGCTCGATTCTGAGGCAGGTACGAAGAGCCCCCTGTAGAATCAGAAGCTTCTGGTGAGTGGTGAGAGACTTGGCCCCTCCCTGATTGCTGCCTGGAAGAGGCGGGGAGGGGGAAGGGATAGCAGGTTTCCAAAGAGGAGACCTAGAAAAGGGGAAACATTGGAAATGTAAATAAAGTATCAAAAAAAAAAAAAAAAAAAAAAAGAAAGAAAGAAAGAAAGAAATTCAGATTTCTGAGGCTCTCTCTAAAGAGGCCTAGGGTGGGCAGCCAGGAGTCTACAAGTTTCCAAAAGTGTCAGTTGTTGCTGCCTACAGTGGCTGGGCATCATGGTGCTTCTAGAAACAACAGCCAGGTGGATTGGAGGAGGCTACAAACACTAATCGCAGAGCAGATGAAGCTGGCATCACCGTTTAAAGACACGGCTCCCTATCTTTGCTTCCTGGTTGTTGGAGTATTTTGTTGTTGTTTTCTTAAGCCCAGACTGAGTGTAACTGAAAAGGGCAAGATGAAAGTGGTTCTAATTTAATCCTCTGCACTCTTCAAGAGATCTTGTGTCGTTTACTTTTTAAAGTTAAAAAAAAAAAAAAAAAAAATCCTTAAAAATTTCAAGGGCCTGAGAAGAGGAAGCAGGCACGCTCCAAAAGGTTGAGCGTCTTCCCTTCTAATCTGTCAGCAACAACATATGTACGGCTGACAGTTGGAGTCATCTTAGAGTTGGCAACTCGGGACTGTTAGGAAGTTTAAATTTGTGTTTAATCATTGTTAGCGGTGTTTTAGCAAATCGTGTAAGGTACAATATGTGCTTTTCTGCTGTTTTGGAAAGGAGACGTTTTAAGTCAGAAATATTTGACTGTAAACATATTTTCCACTGAACCCTACTTTCCCTTCTACATAGAAGAAAAACCAAAGCTTACCTAAGCATGGTGGGAAACCCAGTTAATCACTGCTCTAGGATTAGGGGGGATACGTTCTTCAAAAATAGTTTATGAAAGTTTTAATTACACACATAATCATCAAATGTTCAGTAATTGCTGCATATTGATTCTGCCTTTTTTTTTTCTGGAAATGCTAAAACTATTTCAATATACACAGAATCAATAAACATAATTAAAAAATGAGCTCATCAAAACAGTAATTAAATGTACTTAACAGCTTTTGTGGCTTTCCCCCATATGGTTACTGTGGGAGTGTGAATCTGGCGTGCAAGATAAATGTAACAAAATGAGGTAAAACCTCAGAAGAGATTACTGTCGAATCGTAACACAATAAAGCCCAGCTCTACAGCAAGTCTCACTAAACCAAAAAGTCGACAAAAGGAGTTAGTTTGTGCAGTTATTATACATTTCGGGCTGTTTTCTATTTATATGAGATTAACACTATCATAGTCTGCCTTCAGACAGAACACTAAAATCCTCCCACATGAAAGAAATTTGGGAAGAGTACCTCCCAATTATTAATAGGACAATCCGCCCTTTTAAGATCTTGCTGGCAAGGAATTTGATCCTCAGTCTCTGCCTAGGGTCCACCATATACCTTTCAGAAACCAAGTCATGTGACTTTAGAGCCCTAGATCAATCATGTGGCCCTCAGAATTATGTTTTCTAAAAATGACGGCTCCCTTTCTTTAGCTCATTTCAACAGGCCCTGATTGTGGAAAGGTAAATTAAATGAGCTTCTTGCTTTTCTTAGGGTGCATAGCCCATTCTACCTGGAAATATTTGTTATCTGAAGGTAAAAATCTGTCTGGAGTTTGGGTTGCTCCAGAAATGGACCCTAAGGTGAGGATGTAGCTGCAAGCAGTTCATGTCAGAGATCACTCTAGGAAACCAGGCCAGGGCCAAGGAGATGAGCCAGGGAAGGAAAAAAAAAGCCCAGAAATATGTTGTAGCAAGCAGGCTGCCACAGCCCAGGCTCAACAGAGAGCCCCAAGACAGTAGAGTATGCTTTAGGGTTGTACCACCTCAGGAACAAGGAAGAAGGGGTATTTTCTTCCAAGTCCAGCTGGCTTTGTCTGTAGGCCACACTGTAAGGCATCAAAATCCTCATGCTCTGGCTCAGTCTTGGAACAGCTGAGACCCTTGGAGATGACACGCTGACATGGAGAGAGTGGCAAAAGTCTGGGGCTATATAAATGGAGGGACCACAGCTTCTCAGACAAGGCCTGTAGTAGGATTACAATCTGCAGCGGAAGCAATCATTGTGGGGGGTCACAACCCCTCTGGTGGTCTCCTATCAGATGTCTTGCATATGAGGTATTTACATTATAATTCATAACAGTAGCAAGATTATAGTTATGAAGTAGCAACAAAAATAATTTTATGGTTGAAGGTCACCACACCATGAGGAACTGTATTAAAGGGTCACTCCATCAGTCTCTGCTCTATCTTTGTCACTGCAATTCTTGTAGGCAGAACAAACTTTGGGTTAAAGGTTTTGTGGGTAGGTAGGTTCCTTATCCCTCCACTATGAGTCCTGCCTGGCTACATGAGGTGACCACTTCAGGCTCCATATCCCCCACTGCTAGGAGGAGACTGGCCACAGTGAGAGAGGATATGCTGGGTTCTGGTAGAGTGGGTTGGTACTGGAAGGGACAGGCAAGCTCGCCCTTCTCAGAGAAGGGAGGGATGGTGGTAGGAGGGGCTGTGCGGGTGGTGGGGCTGGGAGGAGAGGGGCAGCTGTGATCAGGTGTAAAGTGAATAATAATAAATTAATAGATGGAAAAATAAAGTCACAGAATTAGGAAAGTTGAGAACCACTGCTCTAGAGGATTCCATGTATCCCTGAGATCTGTGTATGTTGCCTTACATGGCAGAATTTTGCCAGTGATTAAGGATCTCTAAATAGGCATGTTATCCTGAACCACCTGGGTAAGTCCCAAATGCAGTCGCAGTTGTCTTCACAGAGGTCGCCAGGGTTCAAATAGAAGAGAAAACATTTCTGTGACCTCATAAGTGGGGTTTGACTTGATGTAGTCACAAGCCATAGAATGATGTAGCTGTTGGAAGTTAGAAGAGGTAACAAAGAGGTCCCTGGAGCTTCCAAGGAAGTGAAAGTGTGGTCCTGGTGATACCACACTTCTATACACAAATGTCAACTTCTGTTGGATTTCTAGCCTCCAGAACCAATACATACTACACTTCTGGTTTAGACCATCAGGTTTATGATGACTTGTTACCATAGTCACAGGAGAATAACGTAGGGTTGTGGAAGGAAAAGGTTGGTTCACAAAGGGAGGATGGCTAGTGTATTGTTGGATAAAGAAGAGGGAAGTCTGCAGGCACGCACATTATTTCATCTGGAACTGAAGTCCGTTTCCACACCATTTCTGTGCCTTCTTTTGCCATGACTGTACTTTCTGAAAACCTTTGCTCAATCCTTCATCTTTCTCAACAAATACATATACAGGTGGTAGCCAGACAATGTTCCTTCTTTGGCTGGCATGTCTAAAAGGAAGCCATCTTTGTTGATGTTTTCCTGTGTCTCATCTAAGTAGACATGTAATCTACCGTTTCCAGACCCTTCAGATATACTTACCTGGATCATGTGTATGTTTTCATCCATCCCTGAACTCACCTGTTGTAGAATCCCACCTGGGTTATGACTGAATGGGGCCACTCAACTTTAAACCCATTCATGAGATGTCCCCTAGTCTGTGCAGCGGCAGCAGCAGCAACAACAACAACAACAACAATAACAACACAGCCCATTGTGTGGCCTCCCAGAAGCATATAATTAGATTTGGCTCTTAAAGGTGAAGAAATACTCAACAGAAAAAATATAAGACCAAGGAGGGGAAATGCATTAAAAAGTGGTATCAGAAACCTCTTGATTATTTGGGACTTGGGACACAGATGGGAGTCCATCTTATTACTGAGTTGTACCAGCTTGGGGGGGGGGGGGAACGACAAAGAAAATCTGAAAGAATCATATATTGCCACCCACAGGAGGAGTTGCATGAAAGAAGGAGGGAAAAGTTTGCAGATCAATTGGTTTCTTGGTGCATCCTGTAGCCAGATGAGAAGCCTGAGTTACATCTGCAGATTGTACTGGTATTAATATTCATGCAGAGACTGTCTAGAAAGCTGTTTCCTCTGCATTTTTAGCAGCATGGTAGGTCTGGTGGAAGAATCATTTCCTTTGTGTTGAGGATTTTGTGTTGCATTACTTTGGAGCTTTGTGGGGATTAATTTTAAAAGAACATTGTGGGGGAAAATGCTAGGCCTTATGCAGGGGTGATGCTCTGAATACACAGTGGCTCAGGCCAGAACTGACCAATCAGGGCAGATGCTGCCTTGGAGGCTCTGCTGGGTCAGGTGCTAACCTCATATTGGACTATAGAGAGGGGTACATGCTTGCATGTGCAGGTGCCGTGTGTGTGTGTGTGTGTGTGTGTGTGTGTGTGCGCATGCTAGGGTGTTTAAGGATGTTAGAGGCACTTGGGGGCTAGGACTGAGCAAATCAGTATGTCCATACCAGTATGTGTATCTAAATATGAGCCCTCATCCTCTGAAAAAATAATGAGATTTGGGGTTAGAGAAATGGCTTAGTGGTTAAGAGCACATATTGCTCTTGCACAGGACCTGAATTCAATTGCCACCACCCACATCAGGCAGCTTACAACCACCTGTAACTCTAAGTCCAATGCCTATGGCTTGTGCAGACACCTGTATTCATGTGCTTATATCCCCTACACACACACACACACACACACACACACACACACACACACACACACACACACACAAACACACACAAACACACACACTTAAAAAATAAAATCTTTACACAACATGAGATCTATTTACTTAATGCATGTTGTTTGGGTCTTCTCTGTGTTAGGGAACATCAGCTAAGCTCTAAGATCAGAAGCTGCTACCAAAGAGAAAGCAACTGGACATACGTTACTGCTAATTAGTTGAAATGTCCAAGCACTTGTCTTATTTGAGGCTTCTTTAGTTGCAGGTGATGAAAGTTCCATGCTATCTGCCTTAAGTAAAATTGAAAGGGGGAAGAGATTTCTTAGCTCAAATGGCAGAAAGCTAAGATACTGGGGCTACTGGGTTCACGGGCTCAGGTATGTGTTGTGTATGTGTATGTATCTACTTTGCTTACTTTTGGATGCTTTTCTATTTGTATTTCCTTGATGCAGAACCTTGACAAGGACCTGTGTATAAATGTTTATTAATCTTTAGAGTATAACAGGAAGCAGACAGGAGAGAGAGGGAGATGGGCAGAGAAGGAAGACAAGCCCACATTCACCAGAGGAAGTGCAAAAAACTGCTATGGGTAACTAAGGCTCAGTTCCGGGGGACCTCTAAGGACGATGGATCCAGGATCTCCAGAGAAGTTTTCCTGAAATGCAGATGGAGAAGGTTGGAATATTATCCACAAACCTTTTCTGCTTCAGGGATGAGGGTTACTTGGGGTTACACAGTCCTCAGTGTTTTAGGGATGTGCATGCATTGCCTGATGATGCACTCGCTGTGAAACCCAGCATCAGGATGTAAGTGTCCATTTCAGTTGCCCTTATAGCCTGTAGACTGTAGGAAAGAGACAAGATGCCTCCTAAAGACCTGTTAGGTTGAGCTCCACTCTGGATTCCTCATGATACTGCAGAGGGCTTCAGTATCATCACAGGCATGGATGGAAAGCCAGCTAAAACGTCTCCCTGCTGTCCACAGTTCATTCATCTGAATCCAAATGCAATGTTTTCAGAATGTCCTATCCACATGTTGGACTTACAGCCATCCCAAATTCTACCTCTCTTTCCACTGTATTATGGGTGACGTTCCACAGGCCTTCCCTGATAAGGGCCTCGGCGGTGAATTTTCTCCAACTGTGGATCTAGCAAGATGGGGCTCAAGGAGCTCTGATCAGCAGTGACTGCAGTTCTGTGGCTGTGTGTAGGCTCTGAGCTTAACCTTTTAGTTTGCCCTCTTTGAAAAACACTTGCTAGTCTGCATTTGTGCTGCCCTTCTACTGGAGTAGGTTTAAATGTCATTTTATGCTGGCATATTTGCTTTGTCTTGGGGAAGAGCGAGGTGAAAATTGCCTTGGTCTGCATCTCCTCCAAGTCTCATTTGTTAGTAGGGGTTACCTGCCTGGCTCTTGGGCCTAATGTGATTCTTCCAGGCTGATTCAATTTTAATGTCAACTTTCTTCTCAGCAACAGTCCCTGTGGGGTCTCAGACATCTCAGCCGAGCTTTTTCTCAAGCGCTAGGTGAATACCACTTGTAATCTGCTGGGTCCTGAACTCTGATTCCCCCAGCTTGGTTTTCCCTTAGAGTCTCTGCTGAGGTCAATTGACTTAGGTTGGTGAGTTATTTGGGTCAACATTTTTTCCCTTGCAAGAGGGCAGGAGGGAGTACTGGTCAGACTGAAAGAAGTATATGTTGCCTCTGACTTAGTCTATCTTGGCAATTGCTTCAAATCTGCACTGCAATTGGTCTATGTTGATGAAACATGCTGATATTCTTAAGGCCTGCAAGGTCAGAACAGTTGCTTTCTGCCTCTTTTCCCCGTGAGCCTGACTGAGTTTGAGAAATAGGCTTTCCAGATGGATTGCTGGCCACAGAGCTTCGCCTTGTGGTGGAATGAGGGACGTTGATGCTGGGTTTTTAACTGCCCCTGGGAACCAATAACGACTCAGGCTTTCCTCTTCTGGAGGGGGGGTTGAGGCTGGGACTCAGTATTAGGACATTCTTGTGACCACATGTGGAGCCAGGTTCCTCTCATTCCACAGTCCATCATGATGGAGGGCACTTCCTCCACAGAAAACTCGAATTAATCTCTTGGTACCCATGCCTTTTCAAACTTGGTTCTGGACTTTTATTAACTTTTACTTCAAACACAATAGTCAAAGGCTCTGAAAACCTACAGAGAGACTTGAGTGAACGCCTCCTCTGTCTTAGTGGAGCTATAATTTATGTCCTGTGAGGACTGGCTTGTGGAAAGTGTGTATTCACTTCTATTTCTGCCTTGGCTTTGGGGCGGATCTAATTCTTTATCACCATTTAGCTTATGAAACACCTATTGGGGCAGCTTGTATTGACCCTCTGAATTCCTGCTGACAGTTGAGAGATAGATAGGCATAAATTAGGAAGCAGAAGCTTCCTTTTTGAAAAATCAGTGGCTTTTTAACCCTTCTGAGGGTTAAGTAAGCAAGTAAGATCCTTTTTTAAAGGTTTTATTATATTTTCTAATTTATTGTATGTGTGCATGCTCACATGTGCACGCATGCACATACATGTGCACATTTACCCTTGACATGGTATGTTATGGAGGTCAGCGGGGTAACTTGTGAGAGTCAGCTCTCTCTGTCCACCCTATGGGTTCCCAGGATAAGACTCAGGTCACCAGTTTTGGTGACAAGTACCTTACACTGACCTATTTCACTAGTCCACAGGCTTAAAATGTTTTAAGTCCCTGTGCTGTATTTATTGATGTTTCCAGTTGAGTTTTTATGTAATCTAGTATTGGTAAGTCTTTCTTCTTCTATGGGATCAAACAGAACTGCTAATAGAGATAATTACTATCTTGGTAGCTTGCTACACAGTGGAATTAAGAATTATGTTCAAGGAAACAATGTTTATGGCCACCTGGACCATCTGTTGATTCAAGGTGGTAACCTTTGTACCTTAGCCTCTCTGTGCCTCACTTTCCTAAAATGAATAGATAATAATATACCTATGAAGAGTTCAGGAGCTGAGCATAGGCTCAGCAGCACAGCACTTGCCTTGTATGTGCACAACTCTTCTCTCCGTCTCCAACACCAAAGCAAACAACAAGAAAACACAGACCCTATCTGATAGAGCTGTTGAGTTAAACACTAACCCAGAATAATAGCTGAGCTTAGAGCAGTGTCTAGTGTACAGTGTGTACTAGATAATTTTTTATTACTATGATTTTTAAGTTATTTTAATTTTGGTGCCTGTGTCTGCAAGCATGTGTATGTGTGAGTAAGTGCATGCATGCATTTCTTTGTGTGCAAATATACGTGTTCTTGCATGTGCATGTGGAAGAGCCAGAGGGCATCCTTGATCACTGTCCAGCTTGTTTTGAGACAAGGTCTCTTAATGGCCAGGAACACACCCATTAGACAAGGCTGAACCTGTCCTATGAACCCCTGATTATTGCTGCCTGTCTCTATCTCCCCAGTGCTGGGATTACAGAGCAGCATCACCATACCCAGCTTTTTTTTTTTTTTAAGCAGAATATAATTCCGATCCTAATGCTTGCAAGGCAAGTACTTTACTGACAGACCTGTCTTCTCAGCTCTCAAATTAGTTTTAATGTTATTGTAAGTGCTTGTCACTCAAGGTTACAGGTGTGCAGAGGCAAATAATACACAATTGGTCATTTAAAAATGCATTTCAATCCTCCAATGTAGGACCTGGGTTTGAAAACACGATGGTGAGCCAGGGAGTCGCTATCCTCCTGGCAACCTAGTGGGATAGACAGAGGATGAGCAAAGGAAAATGTGGTCTTGGTAAGAGGAAGTGGAGTAACTAACTGGAGTGAAGGTGTATGTATTTGGGTTTCTCTGTGTGCTAACTTGCTGTGGTTTGGTGTAGTTTGTCCCCATTGGTCTAAGTTAGAGGAGCCTGAGTCCAAGATGGTGGTCCTGTAGCTGACAGGGAGAGTGTGTGGCAGGAGATGGATTGTAACACTGTATCCACAGTTAGGAGAGAGAGGGAGAGAGAGAGAGAGAGAGAGAGAGAGAGAGAGAGAGAGAGAGAGAGAGAGAGAGAGAGAGAGAATGGGTGGGGAGATACTTGAAAGCTTGTATTCGACTCACTGTATCCTTTTTAGACAATCTGATACTCCAGTTTATGGCATGGTACCACCCACATTTAGGTTGGGTTCTCCCACCTCAATTAACCTAACCTAGATAATTCCTCAGATACATGCCTAGATTTTTGTTTTCATGGTAATTCTAATCGCACCAAGTTGACAAGATTCATCATGGTTGCCCTTGCTAAGAAGTTGGACTCTAGAGAGAAGATGGGAGAGAAGAGTGAAAATTTGGATAACTCACTGGAGGAACCTAAGTGTAAAAAGGATAAGTGATAAAAAGACATACTATTGAGGGAAACAAATCTATGATAGACTGTAGAAGAGAAGAAGCTTAGGATGCGAAACAGCACAGAGCTGCATGTCCAGGGACACCATAAGGAGCTCTGGGATATTTAGCCAAAGTCTTGCCTTCTCTGAATGTGCATCTTCTAGCAGATTACAGGGGTTGAAAACAGGCAATGCTCTTGAGATTGAGAACTATCTGGAATAGGGATAGAACTAAAGACAGTATGGCTTCTGTGACCACGACCTCCTAACAGAAAGATGGAGATGAATCATCCTGAGTATCTAGGAAACAGTTCCACACAACAACACACGCACTGTCTTTGAATAACCAGTGATTTTAGGACTCAGAGAAATAAGGATGTGTTCTAAGATGTGGGAGAGATGTGCTCCAACCTAAAGACAGAAAGACAATCTTTAGTGTGTGCTTTCACATATTTCTTGATTTATTAATCCAGTGCACTAAGCAGAGGCACCAGGCTAGGTTACTAGAGCAGCTAGCTCAGAGTCAAAAATAACCCATTTGGGGTGGAGTCCAGAATACATCAAGCCTAAGATCTTGAGCAGTTTTCAGTGTCTCTGTTTCTTATTCTTTCTAACAGAGAGACCATGATCCTCTAGGGCAGTGCTTCTTAAACTTCCTAATGCTATTACTCTTTTTTTCAAATTATTTATTTAATTTTTGATACTTTATTTACATTTCCAATGTTTCCCCCTTTCCAGGTCTCCTCTTTGGAAACCCCCTATCCCCTCCCCCTCCCTACCTCTATGAGGGTATTCTACCTCCCATCCACCTGCCCACCCATTCCCTTATTCCCAAGTTGACATTCCCCTTTACTGGGGCCTCTAACACCCTCAGGCCCAAGGGCCTCTCCTCCCCCTCATGGCCAACAAGGCCCTCCTCTGCCACATATGTGGTCTGAGCCATGGGTCCCTCAATGTGTATTCTTTGGTTGGTGGTCCAGCCTCCAGGAGGACCAGGGGTGTCAGGCCAGTTGACACTGTTGCTCTCTCCATGGGGCTGCAAACTCCCTCAGCTCCTTCAGTCCCTTCTCCAAGTCCTCCATCTGGGACCTCACTCTCAGTAGAGCAGTTACTATAAAGTGAAACTTGGGTATTCCAAACTTTTGGGCTAATATCCACTTATCAGTGAGTACATACCATGTTTGTTCTTTTGTGACTGAGTTACCTCGCTCAGGATGATATTTTCAAGTTCCATCCATTTGCCTGCAAATTTCATTAAGTC